>CM031242.1:89623820-89960623 GCA_018340775.1 Taxus wallichiana var. yunnanensis | reverse complement strand
GTTATTAACCCGATCAGGTATTTGGCTTCATTGGAGTCAAAGGAGAAGTCGACTAGTCATGCTTATTGCAGGCATGAGGGTGGCAGACTCTGAAGTGCCCGAGGACCGGCATTGTCATTGCACTCTTGATCGAGAGAATGTAGAGGCAAGTAAAGAAATTATTGGGTATATTAGCTGATACCTTGATGATTTGGGTGGAATACCAGCTTCTTGTTGATTTTCCACTCATCCTAACAGCCCGTGATCAGCTCGAATCAATTGCGTGGCGGCCCATCTTTGAAGGGAGAGCTATTTCTGCCTAACGACAGTGCAAAGGATTTTGTTTAGCTTGCACTTTACTTCGAGTTAGAGTAGAGTAGAGTAGGTTTGCTAAACGGATGAAAAGTGCTTGTGCACACTCTGCATGTTCATTTGGAGCATGTATGATTTTGATTGTATCGTAGTTTTTGTTGTGCTGGTTTCTTTCTTGCCTGCAGTTCATTTTGATGGCATTTTGGTGAGAACAACTCCGTATCTAGGTGGGTTTCAAGTGGCTCGGAGGAAGTTTTCAAAGTTCAGATGGGAGTTTCGGGCCTTGCTGTGACTCCATGCCCAATGGATTGCTTGGAGCTACTTGATCATTCATCTAAAGCGGACTGCAGATGACCCCCAGCGAGTCAAGCCAAGCTGTTGTCAAGAATTCCCCTGCTCGAGTGGTAAATTCTGATAACATTGCCTCAGTCCCATTTTTGCGAGATCAAAGCATGTAGATTGATCCAAGAAAAATCATAAAAATGACTAAGTCCTCCCCATCTCTAGGGCGATCGGGACATTTGGGACATCCCCAGGCGCGGATCGGCGAAAAGCCTCCGGAAGCGGTAGCGGGTGAAACAACGTGACATGGGACAGAGAACGTGGGTTCGGGGCGCGAAGCCGATCACAGTGAAGAAGAGGAAGAAAGTTGTTTAACTATGAAGCGGGACAAATTCGGGACAATAGTAGCACAAAGTACGGATTGAAGCCAACCACGGATCGCATTTGAAATGAGAGTGGCAAAGTGCAGATCCAAAAGCAATTGGGACATTTTCAAATAAGTCGATAGACTTGAATCGGTAGGTTCGCGAAGGCGTAGAAAGTTCATGACCGGACATCGGGGGAGTCGGGATGTTGGATCATTGATGAGGAGGTGAAAGCCAATCAAACAACACCACGTGTCATTGGCCAAATGAGGGATGAGGAAGCCCATTTTAGGGCGGATCGGAAGTTTTGGCCCAAGCTATTTGGGACATCCAGACATAAAGACGCCAAGGGCACGAAGAGCCGAAGGGCGAGAACCAACCGAGATCACGACACGTCATGCGGGGAAAGAGTCCAAAGGTCAAAGGGTGAATTTTGAGGGGTCAGCCGAGCCAATCAAAAGAGGACACGTGTCCTATGGAACAGGGGAATGCGGAGCTCGGGAAGGAGTTAGAGAATTTGGCATGAGTTTTGGCCAAGAGCTAAAGCCAAGGTCGTTCCGCGCTTCCTGTCGGCCAATCAATGCATGCCACGTGGTCCAAGTTTAAGGGCCCATAATGAAATTTCAAAGAAAGCCCTAAAGGTAGAGGAGAGAGAATCATGCGACCAATCAATGTGTGCCACGTGTCATCCAGTGGCGAGAGCGGGAAAGATTTCAAAACCCATTTTCACCTGTTTTGTGCCCTAAATCTTCAAACCTCCATAACTTTCGATCCGAGCTCGGATTTGCATGTTCTTTATATCAACTAAAGCTTATGAAATTCTCTACATGATTCTAGGATCAATCTAGCATTTTGGTGCATTTTGGAGAGAGAAAATTGAAAAACGGATCTGACGCATGGTAATGCCGTAGCTTTAATGCTTTCAACAACCGGGCTTTTTAATGCACATGGGTCGATTCTTCTTGGCAAAGATGGCTTCGAAGTGATGTCTCAACCACCGATTTTAATGAAGAATGTGTTTTGGTCAATGGTTGGAGCTGCTTACATGTTTTCCTATGTTTTCTGTCTCCGGCTCGACCCATGCTTTGTATAAAGCCGATTTGGCTCATTTTAAAAGATATAGAAAAAGTTGTTCATCTGTTTCGGCTGCCTCCCTTCTTTTCTTCTCTAGGGTTGAAAATGGAGTTCAAACCTCCTCCTTTTCTCTGTAATGGTGTTTTTTTGCCTTTTACTATTGAAATGATGTTGCATGCAAACTTCGAGCAACAAACATGTTTTGTGATGCATCATCCATCCTTGCTTGTTTTTGCTTGTTCTCTTCGCCTCTCTTCATTGCAGGTGTTTCAGGCATGTTTCAATGTTCATTGTAGGTTTGGAGCTTGTTCATGGAGTTTTGGGACATTTTCTATGTGAAATCTATCCTTGGGCTCCGTGATGCATCTATCCATCCTTCCCATTGCTCACCTCTCTTTGTCCCATGGCAATTTTGATAGATGTCCAACATTCTCCTTCTCTCGTGTATCACCGTTTTAGTGTAGGCTTTGTTCTTTTCCTTTCTCTCTCTCTCTCTCTCTCCTTGGCATTGTTAGATTAGGATTAGATTAGCTTGCCTCTCGCACCGGAATAGCTTGTGGCAAGGTAGTTTAGGAGTAGAACCAGCCTTCTCTGAGATTCCTCTCTCGGGGCTTCACAAGTCCCATGCTTGGAGAGAGGTTTCCATGTTGTGTAATCACACTCTTGGATGCTCGGAGTGATCAACCTAGAAGCCTCGATCTCGCATCCGTGGGTGCTGTGATTTTGCACTCATAGTCTCTTTTGGGTCTTGTTCATCTCTCGGAGGGCATAGGCTCGTGCCTAGGAAGTGTATAATAACTTGGGTCCAATCAAGGATCGGGGGCAGCATTGTCTTCCTCTTGATTGCCACTTCTGGCTCATGGCTATCTCCGGATTTGCACAAAATAGCCTCTTCTTCATTGCATACTTCTCTTTGCTTCCCCAAAACTAGCTGCTCACACAATCCTTTCCCCGCTTACCAACTTGGTGATCTTTATCTCAATGTCATACTCCATGACACGGGTGATCCAACTCTGCCCTTTTCTCATTCAAATCCTTGTTGAGGAGGAGGTCCTTAACCCCAACATGTGAGACCAGCAACTGGACCTTGTTGTTTGAGATTAAATTCTTGAATTTCTTCAAGCTTCGACATTCGCAAGTACATGCTTCTCGATAAAAGAGTATCTCACCTCATAGTCATCTAGGCTCGGCTGAAAAAGGCAATTGGCTGCTCATCATTATCCTTGTTCTACTTTGCACCAAATGGCGTAAATAGTTTCATTACCTCCAAATGCATAGAGGATGAAATCTTGGAGAATTCTTGGTTGATGAGTGGGTGCTTGAGAGATGGCTTCTTTGATTGCTTCAAAACTCTCCTTGCCTTCAGCTGTCCACTTGAAAGCCATGCTCTTCTTTAACATTTTGGTGATGGGCTTGACAAGGGCTGCAAAATTTGGGACAAACCTTTTGAACAAAGTTTATCCTTCCGAAGAAACTCGAAGGGCTTTCTTGTGGCTTGGCAATGGTAGTGCTCTTATGGCTTCAATCCTCTCCTCTGATCAATTGCTAATCCTTCTTTGGAGATAACATGGCCAAGGAGCTTTCCTTCATGTGCAAGAAAGATGCACTTCTTAGGATTCAAAGACACTCCAAATCTCCCGCACCTCATGAAGACTTGTCTCAAATGAGAGGTGGTCTCTTGCATTCTTGGAAAAAACAGTGATATCATCAAGGTAAATCAGCACCACATTGTTAATCAAACCTTTGAATGCCATGTCCATTTCCCTTTGGAAGGTAGCACCAGCGTTGGATAGCCCAAATGGCATTTTCTTGTATGCAAAAGTTCCCCATTTGGTTGTGAAGGCTGTCTTGAACTGGTCCTCTTCCTTCACCATAATCTGATTGTAGCCTGAGTAGCCATCAAGCAATGAGAACCTTTACAGACCAGCCTGACAACTTGTAATATCTGCTCCATGGAAGGGAGTGGGTAATTGTCCTTGAGAGAGGCTCTATTCATGTCTCTGAAGTCAACACACAATCTAATCTCTCCACTCTTCTTTCTGACTGGAACTAAGTTGGCAACCCAACTAGAATGCTTGATTGGGAATATGATCCTTGACTCAATCAGCTTGTCCAATTATTTTCTCATGAGAGGCTCCATGTGTGGATTGACTGGTCTTTGTTTCTACCTGACAAGCTTAGTATTTGGATCCAATTCAATGGTATGCTGAGCTAAGTTGGGATTGAAACCTTTCAAGTCTTCATAGCTCCAAGCAAACACATCAGGGAACTCTTGACACAGCTGTATGAACTCATACCTTTCTTGTTTAGTTGTCACCCTTCCAATTTGTAATAGTTTGTTCTCTTCTACCAAGATGGATACTAAATCCTCTCTCTTAACTTTGAATGTTTGCTTTCTCCTTTCTAAACTCGGTCATTGGGGTTAAAAATGGACTCCAAAGTGATAAGTCCCTTGGGCAGCTTGTTAGTTCTCACCGTACCACTTGGTCACCATACTTGCTCCAACTTTTCTTGATTCTTAGCCGAGAACTCAGCTTCTTCTTACAAGAAATGGATGATTTCTTGGTCATTCTCAAACACTTGCCAACTAAAATTGTTATCGGCAATGAAGGCCTCACAATCATGTGGATGTTTGGCTATACCTTGTCTTGTTGAATGCTTTCCACAATGTCAAAGGCTGCCCCTCTGCTAATGCAAGCTGTCGAAGCTTTGATTCTCTTTCCTAGGAATGGATTTGATGCCAAAACCCTCAAAATCTTCCATGAGGTCCCACACCCTGTTCAGTAGCACTTGAGAAGATCGTTCTTAGCAGCATGTTGTCCCTTGACTTGATTTACATCAATTCACTGTCACCAAAGACTTGCAAGTTCTTTATTTTCTTCTTTATTGCCCAATGCATCCCTTGCACCAAGGCTTCATATTCGGCAGTGTTATTGGAGCATGCAAACTGAAATATAAAAGTTGAATAGTACTTTACTCCTTGAGGTGAAACAAGCATGGCTCCACCTCCGCACCTTGTCTACGCTCCTTGATCCATCAAAAATAGCTACCGTACCTCATTGTCATCTTTGTGGTTTGGCTTGGTGATGCTAGGAATAGGCTGATTTTCTTCGTGTATGCAATAGACCCCTAGCTCGATTCTTCCACTTCTTGATAAGGATCAAATGCATGTACCTTGTTTGCCCATTCATCAAGAGTTAGATCTGGGATGCTTCCACCTTAGTGTCGGCTTTCATCAGTGCTTGGGTGATCTTCTTGATCACATGCTTTGAGCAATTGGCATTAATCGACTTGGAGTGTAAGGCTCAATATGGAATTTTGCAATAGGTTCTCGACCTGATTGTAGTCTTAGTTCCATACCTCATTCTACGAATAGCATGTGTGACCAATCAGCAAACAAATATCCCCTAATCTTGGCTTGTGAAGTCCCTTGACAAGCAAAGGGAAAAGAGTGGTGGAAGGTCTATGATTGATACATCTTGTAAAACAACAACATTTGGACATGCATGCATGAAAAGACTCAAATTTCTAATCACTCCAATGTTATTCTACTCTTGCTGTCCCATCTAAATTGCACTACCCCTTTGGATATTGTTTCATCTGGAGCCCTAGCTGATCAGCTATCTTGCTTAGGCATACTTGAGCTACTTGCCCCGGAGTCTATCATGCAATTGTGCACTAGCTGATTTCCAATGATTAATGAAACATAGAAAGGAGGCTTCAACATTTTACCTTGTTGTCCTCCATGATTTCCCTCAGTGGGCAGCATTGGTAAGCACTTTGTCTTGCATCTCGAACCTACTGATTTGAAGTTGGTCGAGTCCTTCATGGTAGTCATTGCAGCAGATCTCTTTGGCCTAGAATGGATAGGGATTCCCACATTGATATATTGACATTTGTCTTCTTCATCGATCAATGATACTTCGAATGGAGATGAAGTATCCCTCTCGTTGTCCCTTGGTTTGCACTTTTACTCCTTGCATGTGGGTAGCAACAACCGGTATTTGAGTTGGCCTAGGGCTGTTCTTATGCTGCCCTTGTGCATTTACAACCGGATTTTGTTTGCCAACCACTTGTGGAGCCATGAAGGTTATGGATTGGTTGGGGCAAATGGTTGTTCTTCACCCAAATTCCTTCTTTTTGACATTGTGTTGGCTGCAACACCTTGAGAAATTACTGGTTCATGCCACAAAATCTTCTGCACTGCCAATTTACCAATGTGGTGTTATTTGGGGCTGATTGTTGTTGGAATGTTTCTTGTTGTTGATTGTTTCTCGATCGCTTCACCCTCCACACTAGTAGTTGTCACCATTAGTGCTTGATTCAAAGCACCATTGAAGCACATGGATTGGTTATGAGGCTCATTGCATGGAAAGCACCAATCATACTCTGAGCAATGTTGTTTTGTGTTGGCACCAATGCCTTAGAGGCAGATATGTCATTTGGATTATAGGGTTGAAATGGTTTATTACAGGAGGCCTTGTTTGATTTATATTTGCAGCTGGACTAAGAGGCCTTTGTGGTTGATATGGCTGCCTATTAGGCTGAGCTTGGGGTTGATAAGAAGGTCTAAAACTTTGGGCTTGTTGCCTTTTGAGAGTAACCAGCTCATTGCCCAGGTTTTACAATTTCTTCATGACTTCTTTTAAGTCATTTGGGGCACTTGGAGATGAAATGGAAGTTCATTTGAACTCTAATTTCTAGGAGTGGAGAAGGAGCCAAATTAGGTGCTTGATTGGTGTTTGGACTCTCTAAACTTGGAAACAAAGTGGCATGGGAGGTCTAGGGGCAAGTTTTCCACTTGGATCAAACAATTTTCAGCCCTAATGGCAATGCTATAAGCCATAGGGATAGTTATGCCTCCCATGGACTGAATTAACATAGAAATATTAGAATTTAGAGCTTTGAGATAGTAGAGAAAAGCACCTTCCGCATTTGGCCTAACTATCGCCCCTTGCTGGAATTCTCTCCCAAGTCCTTTGAAATATGAAGTTGAAATCGGTCCACCGCTCATTGGGAGCTCTCTTGATGGTTGTCATTGCTGCTCCAAAAGAAACAAGTTGTCTCCCTTCTCTCCAAATTGCTCATGAAGTGCTATACACAAACTAATTCCAATTTGTGATAGAACCAACTCTAAGGCTTCTAAACCATCAAGCAATGCTTTTTACACTTGAATGAAGATGCCAAGAACTTGACAACCACTTGCATTTCATTGATTTCATGGATTGCACAAAGGTTAGTAATATCTTTAACATGATCACTGGAGTAGTTTGATTTTCTCCGGTGAAGTAGGGAATGTTCTTGAAGGCTGCAATAGGAATTGGATGTTGTGCATTGAGGAGCAAGTGGGCTGCTTCTGTGTGAAGTTGACGTAGGGGTTGTTTTGTGCCATTCTAATTGGTCTTAAAACCCTTGTTGACTAGATGAAAGGCCTACCAAAGTGCGGGAGTTGAGAGAGTTCTATTTGGTGGAGATGGAGACCTTTGAATCCTTCTTCCTCTTTGCCTTCTTCTTAGAGATAATTACAGTATTCAAATAGCACTTCTTCTTCTCCAACTCTTGACCTTGTGGTGATTCTTCTCATGAGTTTTCGAGCCCTGCACCGTGCTAAACCAGCTTGATTCTTCCCTTGAGTCGCCGATATGCAAATAATAGCTTTTTCAAGTAAGAAAATTGCAGCAGATGCACATCAACCTTGCTGCAATAAAATGAGACCTCTAGTGTCCACCTAGTGTGCCAAAATTGTTTTTGTAGGCTCACAAAGCACCCACTGATGCGATCGGGCTTCTAGGTTGATCACTCTAGCATCCAAGTGTGATTGCACAACATGGAAACCTCTCTCCAAGTGTGGGACTTGTGAAACTGAGAGAGGAATCTCCATATTAGAGGTTGGTTCCTCAAACTCTTCCGATTTAGATCTATATTGTCATAACTACGAGAGGTTAATATCCTAATCCTACTCTAAAATGCAAGGAGATAGGGATAGAAGTGCAAAAATTGAAACTAACTAAAGATGGTGATGCATTGAAAAGGAGTGGTGAATATTTTTGTCATGCAAATAGACACAAAACCAAAGATTGCAACATAAAAACATACACAGTGTGATAAGATATAATTTAGGAGTCTGAAATGAAGCAAATAATACAAACAAAGGACTCAAACCATTCACAAAGATCGTATTATCATTTCCAATGTCAAAACCATCGCATTACAACCTCGAGAGAGGTAAAAAAACTATTACATTCTTTGAAGAGGTCTAATTCTTCTCAATGAATCACTTTTGGAGGTGAAAGAAGAAAATTTCTATGCCAAAAGATGTTTCACTTTTTTGAAATGAGCCAAATCGCTTTTACATTACATGGGTCGAGCCCAGAGAAAGAAAACGTACAAAACATGGGAGCCCATTCCTCATTGACTACATATGCATTAAAATGGCATGGAGACCTTACAAACCCATACCCTATCATTTTTGACCGAATTGCGGAGAATGTGACCCATTCTCAAGTTAAATTTGGTCGCTGAAATGTCACTTCGGCCATGAACATGGGTCAGAGCTGTTTCTTAACTTTCTCTCTCAACTACACCAAAATTCAAGATTAACCCTCAATCATGTAGATAATTTCATAATCTTTCCGTTGATATAAAGAACATGCAAATCCGAGCTCTAGATCGAAAGATATGGTGATCTCAAGATTTAGGCACAAAGCAGGCAAAAAATGGATTTTTAAAAAAATCCCGCGCTCCGCACACTGGATGACACGTGCTGCGCCTGATTGGAATCGTAATTCTCTCTCCTTCCCTGTCCCATGGGTTTTCCTTGAAATTTTTCCTTTTTGTTATTTTGGAACATTTTCCACTTTTCCCCGCGCCCACTTGCCACTTAGGACACGTGGTATGCATTGATTGGTCGGCAGGTGCGGGAAGACTTTTGCTTTTAGTTGTTTGGCCAAAACTTTTGCCAAATTCTCTAACCTCTCCAAAATCCACACTTCCCCCTCCATTGGACACGTGTCCTCTTTTTATTGGCTCGGGCCAACGCTTCAAACCTTGCCCTTTGAACTTTCGACGTTTTCCCTTGTGACACATGGCGTCTCCCGATTCATCCACGGGCAGCTGCCGATTTTCACATCCCTCACATCCTCACACCGGCTGGCTGTCCCAAACCACTTGGGAAAAACTTCCTATCCACCTTGTTCGGCTTCCCCGTCCCTAATTTAGGTGAAGACATGTGGCATGATCTGATTCATCCTCGGCTTTCTAACGGCTTTTCGCCCCACGCGTCCCTATGTCCCAACTATCCCAAAGTGTGAAATTTCTCCTTTTCCGATCCGGAAGTTCGCATCCTTCACATCCTCATGGCCCAAATGTCCCGCATCGCTTTCCTCAATAGTTAGTCGATTCTCCTCTCACCTTCGACCAGCTTCTCCTTTCTGCATCCCGCGTCCTCACGGCCCGATGTCCCTTTGCTTTGCTGGGACCGCCCCGGCGCCCTTTCACTGATTCATGCCCCGATGTCCCAAGGACCGCCTTGGACTAGGACTTAGCCATTTTTCATGATTTTTCCTGCCCAAGCTTGTTTTTTGCAACTTTTTCACCTTTTCTTAGAACTTTCTCTTCTTCAACCTAGACAGAGAGTTAGAAAAATCGAGGGGACCCTAGAAACATGATTTTTGCCCCTCAATCAATCTATTTTCCTGACTTGAGTATTTCGATGCATGTTATCAATTTTACCTGGGGTGAAAATTGGATAACAAGCTTACATTACTACGGATATAGGTGGAGAGGTATCAAGGTCACGATCAACAGTCTTGAGTTAGTGGCAAGGCTTCTAGTTCCAGATAACTTGTAGTATCATATAGTGAAACTAATGATGAGATATGATTCATATGGGTGTATTCGATGTAGGAAGTCCCCTCAATGATGAGATGTTTTGTGAATTTTATTGATATATATAGACATATTTATCAAAGATATGATGATTATATTTGTTGTTTATTGATGTTTATGATGTGATGACGATGTAAAATTTATTTGATTGTCATGTATGAGTCTTTGATGCATGAAGTATTGTTTATGTTTGTTGAGTTGACTTGTAATGTGTAATTAGTGTGATGATGATAATATAATATATGTGATGACGAGAAAATTTATGATTGAAAAATAACCTATGGTGATGAATGTTTGGTGATGTGTAAGAGTGTGATATAATCGTAATATGTTAGTATGATAAGTATAAGGGGGAATATTAGTGATTCCCCCATCATAGAGATGATGAGGTTCATTTAGATAAGACCCTCATCACCAAGAATGAACCATGTAATGCAAGAATGCATCATCACGAAATGATTTAATAGAATGTGCTAGATGAATCGATAGAGTGCGTGAAGAGATTTTCTTATTGTAACAGATCCCTCAACAGTCATGTAAGAATCTTAAGAACATGAGTGCATCATCGGGGTAGGGTGATATCAATCACCTACCAAATACCAAGGTAGCGTGAAGTGGTGGAAGTATGTGGAATGAAAGCAGCATGAGCGTATGAACCAAACTGAATGTCATGTGGAGTAAAGCAAGTGGAGGTGTGAATTCTAAGGGCCATGGAAGCCAATTTGAAGTATTATCATGATGTGATGGATGATATGGATGATATGATGTAGTGATGGATGAATGTGATGAAGATCTTGCATGAGTTTCGACTTGTGGCAATGGAAAATAATGACCTTATCACTAGGAGAAGGAGATAACTAAACTAGAGTAAAGAATCATGGATGAGGGAGAGGAGAGATGGATTACTCACATGAGTGAGATGTCAAAGGATATGATGCCCTTATCCTCTAACTGTTGGAATCAATCATGAAGGGTGAAGTAATCATTGTCCTATGGCTATTAATATGGTGATATTTATAATATGGTCAATCACACCGACATTATAAACAATGTTGTGGATGATGTTAGTTATAAGGTAAGTGAATTAAATGCTCGTTAATATAATCACATAGCACATCATGTGGTCTAGTGTAATTAGATAAATGCAATGGCTCACGTGAAATGTAGATGTAGAAGATTGAGGTGTAGCCTACCATAGATTATGAAAAGAAGGATGCTACAAAGATGTAGTAAATTGAGCTTGCTTTACAGGAGGAGATAGAGATTGTGTAGGATCATAGACCAATAAAGAATGGAGAAACACTAGATGATGTGGTAGCGGTAATAATAGGTGGAGGATATATAACATGTGTAGCAATAAGGTCTTATTCTAGATCAATGACTCTATAAAGATGGCAATGTGAATGATTCACATGTGTCATATCAAATCTCTATTTTAATGTTGGAATCAAACCACGATAGAAGATAAATTGCTTCTCTAAGTCGATAGGTTGAAAGACTAACTTGCATACAAGCATTGAATCATAAGATGTAATCCATGATAGGTTATGTTTTTCCCTGATGTAAAGTAGGTAGATGATCATAGGTAACTCTAGGGTCATTATTGATGATAAAACGATGGAGAAAATCTTCTTCCATCTCGTAAAAAGTGTTAATAGATCCACTAGGTAGGTGAGTATACCATTTCAAAGCATCATCGGTAAGGCTATGTTGAAAGGATTTAAGCAATAATCGATCATTAGAATATGAATCCATAGCCATACGATAATGTTTGAGATGTAAGTAAGGGTTTCTAGTACCATCAAAACATGAAAAGGTAGGCATGATAAAATCCTTAGGAAATGTTGAGTTATGAATATTCTTAGGGATAGGGTTTCCATGCAATGAATTGTTATCAATGGAAGCATAATAAGCTTTTCTTTATAATGTGAGTGATTGAACCTGATATTGTAAATAACCCATAAGATACATGAAAGACAAGATATCTTGTTAAGGAATGGTAGAGGATGGTAATAATGTGTTAAGCGCTTATAATTTTCCATTCGAGTAATAATAGGGATGTCAAGAGGAGATGTAGGAGAAGACGATGATAAATTCACACTAAGTTTACATTTTAAAGAAGCAATAGGTGATGAAGGACATGGAATTTCCATAGAATCGGTAGGACTAGCATGAGAAACTCCCCTAGGAGATGGATTATCAAATGGAGATGCAACGATAGGAGGAGACGAACTAATAGATGGAGATCAAATGATATGAGGGGATGAACTCATAGATGGAGATGAGTCATGCATAGTAGTAGATAAAACCTCATAAGAATAAGATAATGGAGCAAGAGATTCAAACTCATTTGTATGTAAAGTAGTAGACTCGTGACTATCAATTGTTTCATCAAAAAAAAAAAGGGAATCAAATATTAAAATGTCATCAATTGTATCATCAACATAGTTTTAATGAGCATGTGAAGGAGTATGTGATGGATCATGAGAAGAATTATTAGAAATAGGAGAAGAATGGTATACATCTATAGTAGTGTTCACTAGGAGGAGAATCATTATGCACATGTGTACTAAAGCATCAAGACCAAGCATGAAATCAATAAGAGAGTCATATAAAATTTTCTTGGAAATTTTAGAAGGGGATCATGGATGATTGTATAAAAAAATTAAAATAAGAAAATCTAGTCGGATCGACATGATGCTAAAGGAATAATTTTCAAATCTAGTATGTATATTACATTCGTTATCTAAGAGTAGTTGTTAAATATAATCAGGTATAGTAACATCACGATATAGAGATATAAGCTCATCTATAGTTTCCTCATCATAGATAGGATTGATACTAACATGAGGCATGATTAGTCGAGAAGGGAAGAGCTATGATTATCCATTAGGGTTATATTGGATCCTAGGAAAAAAATCTAAGCTACGATTCACCAAAATGATTCAATAAAATATATGATATTTTATTAAAATCATAAATGTACATCTATGATAAATGACACATAAATGAAGTATAAATGTTAAATAATTTATTTGGTAATTTAAAATGAAATAAAATGAAAGGGGAGGTACTTACCTGAATTGAACTTACCTCACAGTGATTTGGGACTGAACAAAGTGATGAAATGGTAGAGCGAGGTGTCACAATGATCTTCAAAACATAGTAATAGAGGCACAATATGGATAGACTAGGGCACTGGAGAGGGATAGGTGCACCTATGGGCACCCTAGTCTACAAAATATCTCAAAATATGATCTTGATATGGTCACTAGGTATTTACGATACCTTACCTTTGATCAAGTGATTGTATCACTTGTTTAGCTAATGTCTCCACAAACCTGTAATAAAGAATCACCTGTAAAACCCCACACAAAGAACTAAACCCTAAAAAAATAAATATGAAACTAAACGGGTCGGACCGTCCTTAGCTACCAAATGGATGGACTAATGACTGATTTTTTTCACTACATCTTAGACCCAATATAGTTATATGTGTCTTGTGTGTGTAATAATGTGCCTAGGTTGCCCTAGTGTGAATGACAGAAAGATATCATACAAAGATCTAGATAAAATACAAAATGGTGGATGGAATAGAATAAATACTCCCCTTCCTATGCATCAGTGTGATGCAAAATAGTGTTCAAATGTAGTTCCTTTCTCTATGTAGATAGCTAGCCCTTAATAGTAAGAGTCGACCATAAGGTAGTAAGTATGTTGTGTTTATATAGGGATCTCTTGTTCAAATTTCGACACTAATGACCTAACATGCCGACTAGTACCTAGGGAGATGAGAGGGAAAACCGTAAAGACCAACCTCGAATGTCTAAAACAAAACCAAGTGTGACAGGGACCAGGGCACCTAGAAATCAAGACCAAAGTGCCCTAAACACCTTAATCCCTATCTAGGTGCCCTAGTCAAATACTAGTGATGAAACTCGAGTGATTACTAAAATATAAGACTCCCTAAGACCTGATCGGACCTTTGCGAGTGAGTGAAAATGTGTGAGACAAGCCATGACAAAGAACAACAAGATAGATGACTAGACAATGGAATGGGTCATCAATGAATACTTTTCTTACGCAAGATCCATATATAAAACAACATACTTGGTGGTATAATAATAGTAGTAAGTGTGTGATTTTGTGACTACATGAACCATACATTGCATGAAGTTCATTTTGTTGATCATGTTTCTTGATGAACCTGGTCTTCAAATCTTGGACTAAGTATTCATCCTTAATTCACTTCCTTATTCATTTTTCTTGATGGATTGTACCTTGACAAAGACTTAACACCATGAGCACTTGATAATTTGATGATTTTGACAACCGTGAAAATTTGACAGTTTGAAACCATGGACACTCTCGACACTCTTTGATAAGCTTTAGACACATTATGATAGTATTGACACATTTGACAACATTTGAGAAATTTTATGGCCTGATTATTACTCATGACGTAGCCTCATAGACATCATAGGGTGACTTCATTTTTGATATTTTAGTGGCTACCAGTGGACTATTATAAGTGACCCGATGGATCATTCATCTTAAAGGATACAATAACATTTTGATTTTTCTTGGATACATAATTTAGAATCAACCATACCTTGTTATGACCTTGGATATTCTCTAAAATTTACTTCATCCATAACTTTATGTTATTCAATGATTATCTTGCAGATTGGAAGACCTTATGACCTATGACCTGTCACCTCTTGATTATACATCATAGTGCAACTTGTACTTTTAACAACTATTTTGTTCCTTTCAAGATTTATAGGTTTAGACAAGGATAGGGACATGTTTGGTATCCTTAAACTATTCATGGGACATCTTATATTCTTTTGAGGTCCTCTATTACCTTTATATAACCTAGGAGAATCGAATCACACATGACTCATGTTTAATAACATTTGGTAAGGAAACACAAAATTTGAAACCTATTGAGCACACTTTCTTGCATGAATATAATATAGATTTTGGATCAAACTTGCACGTGTAAAACACACGGAATAATTATATTATTTCTCTATATATTTTAGTGCAATACATTAGGCTATTATATAGCCATCATAATGTACTAAAATAATCTCCTAGAAAATAGGAAGGAGTTATAATAATTAACCCTAATGTTATTCACGGGTATAGAAAACTCTAAGAATAATATATTGTTATCTATAACAATATAATAATTATACTAACAAACTATATTACCGTATTTACTCACGGTAACGATAAATAATAATTTATCCATGTAAATATTAATTTCCTAACATTCCCCCCCTTAATGTTTACATGGTAACATTAGAAATTTCACACTTCCTTTGCAGCCTACCACCTCTGCACTCTCATGATCTTGGCACACACTCGAACTGAAGATAAAAGAAGGAACACATCAACTTCTTATCAACCAAGCACTATCGGGAACACATCTGACCGACGAGGATGGGAACATGCTCAGGAATCATCTGCTTATCAACTAGTCACTCTAGGGAACATATCTGACCTAGTAGTGTGGGAACTCAAGCAGAACACATCTCGAACAGCCTTTAATGGTTTTTGAGGAGACTAACCACAAACCTAGGTACAAACAGAACACATCTGACTGCTTACTACCTCATCAAGCCTCATGATGTTGCGGTTCGGTGTGTTATTTGTTCTCCGCACTATGTTTTTACATTTGGGGGAAATAGGAATAGCCACATACTCAATCGAAAACTGAAATTGGAACATTGGATCATGTTGATCATGTTCCCCCTCAATGTGAACATTTCACTTATTCAACACACAACAGAACTCGTAAAAGAATCACACTAGACATCAAATACTGAAAGCACAATCACACCACAAAATGTGCCACCATAGCTTCGTGTGGCCCCATCGTTAGTGACTGACGAGAGGTCATTGTCTGACCTCCAGCCTCCGATGCCTCCATCCTCCAATATATGTACCGCTTAGGTCAAAGAAATGTGCTCTTAATTCTTTTCCGAACTTCTCATTTTTGTAAAAGATGGTCTTTGTATTCTTTAGTTGTCAACCTTTTTCTTTTAGAGATCTAGGTGGTTCAAATTCATTGTCACCTTCATATCCTTCTTCTAAATTTAATATAGCTGAATTTTCTTGATCTTGTATATTTTGATGTCTCTCTCCATGGTAATTGGTTCCATGAGAATACATTTTTTCTTCTTTTCTTGACCATCATGTGAGATAGGTGTCGATACAACCTCGAAAATGCACCAACTGATTTACATGTCATGTGGGAGACATGTGGCAAAGAAATATGGCCTGAGGTGATTTTGAAAAAAATAATATCTACTGCATGCAGAGATATCCGAGGTATGATTCCCGATCCACAAAATTTGTACGTGGTCCCAAAGTGATCTAACAAAACTTATCAGATGCCCATGCTGAATAGATTGAGAAATAGCGTAGTAGAGGATATTTGATACAATACGCTTTGATGAAATAAAAGACTGCCAAACATAATGCAATTACGTAGATGCAAATTTTCTCAAAGTTGTGCATGCAATGCACCACACATGAATGCTGTAAATACATACGTAAGTCTCTATATTTGAATCTTAAAACCACATGCAAAGAAAATTTGTGGGATCCTGTTTTGATCCACAAAGCATATTCATCAATTCAATGCATTGAGTTTTCGTGGAGCATAACCCATCCATGCACATTGAATAAACACCATCTAGAATAATCTCCATTGGAATGCCTGAATTGACCATGCAATACAAGACCTGTTCATTTTCACCTTGATTTATTTAGCACTCTTCATTGGATAACTGTGGCATATATGTCTTGGGAATTAAATGGAAAAACCGTAATCTCCTACCATTATTTAGCAATTTCGAATCACCCAATGGCAGATCAGAATTCAATATAAAACTATATTACATTAATCGAGTAATGCTAATAATGCATGTGGAGGGGTGAATTAGACAAAGAGATGCATGTGTGATTGGGTCTAAACATTTGAATGCAAACCAAAGAAAAAAACTTATCTCTTTTTATTCATATGGCTTCAAAAATCCAAATTTGTGTCCAAATTGCCACGTAGAGATTGACATCAGAGCAAGGAGATTGGATGCAGATGTAGCTTAACAGGAGCGAGGATAATTACATCTTGCTCACGTGTTGCATCAAGGAGAATAACAAAACAAATCCACATATGTAAAATGTCGATCATGATCCACCTGAAAACTTACATCACAATCTAAAAATGATTGGCCTGGCACTTAAGGATATACAGTAAGTTCTTTACAAAATATTCTTTTCATGAGATGGGAAATCATGAACAACAATTGTTCTGCTCCGTAAAAATCTCAAGACTCCATAACGTGCACAAAAATCACTCTGATACCAAATATAGATTTTGGATCATACTTGCACAGTAAAACACATATAATAATTATATTATTTCTCTATATATTTTAGTGCAATACATTAGGCTATTATATAGCCATCATAATACTAAACAACCTCCTATAAAATAGGAAGGAGTTACAATAATTAACCCGAATTTTATTCATGGGTATAAAGAAACTCTAAGAATAATATATTGTTAACTCAGTAACAATATAATAATTATACTAACAAACTATATTACCATATTTACTCACGGTAATGATAAATAATAATTTATCCATGTAAATATTAATTTCCTAACATATAAATTGATGCTTAAAATACCTTGTTTTGACTCAAACATGTTTAAATTACTTATTAGGTGGGCTAATCAAACATACTTTGAACTGTTTTTCTTAGACTTATCATGGGAAAGCCTTGTTTGGCAGCTAAAAGATGATAAAATGATTTCAAAATATCATCATGCTTCGCTCAAGTGGTGCCTTCCTTCTAAATCCTAGAGAAGTAATTTCATGCTCATGAGAGCACTAGGACACCATGAAGTTCTCAAAGGATTACAATGACTGCACCTTCCTCTCTCTTGTAAATTTTATTTGTGGTTCCTTTAGATGGTTGTCTATGAATAATGATCTCCTGATTTGTTCTTATTAAACACATATGTTTCTCTTCATACATCAGTTTATCATTAACTAGAGAAAACATACCTCTTATAAGGCTTGATGTTTGATTAGTCTTTATGTTCTTGAATGATCCAACTTCCTCCTTCCTAACTTTGTCTATGAAATCTATCACTTTAATTGATCTTGTCTCTTCATTTGCTAGTTTTTATTCTTACTTGGTTTTTTCTATGGGAGTGAGCTTGACTTCATCCTTTCTATTAAAGATGAACTTCCTCTTATTACGGTGCCTTTCAAAGTCACTATATTTGTTGTACGAGTAAAGCATACAAGATGAATCTTGTCTCTAGGTGTTCCCTTTATCCAATCTTGTTTCATATGTTCTTCAAGACATAATATGGCTATGTGACCCCTCTCATGACATTTGTAACAAACTCTAGTTTTTCATATTCAACCATACATTCTCTCCATGGGTGTTCTTTATCTATCTTTCTTATACATTCTAGCTCTATGTCAAAAAACATGGCATGAAAATCAAACTCCATGGAACGAACTTGATATTTTCCTTGCTTTTGGCTACCTAATGGTCTTCTTGTGTTCTTTGATGTCCTTATTGATCTCATAATGTCCTTAAGATGATACATGGATTTTCTTACCCTTCAATTCCTTTTTCCTTTCTTATTCTAGTTCCTCCCTTAGAGTCTTCAAATCTACAATTATTTTATCACATTCTTAAACCTTGCTATGATAGCTACTTAACAAGGCTCGTGACTAGACACAAGCTTCAATTCATTATAATTTTCTTCACTCTTGAAAACCAAACTTGATATTTCACTAGGATATATTTGTTTTCTCAGCAATTCATAAAAATTGCTTGAATGTTCCTCAATTCTTTGATATATCATAAGTTTATTTGTTGTTTGTTCTAGCTCATCCTTTATCGTCTTCAATTCTTCTTCATGTTTGAAGCAAAAAAATTTCTTCCAGCACTTTTGAAACATTCTCAACAAATGATGTCATCTCATTATTTTTTGGTCATGATTGGCTTCCATGAGATTGATTTCCTTCTTTAATTCATTAATCAAGGCTTGAGCAATCTCATACTTATTTTTCAGTATTGTTTTAGCTAGACCACCCATGTTTGTGCCTCAAGGACATCCTCTTAAGATGTTAAAATTTTACTAAGAGAAAATTCTCTAATACAAATTATTAGAAATTTTAGGCTCTAAGAGGGGGATGAATGAGTGCACACTTAAAATTTTAAAGCAATTTATAGTTCTTCAATCATCCAAAATTAAACTATCTTAACCATGATGAAGCATGAATATTCAACCATGAGAGAGAGAGAGAGAGAAAACACATGCACAAATAGGAGACAATATTTAATGTTGAAACTCGTCAAGGGACAAAATCCATTGAAACCAATGAACTAACTTGGAAAAATTTTCCTATAAAGTTACAATGATTTCATAGTTGAGCAACAACTCAACATGGAGTTGAACTCCAAAATTCAACCAAGCACCCACTAGGTCTATAACAAGATGCTACTTGCATGGAAGCTCCAACTCCCAGATTCAAAAAAGCACCCACTAACCTTCTATAAGCTTCAACTTACAAGGAATCTTTAATTCCCTTACTAATGAGCATCTACTCAGTCTTTTCTCAAAAAAATTATCACTTTGTTTGTGTAGTTTCTTAAAATAGATTGTGATCACTTCTTAGCTCATGCTTCTTATACTTTCACCTTTATTCTCATCAAATAATTAGAATCAAATCATTGCTATATTCCCTCTCTTAATCTACTACAATCACTACTTCACAAGGCTTCTCATATACATAACTCTTTACTTGATTCTCCTCTTCAATTTATCCTTTTAGGCACTCACTCTTACAGACATTTAATTTTCTACAAATTTACAAATCATGAGGGAAATTCATACTCAATGTATTTACCTCTTCTTTACACATATTTCTACACCTTTAAAACATGGTAATCAAGCCAAAAATCACTTCATACTCTTGCATTCACACTCACCTCCTATTCTTACATAGTTATCTCATTTTTACAATAACAACATACATAAAATTTACTTTGTATAAACAAGAGTGACTCATGAGGAATGACATTTTCCCTTCACCTTCAAAATCCTTTTTGACTAACTTCACTCTTCCATATGTATAAGTAAATGAAAAGGTATTCACAAAAATTACCTCTATATGTCATGATTACATTTGATCATCTTCAGTTACTAGCAAAAAATTGTAAGGCATGTCATAATTCTTTAACACAGAATGGTGTTCAAACATCTTCTCAACTATCTAACATATGTTGTAAACCTTTCACCTGACCTTGCAAATTTGTTTTGTAACTGACATGTTTAATTTGTCTTATCTTTCACATTGGAATATTTTTTGTGGAGAAAGATAATAAGATAAATTTTGTCCTTCTCATGTAATCATGTTACAAACTCTTCAATTTTTTCCATGATCTTTTGACCATCCCATTACTTTCCATTTCATTTTCCATGACATTGTAATAGCTCACTAGCTTGCTAGGTACATGTATATCAAGAATGCAGTCAAGATTCTTTTCATATACAACCTCTTGTATTTGTGTTTTACAATTAGCATGGGTGAAATGAGCATTCAGGAGGTCTACATCAGAAATAATGGATTGGTTTCCATCAAATCAAAGCTTGAAGATCCTTTTCCAACAGTTCAACACACTCTTGCATGCACAGATATACCTCTTCAAAGGTTGAGCCAAACCATGCTCTTTCTCAGTTATTCCTAAATCCAAAAGTCTATTTCAACACAGGTATGAATGTTTTGCAGCTCACCAAAGCAAGAACTTTCTTAACTCCATAGTTAACAACTCAAAAACTTGCATGATTTTCGGGACACACTCAGGAAACCTTATGAGTATCAAGAAATTAGTGTTTCTTCACTTTGAATCTAACACCTTGGAGCACATTTTCATGATCAACTTATGTAAGGATAAATCAAAGAGAACCTCTAATTCATCTTCATATTCTTGTGTGCATGATTTGTATGTAAAAAGCAACAAGAACATATTTTTTTATCAAGTTTCTTTGTTAGGAAATCAGGAATTTCTAAGACCAAAGAACTTAAGACTTAAAACCTCTTCATAAAGGTGAACCATGGGCTAAAACTAGTCATCTTGGTCATGTATCTGATGATTATGACCATTTCTCACTTTAACATTAGAATTCCATGCACAACCCTTCTTCAAACACTATGATTGATTTCACTTAAAGTGTACTTTAGCAAGAAGAATAAAGGTGGTTGTGTTTACACAATATATGTAAGATACTTGCCTAAATTAATTCATGAGCAATACAAAAACATTATGTATAATATTTCATGGTGGGAAGTTCATCTTGGAGTTGTTCAAATAGGAATCAGTAGGGTCAAATTTCTTCAAAATAGTGCAAAATCGATGCATACCATCACACTTGAATAACTTGCACAAAAACCTTCTTAGGTCCTCAAATTTTGGTCCCACCTTCTCAACTACCTCCTCCATGATTTCTAATGGCCACATTGTCATATTTTTCTCCAAAAATTGTTTTCCATATCATTTGTGCAGCATTTGATCTCTAGTTCGAGGAAGTGTGTTATATAGACTTGTGTAAGTGCTAAAATCACCTCCTTAGGAACTTGTGAAGCCTTGTACACCTCATCTACCATTATAATATGCTCATTCCATTCTTGTATTTAATATTGATACCTTGGCTCATCATCCTTACTTGTCTACTAGGCTTGTATTCAATGAAAGGCTTCAGAATGGCCAACTTCATGCCTTATAAGTCTAATTATTTACCTGATACTCCTCCCAAGCATGATATTCCAGCTCATAATAATCCAAAAATGCTTTCCCTACTTTTCCTTGATCCATTTCTCATGTTTCCATGTCAACCTACTTGATCTAGAACTGGTAATTTAAGCCTCAGGGCTACCTAAATCTTCATAAATTGACCATGTTGGCTTGTTACAGACTCAATACACTTCACACACATCTCATTGACCATGTTTGACCTTATGAAGTCTTCATACAACCTTAGAAGGACACATTCACATAACTTTCTTGCTTGACCATACATCTAGACCATGTTGGAACACATGACATCATGACTTGACACTTCATGAAGACACCTAGACAACTTAGGAATACACCTTAACCCTTTGGACATCCTATGGCATCACTATACACTTGACATCAATGACAACATTACTATGACCTCCAATAGAGGTATGAAATACATTATTTGTAACATTCCCATTTCAAGACTTTAGAATAGGGAAATTTTTTTATCATACATAATGTTCTCTATTCAAAATTAACATAATTTAGAACACACATTCCAATGCTAATCCATCTCATAACAGAAAACATATGCAACTATAAATGACTTGATGAAACACCGATCTCTCATTTCATGACTCGGTATTAAATCGATCTCTCATGTTAACTCAATAATGTGTATACAACATATACTTGGTTCTTTTACCCTTTTAGGGGTACCCAAGTGTTCTTTCTAAGAGGCCTATCTAAATATATATTACCGATATTCATCTAAAATCCCACTTCTTAAACCAGGTGACATAGGACAATGCAACCAAAAACTTGCGATACTTTGGCCAAAGTTTTTAAACATGTTTATCATGTTTACATTCCTTGACAACATACTTGTCAAATGGAATAAGTCCCTCACCACACTTGTTCTATTATCTAGAGTGGTCTTTCTTGAATCTCGTCGATCCAATCGATTCAATTTTTTATACTAGATAAGGAAAGCAACATGCACTAGCGTGGAAGACTACTCATGGTGAAAAAGGGTACATAGACATACTCAATCAATGTAATTCGATCAGGTGTCTCTATTCATACTAAGTAAAAAGGAGTTAACCTCGACACTAGATCATGTTCCTATCCCTATATAGGATAGAACCATGATCCAATCTTACTTTTATGTCAATCAAGTTAAACAAATTGAGTGGGGTGTTGAGACATATCAACTGCATCATAGTATCTTATAATGACCCTTGTCATTACAAAGGTACTACACTGTAGTTGATGTGTGCCAACATCCAACTAAGTTTCCTCAACTGGACTAACATACCTTAGATTATAAGTTTATTAACCCATTAAACATTGTCTTTAAGATTAATTACAACAACGCTTAAAGATTCAACTAGATCATTTAACCTATAAGGTTACAAGTTGAAATTACATGTGAGGTAGGTATGCCAATAAAATCTGCTTCCTAACCATTTGATTACATGCTTAAGTTTTTCTTTAAATGAAACATCTTGCATTATATCATGACATGATTGATCTTTAAGTTATGAAAGTGTGTTAATTGATTCCTTACTTATTTCAGCCCTAGCTTAAATAAGTTCCTTATAAACCTTTATTTTAGACTTCATGGAGATGAAGTCTAAATTCCATTTAATTCCTTTCTAAGCATTCCAAATTTTGATTAAGGAAATATGCCTAAGGAAGTACACATTCAATCATTTACTTACAACATTCATAACACTTTAACAAGATCTTAAGTTATGTCTCTATGATTGATTTCATGGGAAGTATCCTTTTTCCCTATATTATGGACTAATGTCCATTTATGAAATAGATTACATATGTTTAAATACATCAAGAATTCAAACACATACATCTATATAATTCAAACATAGTCCTTTTATATTTTTAAGGATCTACTTATGAGTGTCAACTTATAAGTTGCATCTCTAATTGAGAAAATAAACCAACTAACATTTCAGATTCCCCAACCATTCCATAACATTTAAGTATATAAACTGCCCTCCTTCATTAGGATAATACATAATAATTCATGACAAGAAAGTATTACAATAAAGTATTATTTAACAATCAACACATCATTTATTCATCAAGAAGGAGTGATACATTCACTGAATCTAGAAGTATCTCAAAGATTACAAAGTATCATAATAACAATTTAAAAATAGTTTCATTACAACTTTCTTTACCAACAAAGTACATAAGTAATGACGCCACATAATCATCATAATAAAGGTACATTTTTCTTAGTAAAATAGATGTAACTTTCTATATGTCTTTCTCCTTTCATCTTTTATGAAATCCATCTACAAAATTGTTAGCATGGGTCAGTTCATTTAAACTGAGCATGATAAGAACTATATCATTAAAATGTTGTGCTTTTATCTAATTGTTTCATAAAAAGAACCTTGTTGTTTATGAAATAGTTCCAAAACACAACAAGATAAAACATAAGACTTTCCCTAAAAGATTACAACCAGAAGGAGAGAAAAGATTAAAGTTTCTAATGAGAAAGTAAGTTTTAAATTAACCAACATATCAACCTTAAATTTTCATCTTAAAACTCTTTTCAACAAGCTATGGAATTAAATAGTAGGATTAAAGAAAGGAACTTCTTATTTCTTCCTAACTTCACCTTCTCATTCATGTATCTAAATAAAGTTTCTCCAACAACTAGTTCTAACTTTTCAAGAAGTAATACAAGATATATATAAAACTATCTTTCAGATTAAGAAAAAAATTTAGACAACAATTAAGCATTACATTGTAGCTAAATATCATACTATCTTAGGATCATCCTATAGCCTAAGAAGTAAATTGATCATAATAAGTCCATATAAATAGGTAAGCATAACTTAATCATTAAAATAATCAAAGTAATTTCGGTTGAAGCATCCTAAAAATCATGAGTTCAATTTATTGTTCAATTCAAGGTAGCAATAAAGATAACATCATACGAGTCATCAATAGTATTTTTATTGCTTTAAACAATATAAGAAAACAAGCTATCTATCGGGATCTCACACAAGTTTTGACCAACCACTAACAAATCTCGTAAGGGGCATAATGGTTTAAGTTCGTAACCAAACTAAACAATATTGTTCCTTTTAACTTATGTTAGAGTTAATCCTAAAGGAATGGTTATAAAGGTAATGAATAAATAACATTTCATAATTGAAGAGAGAGACGTCTATCACATCCTTAAGATAATCTTCAACCCATTAGTCCCTAAAATATCAAAGTATATTTAAGATACTAGCCATTATATCGATTCTGAGAGAAAGGAAAACAATTATACATCAAATAGATCAAGTTTCCCAAACCTTAATGTTGGATCAGCTCGTGAAGAGCAATAAACAAAAAAAAGTAACCAAAATTCTCTCTAAACAAATCTACTAACACATTAAGGAGGAAGCCACACCATGTCTCTTTTCACAGGCTAAGCATCCATTCTAAGCCAAGATAGACAAAAAGATACATTACAAAATTCCCTAGTGTAACACACAAAAAGTGCTTAATCAATCATGGGAAGTTCGTTTAAGATCAAAGATCTTACCTGAGGTACATCACAACCCAAAATTGGGTGAAAATTAACGAATCAATTAGAAAATAATGAAAGCAATACATTCGACAATCCTACTATATATTTCTTTCTCCTACGAAAGATATTATCCCAATACATGAATTAAAACCAATTAACAACTGACTTGTTTCATTACCAAGTAACTCAATGATGACAAGAAGGGAGAGAAACCCAAAATGAGTTCACAACCAGTTTTCCACAGAACTTACAAACATCCAACAAGAAGGTAATTAATTCATTTGAGAAACCTCCAAAAATAAGAGTTAAACTTCCATCAACAATTTAGGAAATATTCCCTAGATCCAAGATCTGTTAAGGAACTCAAAATCCCAAAATGGGTTTACAAGGAAATAAAAGTAAACACAAAACAAAGCAGAACTAAAATGTTCAACTAATCTTCTACCTTGATCAACTTCATTCAAACATACTTCTATTCTCTCAAGGTTCAACAAAGGAGTGAAGATGATATGCTTCAAGCTCAAGGTAAGTTTTCTTATACCCAACTCGATTGGTAAAAAAAATATTCAAGAAAGAACATAGAGTATACCACTAGTTCCCATTTGGGGAAAAGGACCGAGATCATAAATGGCTCCATAAAATAAATGATTGTATACCCATAATAAAATATAGTCCCCAAAATAGTGTATCAAATAATCGGTTACCACATTGTTTTTATCGAAGCGACTAGACAAGATATGATCACAAGATAATGCCAAACTAAAACCCTTGAAGCTAGTTTCCTATGACAACAATATTGAAGGGCATATAAAATATATATATATATGGAATTAAGTAAATTGATTTGTTATTGTTATGCTATCTTGATTTCGAACCTTCTTTTTACGGAAACAAGTATGTATTGGCTCTCTAAATGAATAGATTCTTATGATAAAGGAGTATACACCATAATAGCAGTTCAGTTTACTCCTTTATCATAAGAATCTATTCATTTAGAGAGCCAATACATACTTGTTTCCGTAAAAAGAAGGTTCAAATCAAGATAAGCATAACAATAACAAATCGTTTACTTAATTCCATATATATATATATATATATATATATATATGCCCTTCAATATTGTTGTCATAGAAACTAGCTTGAAGGGTTTTAGTTTGGCATTATCTTGTGATCATCGTCTTTCTAGTCACTCGATAAAAATAGTGGTAACCGATTATTTGATACACTATTTTGGGGACTATATTTTATTATGGGTATACATCATTTATTTTATGGAGCAAGATTTAGTTTACTCCTTTATCATAAGAATCTATTCATTCGAGAGCCAATACATACTTGTTTCTATAAAAAGAAGGTTCGAAATCAAGATAGCATAACAATAACAAATCGACACTTCCATATTTCATTATTTTTCCACTCAACAACAATATTGAAGGCATACAAGCTATATATATATATATATATATATATATATATGGAATTAAGTAAACCGACTTGCTATTATGGTGTATACTCCTTTATCATAAGAATCTATTCATTCAAAGAGCCAATACATACTTGTTTCCATAAAAAGAAGATTTGAAATCAAGATAGCATAACAATAACAAATCGACACTTCCATATTTCATTATTTTTCCACTCAACAATGAATAACTAGTTTGCATCCGAAAGAAAATAAATCAAACACCATTAGGGCAAGAATTAAAAACATAAAACCAGAAGTTTTCATATAGAGAAGAGTTGTTTTTATGAAGCATTTAAGTAAAATCAAAAGAATTAATGGATAGGGCCTATCATGCATGATAGAGCTCGGCCTTCACTTTCTTGTTGTAAAAATCCAAGCAGAACTTCAACAACTTATTCCTTTCCATGAAACACCAACAAACTCCTAAAAACCTTCTTCCTTATTATAGTTTCACGGTGATATATTTTCATCTTCTAATGTTATGCAAGGCAAAAACATTCATGCAAGTATTTTAATTGTGGTTAAAAGAGAAAAACTACATGCAAAGCCCAAGCTCACAAAAGACCAAATTATGAAATAAAAAAAGCTGAAACCAACCTTTTTCCCATCTTCCTTCTTCCTAGGTAGTTTTTCTCCATTTCCAAAAATATTAATTGCCAAACAGGACTAACAGTCTTTCCCCTTCTCCCAAAGCCACTACCAACTTGCATTTGGCTAGGTCTAAATTTAAATTTCCATGTAATAATCATGTTGGTAGAGGTGCCAACTCAACCTCCTATCAAATTTCATGCATTCACCAATTTTGGCCAAACAGAAGTTTTTAATGTCCACAAATGCCTCATAAATACCTTGAAGATGGTGCCACCAACTTTCCCTTTGCATGTCATCCCTTAGGCCCCTTTAGGTTATCCCATGTTTAGGTTAGGTTCAACATTAGTTTAGGAACTAACATAGGTCCTTAGGTAATGTTTAAAGTTTAGTCTAGGTCCTTTAATTATTAACATCCCATCCTAATAAAAGAACATAGTAACTTAGGATAGATTACCACTTTAGGATATGGTTACCAATTTAGGAACATTAATTTAATTAGGTTCCTTAGTCTATAGTAAGAATTGCATCCCAAACTTACCAAAGAATAATTAGATTACCATCCAAGATCACATACGAAGAAGGAAGCAACAGAGATCATCGACTTCGAGACATGATAATACGAGATCACATGATCTGTCTAGCTTGGTCAATATGACCACAAGGTCATGAATTAGAAGCATACCTTGGATCAATGAAATTGATCCAAGGTGTTGTTGTTCTACATCCAAAAATTATGAAAACTGAAGCACAAATTTGAGTGCAACAAAGACTCATGGATTAGTTTATTTGAATCAATTTCTTATTTCCCAAGCAATGAATTATAAGAAGAGATGAATTACTTCATTTTCTATTTAGCATAAACATGGCAAAATTATACCTATTTCAGCAGATAACATATTATCTACAACAAACATGATTTCTTGATTCACAAGAGTACATCATCTTCAACAAGAATCACATGTCAACGTTTGCAACTTAAAAAGAAGTCATCATAGATATCAACCATGTTAGAGGTGTTACATACCTCCCTCCTAAAAAGCATCATCATCCCGATGATTAACTTAGTCCACATTCTCAATAAGAAAAATAATCATAATTATAGTTCTTTCATCCATAAGTTCACAAACAAAACCAGATTTGAGAATTTCAAATTTTCATAATTTATTACAACATTAAATAGTTGTTTCAGTACTAATGAATATAGTACCTACCCAAAACTGGAAAAATTATTGATAGGTTAAAAACAAATTCTTTAATTGTTATCAATCAATAGAATTAATTCTGTTTAAATAAATGAGGAAAATAAATTTTCATGTCCTCTATATTTTCCCATGTTGCACTTTCTTCATTAAATTGGTCCCACTAGACCTTGCATTGACTAATTTCATGATTTCTCAAGTGCAACTGGTAAGTTTTTAGCACTCTTATGGGTTCAACCATGATTATTCCTAGGTCTTGGAAAGGAATCCCAATTCAACACATGTGATAAATATGGAAAACATATTTCTTAAGCAAAGAAATATGGAAAACATCACACATTTGTGAAAAAGTAGGGGGTAATGCTAAACGATAAGCTACGGGATTGATTAATTTAACAATATCGAAAGGTCCCATATAACGAGGTGATAATTTGGCTGCCTTGGAAAAGATTATAGAACTTTTTTCATCTTAACCCGTAAAAATACATTTTCACCAAGTTCAAATTTTTTATCAACCCTTTTCAGATCTGCATAAAAATTTTATCTATCTATTGCTTCGTTTAAATGCTCACAAATCATTTTAACTTGTTGTTCCATTTCAGTAAGGATTTCAAGTTCAATTAGCTCTCTGTTTTCAATGTTATCCCAACTAACTAGGGTTATGCATTTCCTTCCATACAATGCTTTGAAAGGTGTCATTTTCAAAGAGGTGTGATATGTATTATTGTAAGAAAAATCAGCTAAAGGAAGGTATTCTTCTCATTTTTACTATTGATCCATGCAGTACATTCATAACATATCTTCCAAAACATTATTAACTCTTTCAGTTTGACCATCTGTTTTTAGATGGTATGCAGAACTAAAATTCAGTTTTGTTCCTAAGGCTGAATTAAGTGTTTGTCAAAATTGAGATGTCATTCTAGGGTCTCTATCAGATATAATCAATTCAAGTACTCCATACAATCTAAAAATTTCATGCACAAATCTTTTTGCTAAAATAGGTGAATCATCCTTAAGATTACCAACAATAAAATGTGCTACTTTTGTTAGTTTATCAACAACAATTAAAATAACATCGTGTTTATTTCTTGACATAGGCAGCCCCTAAAAAAATCCATGCTAATTACATGCCACTTATATTGTGGTATGCTATGAGGATATAGTAAACTAGCTAGGTGCATATGCTCAGCCTTAACACATTGACATTCTAAGCAGTGTGTCACAAAATCAGTTATGTCTTTCTTCATCCCTTTCCAAAAATATTGTTGTTTTACATCAACAAGCATTTTTGTAATACCGGGATGTCCTGAGTAAGGTGAATTATGAAATTCCATCATCAAATTTTTCCTCAACTCATTTCCCAAAGGTACATACACTCGCTTATCATACCTCAAAATTCCTTCATTATTGAAGTGAAAACCTTTATACCTTTTGTCATTTGGATCTGTAGCAAGTGTTGTTTTTACCTGAAAGTAAGAATCAGATTCCATGATACTTTTTACCTCATCCTTAAACTGAGTTCTCAAAGTTATAAGTGCATAAATATGTTTCCTACGACTTAGTGCATATCGCCACTCTATTTTATTTGTCTTTTATGTAACTTATGTCAAAATCATATTGTGACAAAAACTCTAACCATCTTTGTTTTCTTGCATTCAAATTTGGATGAGTGAAAATATACTTCTAGCCAAGATAATTAGTCTTTAATTCAAAAGGTCTTCCTAAAAGATAATGTCTCCATACTTGAAGTGCATGAACTATGGCAACAAGATCTAGGTCATGGGGAGCATAATTCAACTCATGTAACTTGATTTTTCTACTCTCATATGCTATAACATGTTCATTTTGTAACAAAATACCTATGAGTCCTTCTCTAGAAGCATCTATAACTATCGTAAAGTTTCCATTTGGATCAGGTACAACCAAAATAGGTGCAGATTTTAATTGATCCTTAAGAGTTAAATATTGATTTGCATTTTTCACTCCACGTAAAATTCTTATCTTTCTTTTGCAATGAAGTTATCGATGCATCGACTTTTAAAAATTTTTAACAAATTTTCTATAGTAACTAGTAAGACCCATGAAGCTTTTGACTTCATGTACATTCTTAGGTGCAGGCCACTCAGTTATTGCAACAATATTTGATGGATCAACTATTATTCCATCCTTACTTATGACATGTCCTAGATAGTGCACTTCTGTCTCATAGAAAGAACATTTGGACAACTTACCATACAATCTTCTTTTTCTCAAGATTTCAAGTACTATTTTCAAATGCTCATGATGCTCATCAATGCTTTTAGAATAGATAAGAATATCATCCAAGAATACAAGTACAAACTTGTCCAAGTATTCTTGAAATATATTATTCATTAAATTCATAAAATCTACAGTGCATTTGTCAAACCGAAAGGTAAAACTATAAATTCATAGTGTCCATACCTTGTCCTAAAGGTTGTTTTATGAATATCTTTGTCTTTTATTCTTAACTATGATACCCAAAATGAAGATCTATCTTAGAATATAATGATGCACCACACATCTGATCAAACAGATCATCAATTCTAGGAAGTGGATATTTGTTTTTGATTGTTGATTTGTTTAACATCCTATAATCAATACATTCTAAGTGTTCCATCTTTATTTTTCACAAAAATTACCAGTGCTCCCCAAGGTGAGACACTCGGTCTTATCAAACCTTTAGACAACAGTTCTTATAATTATGCCTTAAGCTCTACCAGTTCAATGGTAGTCATTCGATACGGTTCCTTGGAAATAGGCTCAGTTCCTGGTTTGATTTCAATCGTGAAGTCAAACTCTCATTTGGGGAAGACCGAGTAGTTCTTCTAAAAACACATCACTAAAATCTCTTAACAATGGATATTTTTCCAAGAAATCACTATCCCCTTCAGTTGTTTCAGAAATTTTTACTACATACAAGGTGCAACCTTTATTTTTGGCCTTTTTAAGTTGCATAGTTGACAATTTCCTAACTGAAATTTCTCATTTTATCCCTTGAATGTCTATTGTTTTCTGCAGATCATCAAGACAACTAATGTGTTTTTCAAAATAGTCTACTTTTTCTTTATGTTTAGCAAGCTATTTAACACCTATTATTACATCATAATACCCCAAAGGAGCAACATAAAGATTAAATTCAATGGAAAAACTAGGCAAGTCTAGGACTTCTCCAAAAAGCCACTTACTAACTATGTGGACAACATTATTTCCATAATGTACAACCCAATATTTTTCCATTTTTCCAAATTTTATTTTTATTTTTGCAGCTAATTTACTAGAAATAAATTATTCAGTAGCTCCAATATCAAAAATTATAGTAACATGTATACCAAATAATTTACTTGGAACTTCTATAGGTGTAGATTACTTTTCAACTTGTTTATCAGCTCTTACAACATGTATCTTATGCTACTAATTGTTGTGATCCTTTCTTAGAGGGCAGTGATTTACATAATTATCTTTTCCATAGTTGTATCAGCCCCCTCCAAGTCCTCTTTTAGTTTCAAATGTATTTCTAGCATTGAAATTGTTGTTCTATCCCCCATAGGACTTCTTTCCATTATTATTGTTCTTTACTGAAATTGTTTCGTACATTTTTAGTAGTTTTTATTTGTTGTTGTTTTCCTTATCAAAAAAAAAAAATTAGTACCAAACTTCTTCCATGCCCCCTTTTTGGGTGCAAGAGATGAAGAAGAAGTAGGAATTTTCTTTATGTTTTCTTCCTTATGGGCGAAATTGCTTTCAATTTTTGTTCCTACCGAATGGCCTTTTCTACAACCCCTTCCATGGTGGTTGGGCTATGAACATCTACTTCACCCCCTATGATAGGATTTAATCCCATAATGAATTTTCATATCCTGAACTTCTCATCAGCCATCATATTGAGGTATATACTTAAGAAGCTTAGTGAACCTCTCCCAATACTATATTATAGTTAACTTTCCCTGAGTTAAGTTCTAAAATTCAGTCATCTTCTAATCATAATAAAGTTGTGGCAGCCAACATTTGCCTAAAATAATTCTTAAATTGATCCCAAGTGATGTTTGTTTCATCAATGTTTAGTTCATCCTTACGGTTGTCCCACCAGGAAGATGTTTCATGGGAAAGTTGATAAGCTCCCAATATTGTTTTAGTTTCCTCTAAGAAGTTCCTTATTGCAAAGTACTTCTCCATTTTGCTAAGCTGATTCTCAGCTCCATCCCCCAGTGTAGTGTCACCAAAATTGGTTGGACTTATCCTTTTTATGTCATTTGTGAGTTCAGTTGTCAATCATGTCTTTTTATTTTCAGGCTGATCGGGTACATTTGCATTAGCATTTGCAGCATTATTATTATCAACGCCCAAATTTCCAACATTGGCGTTGTCCACAAGAGGTGGCTCATTTTTATTACTAGCATCTTCTTCCCCCTCCTCATTACCCATAACTTGTTGTTTAAGTACAGCCAAATGATCTCTTGTGTCTAATAAGGCAGCAAGGATCTCATCAAGTTTTTGTGCGGTAGTTACCTCTCCACTTGGAGGTGGGTTGTTTGTAGCATTCCCCCTTATTCTAACCATTTTCTGTTAACAAGAAAATAAATTTATCATCATATTATGGACTCAATAGGTCCAAGAGTTGCAACCTTCAATTCAAATGGTAAGATGTAACATTCTCATTTTAAAACTTTAGAACAGGGGGAAAAAATTATCATACATAATGTTTTCTATTCTAAATTAACATAATTTAGAATACACATTTCAATGCCAATCCATCTCATAACGAAAACCATATGCAATCAAATGACTCAAAGAAACAACTATCTCTCATTTCATGACTTGGTATTAAATATATCTCTCATGTTAACTCAATAATGTGTATACAACGTATACTTGGTTTTTTTACATTTTAGGGGTATCCAAGTGTTTTGTCTAAGAGGCATATCTAAATATTTGTTTCTGATATTCATCTGAAATCCCACATCTTAAACCAGGTGATATAAGACAACGCAACCAACAACTTGCAATAATTTGGCCAAAGTTTTTAAACATGTTTATCATGTTTACATTCCTTGATGACATACTCATCAAATGGAATAAGTCCCTCACCACACTTTTCCTTTTATCTAGAGTGGTCTTTACTGACACCTGTCAATCCAATATGATTCAAGGTTTCCTAATAGACAAGGGTAGCATCATGCACTAGCATGGGAAGACTACTCATGGTGACTAAGGGTACATAGACATACTCAATCGACATAAGTCGATTGGGTGTGTCTAGTTATCCTAAGTCAACATGAGTTGACCTCAACACTAGATCATGTTTCTATCCATGTATAGGATAGAACTATGATCCATTCTTACTTTTATGTCAATCAAGTTAAACAAACAGAGTGGGGTGTTGAGACATATCAACTGCATCATAGTATCCTGTAATGACCCCTATCATTATGAAGGTACTACACTACGGTTGATGTGTGCCAACATCCAACTGAGTTTCCTCAACTGGATTAGCATACCTTATATTATAATTTTATTAACCCATTAAACATTGTCTTTAAGATTAATTACAACAACGCTTAAAGATTCAACTAGATCATTTAACCTATAAGGTTACAAGTTGAAATTACATGTGAGGTAGGTACACCAATAAAATTTGCTTCTTCTGACCATTTGATTGCATGCCTAATTTTGTCTTTAAATGAAACATATTGCATTATATCACCACATGATTGATCTTTAAGTTATGATATTGTGTTATTGATTCCTTACTTATTTCATCCCTAGCTTAAATAAGTTCCTTATAAACCTTTATTTTAGACTTCATGGAGATGAAGTCTAAATTCCATTTAATTCCTTTCTAAGCATTCCAAATTTTGATTAAGGAAATCTGCCTAAGGAAGTACACATTCAATCATTTACTTACAACATTCATAACACTTTAACAAGATCTTAAGTTATGTCTCTATGATTGATTTCATCAGAAGTAACATTTTTCCTATGTTATGGACTAATGTCCATTTATGAAACAAATTACATATGTTTAAATACATCAATAATTCAAACACATACATCTATATAATTCAAACATAGTCCTTTTATATTTTTAAGGATCTACTTATGAGTGTCAACTTATAAGTTGCATCTCTAATTGAGAAAATAAACCAACTAACATTTCAGATTCCCCCCAACCATTCCATAACATTTAAGTATATAAACTTCCCTCCTTCATTAGGATAATACTTAATAATACATCCCAATTCATGACAAGAAATTATTACAATAAAGTATTATTTAACAATCAACACATCATTTATTCATCAAGGAGTGATACATTCATTGAATCCAGAAGTATCTCAAAGATTACAAAGTGTCATAACAACAATTTAAAAATAGTTTCATTACAAATTTTTTACCAACAAAGTACATAAGTAATGACACCACATAATCATCATAATAAAGGTACATTTTTCTTAGTAAAACAGATGTAACTTTCTATATGTCTTTCTCCTTTCATCTTTTACGAAATCCATCCACAAAATTGTTAAGCACGGGTCAGTTCATTTAAACCGAGCATGATAATAACTATATCATTAAAATGTTGTGATTTTATCCCATTGTTTCATAAAAAGAACCATGTTATTTAAGAAACAGCATTACAAAAACAACAAGATAAAACATAAGACTTTCCTATAAGATTACAACTAGAAGGAGAGGAAAGATTAAAGTTTCTAATGAGAAAGTAAGTTTTAAATTAACCAAAATATCAACCTTAACTTTTCATCTTAAAACTTTTTTCAGCAAGATGGAATTAAACAAAGAGGATTAAAGAAAGGAACTTATTATTTCTTCCTAACTTCACCCTCTCATTCATGTATCTAAATAAAGTTTCTCCAACAACCAGTTCTAACTTTTCAAAAAGTAATACAAGATATATATAAAATTATCTTTCAGATTAAGAAAAAAACTTAGACAACAATTAATTATTACAATTAATCCGGACCGCCATCGGTTACCCCTTTTTAACCCCAAAACAACCTTATTCTCAAGGTTGGAAGTTGGAAGCAAGTTGGTAAACTTTGGGAGAAATTTGACGAACAAGAACACATCTCAGAGAGATAACGTATCTTCAGAGAGATAATTCCAGTGAAAACTCACATCCAAGGAGGGAGATTGAGAATTTTCTCCTACACAGCCATCCTAGCCATGATCTGATCTATCCGAGTAAAGAGGAGTGTACATGCAGCCCATGCAAAATATTTTCTTCAGTTGGTGATCACTTGCAACCTTAAAACTCATCATCATCACCTCCATCCCTCACACACAGACATTCAGGAATGAAATCCAAGTAAGTATAACATCATACTTTCCTGGTTATTTCATTTCTTCATCATTTTATCATCCATTGTTTATCTTGCTCCCTATTGACCTTCTCCATATTTTCACCTCCGTATACCCATTGAAACCTCACAAAAGCCTACTCCAGTCACCCAATACCTCATCCCAACCAACCAAAGTCTTTTGTGCAATCACAAAGGAGACCCCAGCCTGTTCTATGACATTTCCAGATCTGACAGTAACCGGCATCGGTTACACCTAACCGCCGTCAGTCACCCCTGACCGACACCGGTCTCTGTGTTTTCCCACACACTCTTAATAGAGACCTACCCACCTAATTTTATCTCACCCTCTTTCACTTGTGATCTACCCGAGACCTCTGCCAAACCTGTAGAACCCAAAACCAATCATTTGACCTTTGGATTCTATTCTAGCTTAGCTTGTTAGATTAGATCTATTTCTTATTGTGTTTTTAAGTGAGATACCTAAATCATTTTAAAATAACAATAGGATTTATTTTGTTTACAGCATTGACTTGTTTAAAACAAAGGATGAAAATCATCTAGGAAGTATCACACTTCCTAGATCTAGCACATGCTTCAGGCGCTTCACCGCCCTATTGTTTAATTCCTTCCGGTGGTCTTGTTTTCATTACGCTTAGTTCCTTCTAGCCAAAAGGAAGCTCTCACGATCCATTGTGGATTCGAAGTCATACACGCACAACAACCCATCAACCGACATTTGAGCAAGTATTCCTCCTACGCTGTTACCCTATCTGTTTCATCAACGCTTCTAAGAAATAATCTAAGAAAAAGGTGAAACACTTACACGCTTAACTAGAGTAATGAATCTATTCTTGGATTACTTCCATGCAAGAGTGCTTTGATATGATCCTTGAAATCTAGACAAAGCGTGGTGCGCAAGTCTCAACATTGATTTGTGTGTTCTCGCATGCTAACCTCTCGAAAATAGACGATCTACAAAATCAGCTAAGTCCCAAATGTTTGAATCTCGCACCTCCGCATGTGACACATTCCTATTCCTTTACGCCTTCGATCCCATCCTATTTTTCCACGCAAACTCTGTGTGTGAGTTCTAGCTAAGTGTTTTATCTGACCAACATTACCCCACACTAATCTCATTGTCACCCCGATAATGGTGATGTCCACAACTGAGTAAAGAATAGTTGAAATACAGAATGCTGAATGAATCTTACACAAAGAATAGAAAAGAATTAAAGAATCAAAGAATTATTCAGGCTTCAAGCTCCTCCATTTCTTTCTGAAGTATCATCTCTGGATACTCCTCCTTTATGTCTACTTCTAAGTTCTCCCACTCCATTAATGCCTTTCCTGCTTTCTCTAGAACATCCACAATGATAGATTTCAGCTCATCTTGAGTTAGTTTTCCTTGCTCATTCTGGATTACAAGCATTATGCTTGACATAGATGTATGCATCCCTTCCAGCACATCCATCTTCTGAGAAATGAGTTTTCCAAGCTCATATAACCTCTCTTTATGTGGTGCCAATGCTACAGCTAATGCCTTGTGCTTCCTTTACCATAGTTAGTCATTCAAATAAGGCGACCTAGTGTGTCATCTTTCATGGCCTTTTGCACCTCATTGTCTCCTACTAGTGTCTTTACCCTTATTAGCACATCTGAAGTACATGCATATCATTAAAGCACAATCGGCTTTCTTCAGCTCCTCTTGGAGTGCTTGTAGTAGGCCCTCATATGTAGCAATCTTCCTTGCTACTGCAGCCTGTGCTTTTTCTACCTCTCTAGCTGGGTCCTTGGGTTGCTCTGGTATACGCACCTTTTCATCCTCCAATACTAATTTTATCATTGTTTTTACGTAGTGCATTGTGGAAGGAGATTTTTTTGGTACTTGTAATTCCTAATGCGGGCATACCTTTAGTACATCATCTCCAATTTCCTCCGCCATACTAACAAAATTCTCATATTTCCTTTTGCTCATATCCCTCTCCTGTACTAAACATGCTATTTCCACATTCTTCGCCTTTAGCTCCTCTGTCAGTGCTTTAATTGTAGCATATTTGTCAATGTTTCTTCTAGCTACCTCAGTAGATACTTTCACTAAGGCATTTCTTACCTACTCATCCATCATAACAGTTGGTTTAATTTTCATGTGTTAGGCTTCTGGTGTCTTCTTCAATCATCTAGATGCACATGATTCTTCATAGACATCAAAATCTGGTTCATCCATATGCATATGCATTGACCATGAAAGTTTCTTTTGTGTTTGTAATGTCACCTTTTTCTCGTCCATAAGTGCCCATCCGAATAAATATTTTTGTGTGATGGTGCTCTAGAACCAAGCGTGAACAATCTTCTCCTGGTCTTCTACATACCCCATTATTTGTACCCTCACATCCTCACTTGTCCGACGGGACCTTGGCCCTTTTGGAATGGCGGCATCAAGGTTAGGAATACTGGTTGTATCCTCATCCTTGCCTTGTGTAGCTTTTGATTGCTCCCTTTCTTCCTCTCCACTCAGTTTTTCCTCCTCCTCGTTCTGAGGCTCCTCTTCTACCCTACATGATTGGAGATAGAAGCACTTTCTCCTCAGACTCTTCTACTTCTTCATCTAGCTTGAGCTTTCTTCTTTTCTTCTTCTCCTCAGGTTCCTCTACCAGTGAGAGTCGTTGTGACTTCCTTATTGTCTGTTGGGCTTCTCCTTATGACCTTGTGCGCTTGAACACCTTTCTGAACCTTTCATCACCCTGCACTACCTCAATATTTTATTCTCCTTTTGAAGCCGTCACATGCTCTTCCTCCTATCCACCCAGGATGGTTGCTTCCTCCCCGTACCAAACCACCACTATCCTCATGATCTTCGTCCTCTTCCTCGTACTCTTCGTCCTCTTCCTCGTCATCCTGCATGGGTTTAGAAGGCCTAGGTGCCGGGATGTTTTCCATAGTATGCTTCCCCTTTGGTGGTCCTGGGAGCGTGAACTTGTTCTCTACATACTTATTATTTTCCATCTTTGGTTTAAGTTGGAGATATATGAGCGTGGCCCCGATATCCCCAATAGCAAGTGTTTCTAGTTTGATATTCAAAATCTCTAAGATAATACTCTCGTTGTAAGCATTCTTCCTGGATATCCATACTTCTTTCGCAAGGTGTGGTATTCACAATCCACCTTGTCTGCATTAAACACTAACCTCCTTGTATCAGTGAACCGATGAATGAAAGCTTGAAAATACCGTGCTATGAATGTGTATGGTAGTTTGCACCAGGGGCTCCATGATCCATCCACCATCGGAAAATGCGCAATACAAAAGTGTTGGTAAACAGAAAATTGAGCATGCTTCCCTAATACTGAGGGTAACTCCTTTGGTATGCGCCACTCCTCTTCAAAATTTGTGCGAAGCCTGTCATACCACATCTTCGCTCTCTCCTTTACCTCATCTATCATAGACCCCTTGCATAGATACTTGCTGAATCTTTCAGCTAGAGACTTGTTATTCATGGGGTATTCCCATATATTTTCTTTTGAGCCATCCAGTACTCCAATATCCATGAATACTAAAGAAATTAGGACAAAACCAAAACTTATCTTACTTCATGTGTGCACTTCCTCTACTATTTGTTCTACAATAAAGTCGGCAATGTTGTAAATAACCCCTTCTGACATGCGCTTTGCCACATGCAACCACATTGAGTTTACTTGTGACCAATGATCTTGGTCATTCAATTTTGTAACCAGGTGCGCTGCTGCTTTTACTACTGGACAATCGTGTAATTTATCGATGTCCATTCCACATGGTCCTTTCTAGTATCCCAGCACTTTGTGTGTTTCTAATATGGCAACCTTGTCAGTTAGGTCATTTTTGATGTCCTCACCCATCACCTTCAAACCTGTTACCATGGTAATTAAAATGGGTGTTAGTCTTACCCTTCACCCTACAAAATAGAAGAAGTCCTCATGGACTCAGCTCATCAACCACCTGTATAATGGTGCATATTTCCTAAAGTATGGGAGCTCATATAATTGGTAAACACCAATCCTTTTCAATAACTTCTCCCCTACGTCATCATATATTGGCATCCCATCACCAGTTCACCTGTCCATTCGGGAGTTAAGTAAATCATCCAACTTCTTTTGATTTTCCTTGGTTTGATGGTTGTACTCGCTTATTTTTCTCTGTCGTATGTGGGAATCCCATTCCTGGCCCACAATTACCTCTTTAGGGTACTGCATCTCGAAAAATTACTCTCAAGAGTCATCTCTTCCTCCTCTTCCACTACTACCTTCTTCTTTCCTTTTGTTGTTGTTGTTTCCTTCTTTGGAGTGATTCTTCCCTTCATGTTGTGTTTCTATACCTTCTTTTGTTACTCTTTAATGGTTTACTTCAAACCCTAGCCTGATTCAACCATGCCCTAAATTGTAATCATGAAATCGCGTGCCCTAGCTCTGCTCTGTCAATCTACTTTGTTCAAACCCTTCTCCTATGGGGATACAAGCTTCTCCAATACACGATTTGCCTTTCATGCTTGGTTTTTCCTTCTTTGTACCTTGAATCACTTACTCAACTCTTCACACTTAGCTCTTTGTCGAATTCTCGTAGTTGCAAGGGTAGAAATGAATTCGTATCCCATCCTTAAATAGATTTTCAATTTTTGATACATTAATTGCTCCTCCACCTACCAAATATTTCTCATTTATTGCTCAATTTTTTCATTTCCGCGTGGTACATCTTCGCGCCACAACTATAACCTTCTACCGTGCCTTCTACCCTCGGATCACGTACTTCTCTTCAATGCGTTCTCTAGCACTTTTTCGAGTACCTCGTCACCGTGTACCTTCTCCCGGTAGTTATCACGGTTGTTACTTACCTCGTGTTATACTTTCCTTAATTCATCTCCATCCTTGGTTAATTTTGAGAAGCAATCCTTTTTAAATCACCTTTAGTAGCTTACTTCCTCAACATCCACAACATTATACCTTCTAATCTTCACAACATTATACCTAGGAGTCACCAACAATCCACCCCATACTAAAAGTATGTGTAGTCCTTTGTGCATCAACATGCTTCATATTGTAGTTAGCTTCATGTGCACAAGCACGCTTATTACACAAAAACAAGAACTAAATTGAAAAATCATAGTGACGATGAAAGAAACACATTAAGGAAATGCAGGAAGGGAAACCTAATCTATCTAGCAACACTGCCTTATTACAAACACCAAGAAGACTTATTTATAGTAGGGCTTCAACCTACTCCCGTTAAAGTAATTGGGTAGCTGTGTTCCATCAATTGCTTCTAACTGGCAAGCACCTGCCTCAAGTATGTGAGTTATAACATATGGCCCCAACCAATGCACCTTGAGCTTCCCTAGATGGCACAAAAACTTAGAGTCATACAAAAGTACCATTTTTCGACCGCAAGTTTCTTATCCCTGATATGCCTATCATGCCATGCTTTCTGGTGCACTTTCTCTTGTTTCTGACTCCATCGTGCTATGGCCCGGTGCTCATCCAGTTGAACCATGTTCTCAATCCATTCTTCCAAAGCTTTCTCATTAGCTAGACCTCTAGCGTACACAATGCGCAAAGAAGGTAACATAAATTCTATAGGAAGAACAACTTCACACCAAACACCAACTAAAAAGGTGTGGCTTTGTTCAATCTCTTATATGTTGTTTGGTAGGCCCAAAGAACAGTAGATACTTTTTCATCCCAATCTTTTCATCCCACATCACAAATCTTGGTCAATGTGTGGCTCAAAATATTGTTGAAATCCTTAGTAGTTCCATTTGCCTGAGGGTGATAGGGTGTAGTCTTGTGGTGGGCAACCATAAACTCATCTAACAAAATTCGGATTGTCTCATTTAAAAAATGGGTGCCCCTATCACTAGTTAAACTTAAAGGACAGCCATACCTAGTAAGAACATTTTCCCATAAGAACCTTACCACTGTATAGTCCTTCATAGGAGCTACTTCTACCCATCTTGTAAGATAATTTGTACAAGTAATGATATAGCGTGATCCAGTCCTATGCGCAACTGGTGAAATAGGCCCTACAAAGTCTATCACCCATTTCTCAAAGGGTTCTACACTTGTAATTGGTCGTAAAGGCATCTCATCCCTCTGTCCTGGTCGACCTAGACGCTGACAATGGTCACATGCCTTACAATACTCCTTACAATCCTTATACAACGTTTCCCACCATAAACCAGCAAGTAGGATCTTTCACGTTGTAGCATCACCTGCATAGTGGCCACCTGCAATACCACCATGGGCTTCCTCCATTATATCCTTTTGTTCATGCTCTAATACACAACGGTGTAACACCTCATCTCTACCTAACTTGTATAAGTCACCACTGATTAACATGAATGGTATCACGCGTATAGCAAGTTATTTTTCTCCAAGGACCTCATGCCTTCTGGTGCCATCCCCATCCTTAGGAAGACATAAATGTCCTCTAATTTCATTGGCATGCATTGTAACCTAAATAACTATGCATCAAGCATGGTATCTTCTATTATCTAGGATTCTTCACCTGATTGAACTCTAAACAAGTGATCCGGTCCATAATTACTTTTCCCTGGTTTTACCACAACTGTAAAGTCAAACTCTTGAAATAAGAGCATCCATCTACATATGTGCCCTTGTAAGATGGGCTTGTTCACCAAATAATTCAATGCCATATGGTCTGTATAAAACACAAAAGGTGTGGCCAACGAAACTATCGAAACTTGTGCAAGGCATATATCATGGACAAAGCCTCACACTCTGTAGTGGTATAATTCTATTCTACAAGGGTCAACTTCCTACTAGCAAAAACAAATGGGATGATCAACTATACCTTCTCCAAGTTGAGCTAAGACAACACCAATGGCCATGCCAAAGGCATCGATGTGAACATGAAAAGGTTTATCCCATGAAGGAAAGTGCAAGATAGGTGCGGTAGTAAGTTTCTTCTTCAATATCTCAAATGCACGCTGCTGCGACTCCCCCTAATAGAATGTACCTTTCCCCTTGAGCAATTCTTCCAAGGGTGCAGCAACTTTGGCATACCCTTTTATAAACTTCCTGTAATACCCTGTATGACCCAAAAATCCGTGCACCTCACTCTGACTAGCGGGTGCTTTCAAGCCTAAAATGACCACAACTTTAGTTGGATCGACCAGCAACCCTTCCTTGCAGATTATGTGTCCTAAAAGTATGCCAAAGGGAGTAGAAAAGATGCACTTCTTGATATTCAATGAGATACTCAACTATCTACATCTTTCAAACATTAAGTGCAGATTGTCACAATGATCCTTAATTATCCCATAAACGGTCCAATCATCAAGATAGACCTGCAAGAAGTTGTGAATAAAATCCTTGAATGCTTGTACCACTATCCTTGAGAATACAACAGTAGGTGCATTCTTCAATCCAAAGGGCATCACAGTATAGGCAAATCTTCCCCATTCAGTAGTGAAGGTGGTATTTTCTTGATCTTAAGGGGCAATCCCGACTGATGATACCTTGAGAACCCATCTGTAAATAAATATATCTCGCGCCCAGCCACCCCTTCTAATATTTCCTTTGTGAATGGCGTAGGGAAAGGATCTGTAACACATGCTGCATTCAACTCTCTATAATCAACACAAATTCAAATCCTACCATCCTTTTTGATACTTATCACCATAGGACTGACCCATTCTGACTCATCCAATGGTTGAATGATCCCAGATTTCAACATCTTGTCAATTTCCTCCTTTACTTTCTCGTGTAAATTGGGATTCATTCAATAAGGTCTCTTCCTAACAGGGTGTGCACCTTCCTTAAGCTTTATCTTCATTTCTTCAAGTGATTTATGCACGCCCTTAAGTTCATGGTATCCTCTTGGGAATAAGTCCTCATAGTCTCAAAGTAACTCTATGATCTTTGCCACTTTTGATTCGACCAGGTAATCCCCATTATCACCTCCTTAGGTTCAACTTTTGTGCCAATATTTACCTTTGTTGTCTTCATAGGTTCATGATATGCACGTGTATCTACATCTGCACTGGCTAACACTTCACGTGCTCCATGTGAATGATCAAATTCTAAGTGCTCAACTTCCTCATCATCAATTATGTAAACCAACTTCCCCTTGTCTTTTTCCAGAGAAGCGTACTCAAGTAGTATGGTATCATCTACTTCTTCCTCAAAATGTGCCCTTGTCTCTATCTCACCAAATAATTCCTAAATAAGTTCTTCCACTTTCCCATTATCTCCCATGGTTAAGCACTTGATAAAGCTTAAAGCCTTGTTCACTGGTGGTGTAGATGAGAAGAATTCAAAAGTTTGGATCATCTCTGTAGTCAATTTTTGCCAATTTCCAGTGTCACGATGTAATTCAACATATACATACCAAGCACGTGCACAACCTTATAGAGTAGAATAAAACCGATGCACCCAAAGTGAGGGCGTAATACTTCATGTCCTACTATCTAGAGTCTCTCAAACTATTGGATATGATGCTGAACAAGTTGATCACCATGATAAGAGCAAATCTTTATAGGTACATTACTCCTTGAAAACCTAGTTGATAAGGTGGTCCCAATCTCTCCCCATTCCAAGAGATTATCCCTGTGAACCACCCACCAGTGCACTTTGTTGTCCCATGCAAAGTATATGATAGCATATCTCGTCTTTTAATCTGGTCAGCCCAGTTTTCCTCCATGGCTGCAAGAATCTAGCTGATCTTCGACATCTGATATCGGGGTCTTTGAGTGACCCATACATTGGACCAGTGAAAACCCTTTTGCAAGCAACCACACACTTAACTTTACACCCCACCAGTTCATAAGTACCATGAGCCCAATTATCACAAGTAATACTAGTAGTATCACTGATTGACTGAGAATCTTCCCAATGAATAATTCCTTCCTAGATGGCTCATTGACCTCTGGGTCCTAAATAAGCGCGTATATAAATTATGTTCAAGTCCTCTTCACTCAAAGGTTCCACATATGGTATGGATTTCCCATCCATCAATGGTATTATGACCCTTTCCTCCTTGTTCTCAAAGCTGATATACCCCTTGTTAAACCTCAAATCAGCATTGTTTGCATAACACCAAGGGCGCCCAAGAAAAGATAGGAAGCTATCTGCTTCCGCAAGTGCTAACACTTTGAAGTCTCCTGTGAACTTGGCCCCTTGTATAGTGATAGATGCATCCTTCAAAACTCCTATGGGTGTAGATTTTTTTGTGTTTTCCATGAACAATACATTAGTTGAACCCATGCATCTAATGTAAGTACATTCACTTTCGCACATGTGTCAATCAAAATATTGCTCAACAACCAACCATCCACAATAGCATTCAAAGTGATCTCCTTGTCGTAGTCAATGCTATTGGGGAGATTCACATGGAGTATTTATCTTCTAGTCTCAGTTCCCACATGTGGAGTATTCCCCTTTAACCAATTTCCCAATAAAGGAATAATATTCTCTTGCGCAACCTTCTACATACCTCTCTAATGTCATCAATATCAGATAGGGCCTTTTCTATATCCTTATGCTCCAACTTCCGAGACTGCTCTTTCAAACATTGTATTTCACCTTGAAGGCTTCTAAGGACCTCCATAGTTTCTTGATAGAATTCTTTCTAATGAGTTGGATCTAGATACCTAGCATGTAAAACCTCCTCCCTAGTGATTGTCGCTTCTGGTACAATACCTCTTTCGCGTGTGCCGCCTCAACCCGTGTGGTTATCTTGACTATTATTGCCTTGGGTTCTGGTGTTAACTTTAGAGTCCACTGATTCTCTACCATGTGTTGGATTCTAACCATCCATGTGCCTTTGTTTTCTTGCTTGTGCTACTTACTGAGATGCTCATACAAGTCCGGACACTCTTCATAACTATGCCCCTTTCCACAAAATGAACAAGAAATATTCTGTGGGCATTTGCACCTATAATGGTCAGGTGAGCCGCATGTATAGCAAGTTCCTCGAGGGAATTCACCTCTTCCCCTGCCTCAGCCTTGTCCTCCATATCCACCTCGATATCCTTGTCCTCTTCCATGACCTCCTTCAAATCTTCTGTCATTCCTATCATAGCACACTTGATTATAATCCCTATCCTGATGCTCATTATTTCCTTTAGAACTATCGGCCACACTCGCCTGTCATACCCCAATATCAATGGCATCATGGATCTGGCCAATCAATCTACAATCTTCAATATCATGGGTCGTGGACCTACAAATTTTACAAAAAGAGGATACATTCTTCTTGATCACACATTGTAGTAAGGGGCAGTGACTAGCATCATGATTCAAATGGAAAATCTCATAGTCTAACAATAGTGAACGTATAGATCTGTGAGGGTAACTATCCTTGGTGTGGCCTTTTACTTCACAATCTATACACTAAATCCCTGAGTGCATCTCATGAGCTGAATTTGCTGATAATTTCTCTAACTGTTTCACCATAGTTGTTATCTGAGCCTCCAAGAATGGACTAACTCCGCCTTTCAATGCTCCCAACCTGTCTCATCATGTAGACCTACTTCCAATGCTTCACGTGTGTCAAGAGAAGTCTTATGCGATAGTACCCTTAGAAATGGAGTAATCAATCCCCCAACAAACCATTGTGCATGCTGACTTGCATGTATGTCATAGGAGAGTTTGGATAGAAGTGTTTTAAAATGGGCATCATACTCACATACACTTTCAGTAGTGCCTTGCTTTATATCCTTAAGTGCGTTTATACTCTTCTGCTCAAACTCTGGGATATGGAACTCTTTTAAGAAATCATCTTTCAATGTTGCATAATCAATACAAGTTTGATTGGGATCAAACTTCCTATACTAGTTGTGCACGCGTGCCTATAACGTAGTAGCAAATTGACTTGCCTTGCGCTCAAAAGCCATGATACCTTTTACGCACCACAATATTTCATACATATGAATATGTTCAGAAGCATCTTCAATACCTCTGTACTTTATGAGATGAAGAGACATCTCCATATAAATGTTATGGGGTTGCTGCGGGCCTTGACCACCCGACCCAGAACCTCCTTGGTTTCCTCTACCTCCAAAACCACTCGAACCACCAAAACTAGAACCACCCATACCTCCCAATCCTCCTCCTTAAGTTGGAATAGGGCCCATAGATGCACTCCCTTGTGTCCCGACAGTGGTACTATACTGGACCCCTATAGTCTGTGAAGTAGTCCTAATTCCAGAGGTGAATCCCATATTCAACGTGCTCATATTCTGTGCAGATGATGAGCCTGAAAACGTACCCCCAAAGAATAACAAATTTGTCTGTGTTTCCATTGATATACTTGTTGTCTGACTTGTTTCTGCTCTTTCACTTCCTAAATGAAAACTTTGTTTACCTATTGTACTAGATACTGGAAAACCAAGTGCAAGGGCTAGGTCAAGTAGGTAATCTTAGATACGTGCCCATGGCCCAGTCATATCTACTAGTGCACTTCCATGTGAGGCCGAAGAGGGTTCTCTATCATGCTTTCCTAGATGGGGGAGTTCTTGATGCTCTAGCTCTTCTTCATCCTCATGAGCCTCAAATCCTTCACGAGCCATCTCTCTCCACAATGCCATCCATTCTGCAACTTCTTGCTTCTTGCATAATTCCCTCTTGCGCACCTCATCATACTTCAGCTACCTCTCTTCCCTCTATCATGCTGCCACTAGGTCTACCATCTTTCACCAATCTTGTTCTTGCCCCCGCGCGTGGAGATTTTTAGCTTGTCATGGGTTTATCTTCCAAATTCAACGTTACCATTAGTATCTTGATGGCCAGTAGAATACCTTGCAAATATGTCCCTCTAGGATACCGTAGGAACTATAACTCATCTACCTCTAGGCACAAATAAGTTGAAATTGAATACTCCGGAATATAGTTGTTTAGAACAACGAAAAACCAGGTATCTACCGTGCGAATCCAGATCAATGTAGCATCATATAATGTTTGAAATTCCTCCTGTGTCCAAACAAGTGTGCGATACCTCTAATTCCATTTAGACGCATATGCATTCAACCACTCGTATAATTCTATGGGAAAGATAAGCAAAGAAGCTCTCGTACAAACTGTCATACAAATTCTGCTCTACCCAAGTGTGTGCATTAAATCCAGATCCAGTGCTAAACCTTCATGTGTATTCTTCCTCTAGATCATGAATCCACTCTTCAATGCTTTCCAAAGTTATCGGTATGTATTCATCGCGAACCATTCTTAAAAAAATTGAAAAAGAGGTCCCGGCAATGGAACCAATGATGCAAAGATAGAATTCTCAGTTAACACCTAGTCGTGCTGGCACATCACTCAGCATAGGCTGAGTGCTCACCTAAAGCATGCCAAGGTACTAGGTCCCTCTTTAGGGTTGTTGTAGTAGGATGGTAGCATGGTGTAACAATAAAGACATATATTTAGAAACTAATCCATCATTACACAGTTATACCAAACCAAATCTATAAAGGCATGCATTCAAGTATAAATCATCAAGAAATCAATAGTATGCAATGATAACACATAGAAGACACTTTGGTTTGGCCAATATTCTTCATATAGTAAACATGACAATAATACGAAGCTTGATACAATAATAGTCATGCGCGCATGGATCTGTTACAATTATCCAGTCTCATGCACTCATGAATCTCTAACCCTTCAACACCATTGTCTTTCAACTAGGTGATTCATCTAATATATATAGGGTGGGGAACTTTCCCTTCACCACTAACTATGCCAAAAATAGGTCGCACGCTAATAATAGCCATGCACCATTTATAATTATAGCCATACATGCAAGTATGCTATCTATACATCACTTACAGTTAACTAAAGTGATAAACCTATTCTTGGATTACTTTCATGCAAGATTACTTTGATATGATCCTCAAAATCTAGATAAAGTGTGGCACATAAGTCTCAGCATTGCTTTGTGTGTTCCACACGCCAGCCTCTGAAAATAGATGATCTACAAAATCGTCTAAGTCCCGAAAGTTTGACTCTACACCTCCGCATGCGACGCCTTCCTATTCCTTCGCGCCTTTGATCCCATCCTGTTTTCCGCACGGACTCGTGTGTGATTTCATCTAAGTTTTTATCTAACCAAAAACATAAGTTTACTTTTTATAACTATAACTTAATGTTACTTTTTCAATAATATAAGTCACTTTATGAATATAACATAAAGTTACTTTTTCAACAACTTAAGTTAAAATGTTATATTTTTTCTCTTACCACACCCTTTAAACCTATAGGAAATAAAAAGGAGACTAAGGACTACTTCAAACTAATTTCGAGAAGGGGACATTATAGTCCTCCCCTCCCAAAATCACTTACCCTCAAGAAATTGCAACATCAAATCTTCAACTCCTTTGGAATTAACCTTCCTTCAAATCCTAGGATCCCAAATCAGTCTTAGAGATAGGAAATTACCAACCCTTTCTCTTTTTGTGAAAACAATTGGATTTGTTTACACCCCTCTGACATGAGTAGAATATTCTACACCAGGTGAAGCTCCTTCAACAATCTCAACGAGTGCATCCAGAATAGTTGAGTCATGAATCAATTGGGATCTAGAAAGAGTACTACTATATGTGATACCCTCCATTATATTTTTTGAGATTTGTAGACACCTATAATTTAGCTCCAACAATTTAAATACTTAAATTACACTAATTATCCTATTTCTACGCAAATTAACGATATATCGTCAATATATCACATTTTCTCTTCTATCATCATTAATTAACTACATTATGCTAGTTAATTGGCCCTTCTATCCAACAAAGATGAAAATTAATGACCTTCCATTAATTAAACCCCTTTCTACCTGAATTAATTAATTATTTTTAATTGATTAAGTTTCCTCCTCTATTAGATAAATAAACTTCCATTTATCTAATTTAATCCTTCTTATCCCCTAAATCATGTTAATTCTCTTCTAAGATAGCCTAATAGGCTCATATCCTCATTAATTAATCACCTTTGATTAATTATATGCACCCCTAATTCCAGTGGGTCACTAAAGTACAAATTAAACTCTCCTAAGGTTGACTCAACCCTCCCTAAACCTTCCTTACCCACAACTAATTCAACCTCTCTATTATTGCACATGTAAAGGGATGAAGAGAATTTTTTATCGATTGGCCTATATAAGGAGCCATCCTCTTACCTTTATACTTACACCTAAATGAGCATAGAGCCTATACTATAGCCATTTCATCATTCTAAGGCATTATTCCTTAGAGTGGAGCTAGGCATCATCCATTTGCATTCAATCATCCAAGCTATTGTGTGAAGATCAATGGAGTTAATCAAGAAATGCCTTGTTGCCATGACTTGATGAACCTCCATCCTCAATCCTCTTGGATCAAAAATAAATATCAACCCTTTGATAGCTAAAGGATCTACCTAGGTCCATTTCATTGATTTAGCTTTCTAAAGAGTAGAGAAATAAGTGTTAGTATGTTAGCTTAAGGTTTATTTTCAAGGTTCTAATGCATAGTGTTGATGTTTATTACTTGTTTAGCTCTTAGCATGATGGTGCATAGATTTTAGTTTAGCATTGTATTGAGACTATTAGGTGTTAGTCTTGATTTTATTTGCATAGCTAACTAATTCTTGCACACATTTGGCGCGTCGGTGGGATGGGTCCTTAGTCCCTTAGCATTGTAGTTCAATTTTTTTTTTTTTTCAATATTTGGCTAACCCTTGATATGCACATGTGTGAAATAATGTTAAATTTCTTATGATTTTGCTAACTTTACATGTGTTGAGTGTTATTTAGGGGTTTAATTTTGATGGGTTATTGTCAATTTTGAGCTAACATGTTAAAATTTTGAGCTTTTTGAGCTTTCTTATGTCATTGTGTCATATTTTGATGTCATCACCAGGTACATTTTTACAAGGGGCACACATGCACATAAACCAGAGTGCAAGCACTCATTCCCTAACGCAAACATCATTATGTTAGCGCACATGCATTGTTGGGGTTAACACAAGGTTATATAGATAATATATCGAGATCTAAGCATACATGTAATAAAACGGATATTCTACCGTAATAAATATACAAAACAAGATATATAAATCAACACCATATTTAACATGGTTCACCTAGTGTGGGCTACATCCACAAGAAACAAGTCAATTTATTATCCAAAACTTTCGGAAGATATACAATTGAAGATCTACAATCTTCCACACCTCTCAGATGTACAATACTTTCTTTCTCTCAAGCTTCTCCTTCTCCAAGAATTATCTCTCTCACAATTATTGTCACAATCAGCATTAACTCTCTCAAATCCTTCTAAACCCTAGCTTTCATGCTTATATAGGCATATACAAACTTATGGCACTTAGCCATGCAATTACAATCAATAGATATGTTTTAATGCTAAAATTAGATCTATTTTGTCTCGAGTTAAATAAAATACCCACGCACACGTAACTAACGTCAATTATCCCTAACCGATGTTAGTTCCTACTTTTCTAACCGATGTCAATCATAGGTGACCGATATCGGTCCCTTCATAACTAATGTCGATTACTGTATTTTTCAGCAAGTTTAATATAACATGCTAAACTGAAGTAATTGAGCTCCACAACTCAACAATCTCCCACTTAGAGATAAATTACTGCACTATACATGTACAACGTCATTCTTGGATCCTTTCCTTAGCTTTGTTTCTTCCTTTTCAAGTCTCAAACTCTAAGACCAACAGAAGTGGAGTGTATCTCCAACTTCTCTTTTGTTAATGGCTTCATTAGCATATCTGTAGGGTTTTCACTGTATGAATCTTCTCCAGTTTCAGTTTCCCATCCTCCAATACATCGTATGAAGTGATACCTCAACTAAATGTGTTTCATTCTAGAATGAAATGTTGAGTTCTTTGCCAAATGAATTACACTCTAAATGTCACTAAACAATTTACAATCATCTTTCTCCTTTCCCAACTCTTCCATGAACCTACTCATCCATATCATCTCTTTGATAGCCTCTATAGCTACAACATACTCTACCTTTGTAGTAGAAAAATCCATAACCTTCTGCAATCTTTATATCTAGCTAACTATCATCCCACCTACTATGAAAATATATCCAGTAGTGCTACTTCCACCATCACGATCTTCATCCATATTTGAATCAATATAGCCACATAAAAAAATATCTAAACCTCCATAGCATAATTTCATGCTAGATGTCCCTCTCAAATACCTTAGAATCCATTCAACTTCTTTCCAATGATTTTTACTTGGATTGGCCATAAATCTACTCACAACTCCCATTGCCTATGCAATGTCTAGTCTAGTACAAACCATAGCATACATGAGACTCCCAACTACTTGAAGCATATGGTACTTGTGTCATGTATTTTACCTCATGTGATAAAAGGAACTGATCTTTTTCAATTTCAAGTGTCCAGCCATAGGTGTACTTACAGGTTTTGAATCTTACATGTTAAACCTTTCCAACACCTTATTGATATAATCCTCCTGAGACAAATACAATTTCTTGTTCTTCATGTCTTTGTGTATTTGCATGCCAAGGATTCTTTTTGCAGCTCCTAAATCCTTCATAGAAAATGTGTGAGCTATCTTTCCCTTAAGCTCACCAATGTCTTGCATACTAGATCCTACAATAAGCATATCATCCACATATAGTAACAAAATAATATAGCTCCCATTTTCAATCTTTTTGAAATAAACACAATGATCATATTCACATCTCAAGTAACCATGTTCATGCATGAAACTATCAAACCTCATGTACCATTGCCTTAGAGATTTCTTGAGCCCATATTGGATATTTTTCAACCTACACACTAATTTCTCTTTAGTCTTGACTTCATACCCAAGTGGTCGCTACATATAAATCTCTTCATCCAAATCACCATAAAGGAAAGTTTTCTTCACATCTAATTGCTCTAAATGCAAATCATGTACTACAACTAAACTCAATACATTACATATGAAATTCATTTTAATAGGAGAAAATATTTCACCAAAGTCAATACCTGCTTTCTATGTAAATACCTTTACTACAAGCCTTGTCTTGTACCTTTTATGTCCACCTTCTTCTTCCTTGATTATGTAAATTCATTTGTTTTGCAATGTCCTCTTACCTGCTAGTAACTTAACCAAATCTCAAGTCTGGTTTTGTTCCAAAGATTTCATCTCCTCATCTATGGCATGCTCCCACAGAAGGTGGGTCTCATCCTACATTTATTCTTCAAAACTTTATAGTTCACCATTATCAGTCAATAATAAATAAGATAGAGAATATGAAAATATTTCTCGGAGGTTTACTTACCCTTTATGACCTTCTCACATAATTTTTGGGTACTTTGAGGCCCATTCTAGACCTCCTAGACATTTGTTTCCAACTCGACAAAGGACCGATGTTGGTTACGCTAACCTATGTTGGTTTGGATCTTCTGTAACCAATACTAGTTTAGTTGACTAATGTTGGTTAGGGGTCAACCGACATCGGTTGTTTTGTAACCCCGTAGGTATGAGTTTTAATCTGAGAGTTCATTTTCATTCGTTAACTTCTCAACTGGTTCGTCATTGGGTATCAAAATTTGATCCCTATACATTCTTTTTTCATTCCATTCAATGTCACGACTCCTAACCATTTTATAATTCTTTAAATCCTAAAAATGGAATCCGAAATCACTAGATCCATAACCAATGAAAGTGCATCTCTTGGATTTGAACCAAAAACTTAAACAAAAGAAAAATCTAGTGAACTTGATATTCTTATGATATTCCTCCATCTAGTGAACTTGAAAGCCCATGGTTAATTAAATAAATTGTTGTATAAACTACTTCTGCCCAAAACTGCAAGGGCAATCTAGCATGTATCATCATACTTCTAGCATGTTCCATGATTGTCCTATTCATTATTTTTACAACACCATTCTCTTGTGGTGTTCTTGGAACCATCCTTTCTCTACGTATTCCATTTACTGAACAATAATCATTAAAAACCTTGTTACAATATTCACCACCATTTTCATATATAAGGCACTTTAAATTTGAATTTGATTCATTCTCAATAAGGGCTTTCTATCTTTTAAAAGTCTCAAAAACATCATATTTATGTTTAATAAAATAAGCCCATATCTTTCTTGTAGCATCATCAATGAAAGTAACATAATATTGGGATTCTCCATGAAAATCTACAGGGCCGGTCCCCACACATCTGAGTGTACAAGCTCTAATTTCTGCTCCTTCTTAGTTGCCCCAACTTTGAGAAATATCACTATTTTTTGGTTTCCAAAGACACAATGCTCACATAAATCAAGATCTAAATCTTTCAAATCTAATAACTTACTCTTAACCTTTAAGATATGCATTCCTTTTTTACTCATATGGCCCAATCGATTATGTCACATGCATGCATCTAAATCGAAGTAGATAAGATAGAAAAGGAATCATGTACACAAAGTAGATAAATATAATGTTCCTACCTTCTTACCTCTTGCCACAACAACAACACCCTTGGTGACTTTTCAAGAGTTTGTTGTGAATATAACCATGCAAACCAGCCACTTAGTTGCCTTGCAAATAAGATTCCTCTTGAGGCTTGGCACATGCCTCACATCTTTCAATACCCATGTATTTCCATTTTACAATTTTGGATGAACTTCCCCTTTACCAGTAATACTGCAAGGTTCATCATCACCCAAATATACATGCTCGAAATTTCCTGGACATAATTTATGAAATAACCCTTATTAGGGGTTGCATGGAAAGAAGCTCCTGAATCTAAAACCCATGATTCTATTCTATTATCCAAAGAAATAATAAGAACATCTTGCATTACATTTTTTGTAATATTTACTTCTTTATTTTCCTCTTTTCCTTTGTCTGGGTGTTGGTTCTCTTTATCCTTTGACCAACAATATTTCTTTGCATGTCCTTTCTTTTCACAATTCCAACAGGTAATTCCCTTACCCCTGGATTTAGATCTACCATTCCTTGACTTTGATTTTCCATTATTCTTACTCTTGGATCTCTCCTTCTGCATGCCTCTGCTTTCTACATTCAAAGCATTCTCGGATGATGATTCCTTTATGTTTTTACTATGAATTTCTTCATTCAAGATTATACTAACCACATCATCAAACTTAAAAACATTATTAGCAGATGGTGTATTACTAACAACCATTACCAATTTATCCCAACTATCAAGCAAAGAAGATAAGAATAAAATTGCTTTCACTTTAACATCAAACGAAATATCAACTGATTTTAACTTATTTAAAATAGATTAGAAATCATTCAAATGACTAGATGCAAATCCACCTTCATGCATCTAAGAACTAAATAGTTTCTTCATCAAATAAAATTTATTTGAAGCACTAGGTTTTTCATATAAATTAGCAAGAGATTTCATTAACTCTACCATAGATGTCTCTTCTGTAATATTGGACGTCACAGATGGTGTAAGGCTCAATCTTATAGATCCCAAATCATTTCATCAAGAATATTTCATTATTCATCAGTCATCTTCGTAGGTCTACTCTTTTCATCCAACAGTAAGTACATATCTCTTTGATACAAATAAACCTCAATCTACATCTTCCATAATTGATAATTTTGACCATCAAACTTCTCTACATTATATTTTTTTCTTCGCCATTATTATAGCTCTCACTCAATCAAAAACCCTCTGTGAGTAAATCATCAACACATAAAAGCATCAAACAAAGCTCGATACCGGTTGTTGTGGTTAGCACAAGGTTGTATAAATAATATATCAGATCTTAGCATACATGTTATAAATGTGGATATTCTACCAAAAGAAATATACAAAATAAGATATATAAATTAACACCATATTTAATGTGGTTCACCCAATGTGGGCTACATCCACCGAGAAACAAGCCAATATATTATCCAAATCTTTCAGAAGATATACAATTGAAGATCTATAATTTTCCACACCTCTCGTATATACAATACTTTTTTCTCTCAAGCTTCTCCTTCTTCTCCAAGAATTCTCTCTCTCACAATTATTTTCACAATAATCATTAACTCTCTCAAATCCTTATTTCTAATCCCTATCTTTCATGCTTATAGAGGCATATACAAACTTAGGGCACTTATCCATACAATTACAATCAATAGATTGATTTTAATGCTAAAATTAGATCTAATTCCCGTGATTTAAATAAAACACCCACACAAGTAACTAACGTCGGTTAGCCCTAACCAATGTCAGTTCCTACTTGCCTGACCGATGCCGGTCATAGGTGACCAATGTTGGTCCCTTCATAACCAATGTCGGTTACTGTGTTTTCCAACAAGTTTAATATAGCATGCTAAATGAAGTAATTGAGCTCCACAATTCAACATGCACTTTGTTGTAGTAATGTACCATGTTTTTTTTCAAAACTGTCAGACTAGCATGTGTACATAAACCCAAGCACATGCACTCATTCCCTAGCATTAACATCATTCTACCAAAGTGCACATGCACTATCGCATATTTGTACCTTGTTTTATGTCAAAACTATCATACCAACGTAGGTGCCCAAACCATAGTGCATACATCCTTATGATGGTGCACACACTTTTTGTCTTGCATAGCTACACATATACCCATTTCCTAGTGTAGATATCATTCTTCCAATGCACACGCACTGTCATATTTGTTTGACTGTCTATTTTGCTTCCCACGCATACACATCTACCATTGGCCTTGTGCGCTCTGAAAGCGAGCACATACATCTCTCTAGAAATGTAAGCACTCTATCATTATTCCACACATAAGCATGCAATAACCATAACCCACCCGCATTGACCCCGATCTGAGCACAATGTACCATAGTCTAGTTTTGAATATCAGTTTAACAATTACAAAATCTTGTGTCAATAAAAGACTAACATCTTGCAGGTTTATTCTGATTAAATTTTGTTTTGCAGGGTTTATTTACATGTTTTTGTTTAAATTGTATTAAATTTAGATAAACATTGCATGCTTAATCATAAGATTAAATTTGTATGCGCTCTTCCCTCACACCTTTTGGGTGATCTTGGGAATCAAAAATGATTCTTATTTTTATCTTTTCTTTGAAAAATGTTGAGAATGTCAAATTTGGTTAAGATGAACATATTTTGCATTTAAATAAAGTATTTTCCATTTGTTGATTTCTTAGTTGGATTTTGTGTCACGTATGCTCTTCTCTTGCATCCTAGGACGATCTTGAGAATCATAAATGACATTTTTCCTCTTTGTGTGTATGGAAAATTACTAATCCATCATGCAGGACCTAAATACTTTTCAAAGAAAGGTGAAACGAGAAAAACAAAAAAAACTACTAATATAGTTTTCGTGCAGGTTGCCAAAAGGTGTTCAAGCAAACCACATTAAGCTAAACAAGATAAAAAAATACACCACAAACATCACACTGTATTTACAAGTTTCAGAAAAGGGTACATCCCTATCCGCTCAACTAGAACATAACCCCTTTGGCATAATGCCTTAAGCTACAATAATGGGGGTGGTTCTAGGAACCCTAAAGTAATCCACGTAAGAGGGAACCTTGTGGATGAAATAGGAAGTGCTCCGCACAACCTACTTGACTAGTTTTACCATTTGTGAGATTTAGCATCAAATTTATCCATATTGCGACCCCAATGAGAGTACATGATGGATGCATTTATTTCCCATTGTACTTGAAGGGGGTAAAGTAAAGTCGAGATAATCCTTAGGAAACCTTGGCAAACCGATCTCACATCTAGATAACTTGTGACACCTAGTTGAGTGAACCACCTAGGAAGCTATCTTTGACCAGAGCCAACTTTGACCATATCAAAACCAATTTGAGTTGAGAGCTATCGCAAAGGGAGAAATTTTTTGGAGTCGTAACCTTGTTTGTCAAACAAGGGGAGATTCCATTAAAGTTAAAATGCATGTTATTCATCATGAGGATTGTAAATTTTTACTTTTACTTAGTTTCCACTTTCCCTAGGGCGAGGTGAAACTCTGTCAAAGTGAAACCAAACTCTCTTCAACACCAATTGATCTACTTCCTTCACTTTCTTTTGACACTTTGTTGATCAGAAGAAGAGTGACTACCCTTGTGTTTCTAATTGATTTGTATTCACCACTTTTATGTCCATTTATGCTCATCCATGTTTGTGGATGAGTTGTTAAACATCTAAAGTGTGTGAAAATGTTTTCGTATCATTGGTAGCCTTTTTGGTCTTGATACCAAAGTCAATATCGTCATTGTAGTTAGGATTGATTCATCACCTTGATTCTCCTTTGAATTTTTATTTTCTTTATATCATGTCGCTATAATTTCATTATTTACATATTGTTTCTCGTAAACTTGGCCTAAATATCTATATTGTGATGTTACGTTATACACACTCTAACAATTCCTTGGTATACTCTAGCTTTAGTTTGATTTAAATTACTACCTCTATTTTTAAAAATGTTGACTGTTGCCATTTGTGCACGTTATATCAATATCATCTTGATATTAATACATTACTTTCTCAAAATTTTGGTTAACATATCTTGGGAATTGTTTGTGTCACTCACAATCGTAACTGTCACTTTTTGGAATATAGGTCTTGATTGGATTCAGGTCTTGCTCTTAGTATACTTTGTTCGGGGATCGTGTTAACTCCTTGTTATTACTTACGCCTTGTTCATTTCTTTGAACTCGACATAAGTAGTGACATTTTGTTAATCATCTTAAAACACCAACTACCATTTTGGAAATAGACTTAGGAAGTATATCATTTGGTTGATTGGTTTTGGAACTAAGTGTTTCACTCGATTCTTAGATCGTTTCTTCGAAGTGTTGGCGAAAACAAATAGGGTAACGGGCATAGGAGGAATACCGTTTCAAATGTTGGTTGATGGGTTTTTGTGCGTGTATGACTTTTGAATCCACAACCCGATAGTGAGATCTTCCTTTTGGCTAGGAGGAACCACCCGTAATGCAAAGCAAGACCACCAAAAGGAATTAAACAATGTGGGCAATGAACTACCTAGTGTATGCTAGATTCAGAAGTGTGATACTTCCTAGATGGTTGTCAGTCCATTGTTTCAAACAATTTAATGTTGTAAACAAAGTAAATCCTATTTTAATTTGAAATGATTTAGGTATCTCACTTAAAAACACAATAATAAATAGATCTAATCTAACATGCTAAGATAGAATAGAATCTAAAGGTCAAATGATTGGTTCTAGGTTCTATAGGTTTGACAGAGGTCTTGGGTAGATCGCAAGTGAGTGAGGGTAAGATGAAATTAGGTGGGTAGGTCTTTGTTCTAGGCTATGTGGGAAAATACAGAGACCGGTGTCGGTCAGGGGTGACCGATGACGGTTAGGTGTAACCGGTGTCAGTTACTGTGAGGTCTAGAAATGTCACGAGAAAAAGTTGTAGTCTCCTTTTTTATTGCAAAAAGGACTTTGGTGGGTCGAGACGAGGTATTAGGTGACTGAATTAGGCTTTGGCAAGGTTTTAATGGGTATATGGAGGTGAAAACATTGGAGAAGGTCAATAGGGGCAAAGTAAACAATAAATGATAAAATGATGATAAATGAAATAAACCAGGAAAGTATGATGTTATACTTGGATTTCATTCCTGAATGCCTATGTGTGAGGGATGGGGGTGCTGATGAGGGGTTTAAAGGCAACAAGTGATCACCAACTAAAAGAAAGCTTCTACATGGGCTGCATGTACACTCCTCTTTGCTTGGATGGATCAGATCATGGCTAGGATGGCTGTGCAGGAGAAGATGCTCAATCTCCTTCCTTGCATGTGAGTTTTTGCTGGAATTTTCTCTATGAAGATGTGTTATCTCTCTGAGATGTGTTCTTTCTCGTCAACCTTCTCTCAATGTTTGCCAAAAATTTTCCAACCTTGAGAATAAGGTTATTTTGGGGTTAAAAGGGGTAACCGACGGCGGTCCGGCTTACCGGTGACGGTTAGGGGTAACCGATGTCGGTCAAGGTGGGATTTCTTAGGTTTACTAAACTAGGGAGATCCTCTTGATTTCCTTAGATCTCATGTCATTATCCCACGGATTAGATTGGGAGCTTCTTATGAGCATGCAGGAATGTGGTTAGAGGGAATGTAGGCATTGATTTTTAGGGTTTGGGTAAGTCTTAGTTAGTTATGGCAACTTGCTAAGAATAGGTCTTAGGTTGAGTTGGCTTGGTGAGGTGTCTAAGTGAATTATATGTGTGGATATTATTTAAATAAGATATTTAAATAATAAATATAGTGAGGATAATGAATTAATTTAATTAGATTAATTAAATTAATATTAGTGGGGTGAAGGGGGTCATGGCTAGGTAAATGTAATAAAGGGTGCTTATTTGTCGAGGGACCAAAGGGGAGTGTGACCTAATTTTAGTGTCTACATTTTGCCCCTTTTTGTTTCGTAGCTTGTATTGGTAAGTGATGCTAACAAAAATAAGATGTGGTTGCCCCATGTGTGGGTGAAGGTGATCCCCCTCAAACTAGGAACTGATGAGGTAGCAAGTTGAAGCGGTGAGTGGTTTGATAAAAGGAAAATGTGGGGAAAAGGTAAGTGGGTATAGGGGAAAAGGGTGAAAGGTCTACTCGGGTAATCTAGGTAATGGGTTAGGGTCAAAGGTAGTAATAGTCAAATGCACGCACATGTATAAATTATAGCATGCTTCCGGGTTGAAGAGAAATCAAACTCTACATCGTCTAAGGTCGATAGGTTTATCCGAACAAGGTTGAAGTGAATTTGGTATCCAAGGTATAGGATATGGTCAGGAAACACAATGCAGGTTAGGTGCAGGAATATTTAGGTATGTTCCGGTACACCAAAATTAGGGTCGTGGGATAAACGGTCACGAGAGTACGCTAGGTAAGGTCATTAGGTCAAAAACACAGGGACAATGCCACAAGGTATGGCAAACACATGAGGTCCAAGGTCACTAACGATGGTCCAGACCAAATATCTAGGTCAAGGCATGGGTAAGGCCAAGGTATGGGTAAAATAACGAGTCCCCAAAGGAGAAAAAGAGTAGGCAAGCAAGTAAGGAGGTCCGAAAAGGTAAGGTAGATAGCTTGGGTACGCTGTTGGGGTGGGTTAAAGGATCGGGGTAAAGGTTGGGGTAAAAGGGAAAAGTAAGAGCAATGTGTAGGTGAAGGTGACGATACTACCGGTCATGGATAACCGACGTCGGTATAGGAAACCAATGACAGCTTAGGTAGGGCATGCGACCGATGCCGGTCAAGGGTAACCGACATTGGTTAGGTCGGCTTGTTAAAAAAACAAAAATACATATTTTTATTATTCATTTGTTATATGCGAAGTGAAGAAATGACAAAAAGAGAGAGAAAAGAGAAAAAAGTGTCTCGAAGGAAATGTGATAGTGAGTGGCAATGGGATTTGATGAAGGTTGGGTTGGTGAGTAGTGGGTCGACGAGATCGGAGCGAAAGAGTTGATTGGTTAGAGGTTATGAGTATTTATTCGGTGATGGCGGAGGCGGAGAGGGATCGGGTGGACCACTAGCACAATGCGGCAGATGTGCCACCGAGACGGCAAAGCATGACAAGGTAAGCGCCTAACTCTAAATTTGGGTATGGGGGAATAACGGGAAAAAAAGAGGGGGAGGGTACTAAATTGTATAGGTGGGGTGGGTAGGGGTATTGGGGTAGTGTAGGTCATTGTAGGTGGGGTAAAGGGGTAGGTGAGAGAGTTTTTAAAAAGGGGGAATTGGGAAGTCACGGAATTTTCCATGATAGTGACCGCGTCGGTCAAAGCTTGGCGAGTCGGTTGGGTAGAACAGTATCGATCGCTCACCAAAACAGGTGGCCGAGGCCGCTTAAGGGGTAACTGTGGTCGGTTAAGGTGAACTGTAATGGTCACCAAATAGGTGATCGATGTCGGTTTAAAGGTGACCAAAATCGGTTAGAATTGATCTGAAATGGGTTAGAATAAACCGGTACCGGTCATGATTTTAAGCACAAGGGTGTAAAAGTGATGTAGGCTAGGTAGTTGAGATGGGTAGGGTAAAAATAGGGTGGAGGGTAATGATAATTGGTGAATATGGTCATGGTAAATATGGATTAATGCCTTGCTTGGATTGGATGCAAGGGAGAGTGCAGTTACACATGCGGGACAAGGTTTTGCCTCTACTAGTGACATTGCGTGGCTTAGTGACCCCTTTGGAGTTGTAGCACATGGAGGCAGTGGGATTGAGTGGGATTTGGGGCTACCAATATGTTGTTCGAAGCCTAGCTTGATGTTCACACTCATTGATAGATAGGACTCCACGACCAACATGTTCCACCATCCGGCGGGTGAGATGACTATCACCCTGAGAGGACGTGTTCTAGAATTTTTGGTTACCCATATTGGGTGCCCAGGTTTACTCTATCTCCTCCGAGGCCTCAAAGGAGCTGATTGGGATATTTTTTGGCAAGGGGGCGGTAAATCTGAGATTCCATAGTGCCAGTTTCAGCGATGGCAAGATGTACCTAGCCCATTCGGATGAGACGAGGTTAGTGGTTCTATTGATGGAGGCAGTGTGTTGTTATGCATTGCCGAGATGCGAGAGGGTGGACACTTTCCCGATCATTGATGGGGGTACTCCACAATATGATGATAGAAGAGACCCACTTTGCCTAGGTGCTAGCATTCTGGTGTAGCCAGACGTATCGAGAGTTGTGGGCATATGGGTGGATGTGCGAGTTTAGCTTTGTGTTGTACATTTATACTACACTTTGTTGGGCTTATGAGCACATAGCTTGTGTAATGACCGGTAGGGGATGCCCCAAGTTGATGCATTCCCACTAATATTTGTGTCGGTGGGATACAAAAGATGGGTGCCAATGATAGGAGAGTAGAGATCGGATAGGCCGACACATGATGTGGCCCATTTTCGGTAGTTGTTAGAGGGGTTGTCCAGAGTGGACATTATCTGGAGGCAATATGTGGGATTCCCCTCATATATGCACATGCACAAGGAGCTAGCCGAGCTCCAACTAGAGAGGTGGATATAGGGTCGCCGTGCTTTGAGGATGAGATGATCCCGCAGACGGGGTCCAACGACATTTCGAGCTTATATAGGATATTCCTCCATCCTTCCCACAAAGATCGGTGAGAGGACATGGAGAGGCCTCTACATCTACCATAGCCTACATTCCCTACGGGAGAGGAGGAGGAGCTAGTGGATCGACGAATAGATGATGTCGGATGTACAGAAAAGTACAGTGCAATGGTGGGTGGCTCGATTCGAGCCATACCACCTAGATCGGGCAGCCGAGACTTAACTACCATCACAAAGGTGCGAGAGAGACGCCCTACGAGGGAGATAGTGATGTTGATTACCCGATAGGTATAATGCAGACACAGCTGGAGGGGTCAAAGGTAGAGGTAGCAGAGCTATGAGTACAAGTGGCTAGTCTGTAGGCCCAGATGGCAGAGGGAGAGGATGGAGGAGATGGAGGAGATGGAGATAGAGATAGTCGGTGGCAAGTTTACAGTCTAGTTGGCCATAGTCCGTAGAGATTGGGGCCTTACAAGCCCAGATATAGGCACAAGATTAGGGGCACCACTACAGGCATAGGGAGCTGGTCCCAGTTCACAAGCTGCGCAGTCGGGTCACTGCAGGGCATGTACAGGGGCCGAGACCTATGGGACCACCATAGATCGTGCCTGTATCCAGGTTACAGGATTCCCTAGGTGAGGTGATATATTATCAGGATCAGCTCATGGTGGCCAAGATAGACTTCATATCTTACGGAGAGTACAAGGCACAAAGCAAGCGCCTAGTGAGAGGACGAGATCCCGCACACATAGTGTGGAGAGAACAGGAGGTCGGCGAGCTCCGAGGCCCAATCGGGAGAGGTCAGCGAGCTCCGAGGCCCAATCGGGAGAGAGGCCACCATCGCTAGGTGAGGTGTTAACAGGGACACGGGAGGCCGAGGGTGTAAGTGACATATAGATGGAGGACATCCAAAGGTGAGATGCCTAAGATGCAGTCACCTGATTTTGATGTATAGTAGTGATTGTTTGATATATATGGTAGCTTGCGTGCGAAAGATAGTTGTATTTTTATACCATACCGACCTCACGTGCAAAGATAGTGAGGATGTACGAGTGATTTTTATATTTTGAGAAAATACCAGCCTACGTGCCAAAGATATTTGTTATGTGATTCATTCATTCTTTCTTTTTGTATATATGAGACCAGCCCGTGTGCGATGACATTTTGTATTGTATATCGGCCTACATGCCAAAATTTTTAAGATGATAGACATGATGAGGTAGACATGTATATTGAGATACACATTTTTTTATTTATATGATGAGATACATGGTATTTTTGATGTGTTGATGTGTGTATGAGACATTGTTTTATGGATTGTGTTAGATGAGATATGGATTTCTTACTTTGATGTGGATGGAGATTAGGTGAGTTAGACATGATGGATTCAGGTTGGTTTTAGGCATGGATTGAGTCAGGATATAGGCATGGTTGAGTCGGGTTGGTGAGGGATGGATCAATTCAAGTTATAGGCATGGTTGAGTCAATTTGGTTTAGTTATGATTCATTATTTTGGTGTAGAATGATACTAAGGGTCATATGTGAAATGTTCTATAATCTATGCATAGTGATGATAGAGAGATGGTAGGTGTAATAAATGTATGTTGTGGTAAGCAACTTGTTATGTATGTGGCTTAATTTTCAATTATGTTGTAAAAGGGGAACTAAGTGAAATGTGATGTAAATGGTGAGTTAGGCATGGTTGATGAATTGTTTTAGGGTATAAAATGGCCGAGCTAACCTCTAAGGGCCCCATGACCTTAGAGTGCTGCCTATATAGTCCCGGTGAAAAGGAACCTCAAGCCAATGTAGTTCTCCCATGAGCTAGGGAAGAATATGAAAATGAGTTGGTAGGTTTTTGGGCATGTTGTGGGTTTAGGTTTAATAGGTGTGGGTAGATTATAGGTAAAAGGATGTAGGTGAAGGTGATTATGGTGAAAGGGGAGGATTACCTAAAAGGTAATCGTCGAGGACCAAGTCCGGTATAACGTAATCAAAATGTAAACAAAGATGGTTAAAAGATAAGAGGGGGCAATAGAGCCACCTGATTGGGCAGGATCATACCGAGCAAATCATACCTTAGAGGGGGTGATGAACATAAGATCCGAAAGACATGGCACGATTAACTATTCTACGATGAAGGTAGTCACAAGATCACCAAATGTCTAAATTCCAAGATGTCCCTTGAGGTAATTGAGACAATGAGAGTGGAAATGGTAAGGAGGGTGAAACGTAGTTAATTTTCTTTGTTTTGAGTGACAGGGCTTTTGGGCAAGGGGTCCTAGGTCACAATGGGAAAGTCCATGACTAAATTTTTTTGTTTTGATAGACTGATCGATGTGGGAAGTCTATATGGGATAAATAATATGGTACTACTTGAGGTCTTTGTGAAGCTGATCGATACGGGAAGCTTCAGCTTCTCTCTTTTTTTTGTTAAAAGCCTCACATAGTTGTCCTTCAAGGGAGCAGTCTATTTATAGTAGCAATTTTGTCGAGAGGAAGATGTCCTTTTGAGGGAGTCATCTTTTTATTATAAGTTTGACTCAAGGAGTTTGGTCCCATGTGAGGTCTTTGAAATCATGGACAAGACCAAGGTGGAGGATAGGACTCTTGTTCAAAAGGAAAGGTGGAATGACCATGGGATCTCATCTAAAGGTAGACAAAAAGTATCCATGAGAAGCATGTTATGTGCAGTGTCGTGGTACACATATTCAAGAGAATATAACAAGTGACGGTACTCACATGATTCTTGTTTAATCATTAGGGAGGTGTATGGAGTGGATAGTGCTCAAGGGACGAACCTGTAAAGAGATAAAGGGTGAGGTAGGATGACGATTCAACAATAGAATGGTCAAAGATGTAATGCATTAAGGGGCTCAGGTTCAGGTTTACCATCAAGTGAAGATAAACGATAGGCACCTGATCCATAGGTATGAGTTATGATGTATGGTCCTGCCAATTAGGAGTGAATTTTCCTGTTTACTTTTTTCTACTTTGGTTACGTGTTGATTTTCTTTCAAGAAAAGGTCACCAACTTGGAAGGTTCATTCATGAACATGTTTGTCATAAGCACGTTTGATATGTCATTGGTAAACTTGAAGGTGATCTAGAGTGTTAAGATGACGTTTGTCTAATAACTCTAATTGTGCTAAGCGGTCCTGAAAAAATTCATCATCAGTAAGCATGTCATGGAGAGAAATACAAAGTGAGGGGATCTAGACTTTGAGAGGTAGAACAACCTTTGTATCATACACCAAGAAAAGGGTGTGGCCGCAATGGAAGTGAAAATACTAGTACGATATGCCCATAAGGAAAAAGGAATGTGTGTATGTCAATCCTTCCAAATATCGTTAACCACTTTCATGAGAATTTTGTTGAGGGTTTTGTTAGTGGATTCGGATTGGCCATTGGTTTGCGGGTAATAAGGTGATGAGAAACTAAGTTGAATGCCGAAGGCGTCGTAAATTTTTTGCAATGTTTTGTTTTTGAATTTTTTTCCATTGTCAGTGATGAGGCGATGAGGGACACCAAAGCAATAAATGATGTGATGGTTAATGAACTCACATATTTTCTTGGCTTTCATGGAGATGAGTGGTATGGCTTCCACCCATTTCATGTAGTATTTGGTAACATTTATGATCCATTGATGGTGTTGGGAAGAATGGGGATTGATTTCTCTGACAAGATCCAAACCCCATTGAGAGAAGGTCCAAAGGTCACGAGTGACCTGTAAGGCATGACTGGGTGCATGATGAAGGTTGGAATGTTGTTTACATTTTACATAACATTTGACATAGTCATAAAAATCATGGTTAAGGGTCAGCCAGTAATAGCCTAGGCAAAGAATACGCTTAACAACATCAAGGCCACTAAAGTGACCTCCACTTATGCCATCATGAACCTCCTTAATGGTATAAGGAATTTCAGAACTTGTGAGGCATCGTAAGATAATAGCATCAAATCCGCACTTATAGAGGAGTCCCCCTAGGATGATGTAACGAAAGAACTTTTTAAGGATGACACGTTGTGCATTACGAATGAGATCGAAGGAAGGTAAGATGGAGAAAGAAAGGTAGTCGGAGTATTGTTTATACCAAAGGTCACTCAGGTTTGGGTTGTCGGTTCTGATTGAGTAAACATCATGAGGTAAATAAGAAGGTGAATGGAGGCATTGTACGGTGATAAATATTTTGGAATCGGCGGGGAAGTGGGTATTTGGGAAGCTAAGTAGGCCATGGTATTTGGGAAGGGTGTAACAATCAAAGGTGGTCAAAAGCATGTCTACATGATGTTTATCTTGTTGAAGTATCCTATTACAACATTAGTACATACCATTGACTTAGTTTATGACCAATTGTGAATCACCAAAGATGTTGATTGATTTGACATCTAGGGCATATACGGCTTAGAGACCTAGTACAAGCACTTCTTACTCGGAAATATTTTGGTGCATTCAAAGTCTAGTTTGAAAGAAAAAGGCATGGGTTTTCCATCCAAATAAATGAGGATAATACCAGCCCCACCCCCACGCCCGACACTTGGAACCATCGAATAAAAGTTTCATTTGGTAAGGGGGTTCATCCAAGGAAAGAGTAGTAATTGACTCATCGGGAAAGTCAAAATTAGAGGGTTGATCCTGAAATAGGTGCATCGGCTAGTTGGTCGCTGATAGCTTGGCCTTGATGGACATTTGATGAATGAATTCGAGGTCAAGATCAGCTAAAAACATAATCCATCGAGCGGAACACCGAATTTGATAAGGTTTGGCATACATGAAGTGTAAGGGATCGGTGTTAGTCACGACATAGATTTTATGGTTGAGTAGGTAATGGCGAGTTTGGTGGCAATGAAAAATAAGGCTAAGAAAATTTTTTTCGGATGGTTGTATCGGGTTTCATAGTCTAAAAGAGTATGGCTTATGTAATAAACCACCTGCTCCCTTTGTTGTTTATCGCGATGAGTGACCATGGCTCTAAGGAATGATCAAGTAGTGGATATGTATAGGTAAAAAGGTTGATCGTCTTTAGGTGGAATGAGTACAGGTGGTTAGAGAAGGTATTATTTTAGGGCCAAAAAGCTTTGTGACAATCATCATCCCATTTAAAGGAGACATCCTTCTGACGAGCGATGATGAAATGGTTGACAATGATCGATAATTGTGAAATGAAACAATGAATTGATTGTAATTTACCTTGTAGGCTATGAAGTTTGTGAAGGTTAGTAGGTGGAGGCATTTCAAGGATGGGCTTGACTTTAGCGGTCAACTTCTATACCATGGAGGGAAACAATAAATCCCAAGAGCTTTCCTGAGAGAACCATAAAGACGCATTTTTTAGGCTAAAGGCGGACGTAATATTTAATGAGGCGGTCAAATATGGTGTTGAGGATGGCGACGTGCTTAGACCGATGTTTAGATTTGGCCAAGAGATCATCCATGTAATCTTCTAATATGCGATGCATGATATCATGGAAGATGTAATTCATAACACGTTGATATGTGGCACCAATTTTTAAGGCCAAAAGGCATGACTCAATAGCAAAAGGTTCCCCAAGGGGTGATGAATGTGGTCTTGTGTTGATCTTCTAGGACAAGAAAAATTTAGTTATAACCCGAGAAGCCATCCATGAGTGATAGCATCTCATGACCAGCGGTGAGGTCAACTAGTTGATCAATGTCGGACAAGGAAAAAGTCATCTTTCGGGCGAGGCTAGGTTGAGGTCATGGAAGTCTGTGAAAATGTAGAGTCCCCTATTGCTTTAGTAACAGGGACAATGTTATAAATCCAACGAGGATAATCAATGGGTAAGATGAAGGAAACAGAAAAGAAGGCATTGAAGTTCTTCTTTGACGAGAAGAGCAATGCGAGGGTGCATTTTCCTTAGCTTTTGTTTGATAGGTTTGGCATCGGGAATGGTTATGATATTGTGGACCACTATGGTGGGGTCAATACCGGGCATGTCTATGTAAGACCAAGCAAAAGCATGGTTATGATCTTGGAGAAAAGAAGTGATGGCTTCCTGTTCAACAACATCTAAAGATTGTCTAATCTTTAGGATGTGTGGGTCGTCCTGAGTATGAATGTTGATCTCGATAGTCAATTCATTCAACATGGTTTACATCTCAGAGGGTAACGACCGATGAATATATGATTCTTCTACACCAAGGTAGGTTAGTATGGATTCATCATCCCTGACGACATGAACGACATTAATTGTAGGTGTGTCATCATCGATCATTTCGAATACGGGAATGGAAGAGTGGAAGGGTCTCACCTTTGCATTGATAAGTCAAAGGCCCCAAGGAAATGATGTTTACCAAAAAAAAAAATTAGGAGGGATAGATTCGGGATCCGCCGACTCTCAGTTGGTGAGCGTGGTGATGAAGGTGGAGCGGGTGAAGCCGGTGATGAAGATGAAGGTGGAGAAGGGCTAGGGTCCTCAATGAGTTCAATGTGGGCCTATTTGGTAGAAGGTTTGGGGAAGCCGATACCACTACGGTTGTTATGTTTACGGATGGTACATGGATCAACAGTATAGCGGCCTTGCTCCTAAAAGCCAAAACCAAAACCCTTCCACACACACCGGTGCGGGAAGGTGTGGGAGAAATGGTGATAGGTAAGTGATTGGAAGTCAGCGGAAAATGGGCAGGTTTGTGATGGTGGTTCAGTGTGTGTAAGTGATCGTATCAAGTCCCCATAGGTGAGACTAGTATGAAGATGAGGAGGACCATAAATGAGGCATTCTCCTATACGGTGATCATAGCGAGGGTGTTGGTGAAGGCTTCAATACTCCGTGGAGTACGGAATGTGTTGACACTATATAGGTGGTACTCCCCGCAGTGAGGCGTTGAAAAACACATTCCAAGGATCGGTGGTTGGTAAGTAGGTAGCTAGAATTTATGATGTGTTAGAGGTTGATGCGGAGGTGGAGTTAATGGATTGGGAAGCTAATAGATCAGCCGTGGAAGTTATAGCAGCGGTCGGAATGGAGGAGATATGTGCGGTGAAAGCAGTGGTTGTACTCGTAGGTGGAGGTGTAGGTGAAGTGGTAGTCGTTGCGGAGGTAGATGGCTTGATAGGTATGAGCACATCATTGGGTCGGAAAATCATGTTGCATGTTTTGAAAGGTGATGGGTCAATCGGAATGGTATAAGTGTGTCTTTCGTGTTCAAACTTTACACAACGATGCAAATTGGAAGGAACGCAACCCATGACACGGATCTCGGGTCTACCAAGAAAAAAATTATATTGGAATTCCCCCTACAAAAGGTAAAACAATTCAGAACAAGATGCGGGGGGCCCACGCAAATGTGAAGGATGACAGTGCCTAGTGTGGAGGTGATAGCGTCATTGAATGAATGCAACATGACCGGATGTTTATGCATGCAATTGTCAAGTATGTGCATTTGAGAAAATGCATGGGATGAAATGATGTTAATGCTAGCGCCTCCATCAATCATCACACGCGTACTGTATGTCATCAATGTGGACAGAGATGAAGAGGGTTAGGTCTGGGTCATCGTTTTGGTGTGGTGTGATCTCCTCCTCTAAGAAGCTAAGGGAGGCCACTTGGTGAACAAGGTGGGGCGAAGAGGAAGGTGGTAATTGGGTGAGAGAGGCTACATGATGGGGTGTGATAATGGAGGCTACGGGTGTAGGGTCATTGGGTAAAACCTCAATATATTGAAGAACCTCCATGAGAGCTTGACGATGGGATTTCAAGGTTTGGATGAGGTCATATAAGGACATTTTGAGGGGAGATTGGTGTAATTGTTTGAGCATGGTGTGATGTGTGACGCCATTAGAGATGGGGTACGTGGGGCCATAGATAGTTATTTTAGGTATGGGTATATATGGTATGTTGGGTATAGGATTGGTTGGTAGGTCAGTTGCCTTTTCTTTGCCCTTCTGCGCACATGTAGTGATGTGTATCATGTTGATTTGAGGGGAGTTGGAAAATGGAGAAGGTGTAGGGTGAGTGGTGTAATGACATGAAGGGAAAAAACCTACTGGAGGAGAAAATCCTTGTGAGGTGAGCTGGGTGCAATGACATTGGGGTGGTGGCACGGCAAGCTCTATCATGTGAACCATGTTAATTTCAAATCTTGAGGGTGACTCTAGGAGTGGTGAGGGTGGAGGTTGTGGTTGTTGAGTGGGTAGTGTGGGAATGGGTGTCGGTGAAATAGGATCCTCTTCAATAAGGTCGTCATCATCAAAGTTGGTTTATGCTGGACCCAATTGGATAAGAATGGTTTTCAAGGCCTTGCAGTTCTCCACATCTTTCCCTGGCACATGATGGTATGCATAAATTTTAGTATCGTCAAACCCTTTTGGCTTGGGTTTGAGGGGGTCATAAGGTCGAGTGGTGGTAATGTGATAACGAAGTCTTGAGGGGGTTGGTTAAAATTTTGGCATAGGACCTTGCTTTAGTGGATCACAATGGGAAGTGAGTGTGCGGTTTGGTGTAGGTGTGGTTTTCGGTATTGGTCATGTTTATTTGGGTAGGGGTACAGTAGATGAACGGGTAGGAGGGTGTGTGGTTGTTTTGACTACCTTATTGTGGGGTAGTGGGGTTTTGTTTTTGGGTTGCACCTTCTTGGGTAAAGGTGATGTGGGTGTACGAGGTCTAGAAGGAAAAGCAAATGGAGGAAGAGGGCGAGTTACCCACGGGAGAGAAGGTGCTTATGAAGGTAGATGATGCGGGTCGTGCTTGGGGTGTGAGGGACAATGACTGAAGTGTAGTGGGTAGTGAAGTAATAGCTGAGGGTATTGGAGGTATTGGTGGTAAAGAGACTGCAGGTGCGGGTGTAAGTCATGTTGTGTGCCTAGGTAGGTTAGAGGTTTGTGAGGAAGCAATGGGTTGTTGTGTTATTGGTTTATGGATGGGTGAAGGTCACTTGACCAAGTCAGGCAAAATTGAGGTCTTAAGACAGATGGGACAAGTGCGGGTGTGATTGGTGCGGTCGTGGTATGAGGTGGATGAGTTTGTTTCTTTGGTTTGGGTGTCGAGAAAGGTGTGGTATTGACATTGGAGGATGTAGCTAAATCCAGGTTTAATAGGTGGATGAGTGAGGCTGGTGGTTAGGATGACCCCTAAAGTGGTAATAGGTTTAGTTGAGGCAAATGTTGTAGGTGTGAGTTTAGGTTTAGATGCAGTCGGGTTATGGGTAAGGGTGTGGTTTGAGTGCTAACAGTATCGTGGAAGGGGTTGCAACAAAGGTAGTTGTGTTTGGTTTGATTAGTCAAAATGTGTTTGGGTAGATAGTGGAGGTATCAACGAGGGATCTCTGCATCTGTGTTGAGACAGAGAGTAAGAGACACAATATAGTAAATCCCTGTCCACATAATCGAATTGATTGGCCAAACATGAGAACGGCACATATGTAGGTGGAGTTGGTGAGGACCTAATGGTAATTCACATAAAAATGTGTCTTAGAGATGGGGAATTGGCTAGCTTCAACTTTTGTGGGTAAGAGAGCCGAAAGTAGGTCGGCGGGGTTTTGGGTAGTCAAGGAGAGTGCTCGTCAAGAGGCAAAGATATCTCAACTGGGTCTATGATAGGTGGAGGAGATGATGGGAGCTCCTCTATAAGTGGAGGAATAGATGGGTGCTCCTCTGTGGGTGGAGGAGGCAATGGGTGCTCCTTTTTGGGTGGAGGAGATAATGGGAGCTCATCTATGGGTGGAGGAGGTACTGTGGGTAAAGGTTCTCTAAGTGGTAAAGCCAAGGGTGAGATGGGCTCAATGTTAGTGGAAGACCGCTCCATTGGTAATGAAAGAGATGAAAGGTGTTCCTTTGTTGGTGAAGGAGCAAGGAGGTTGGCTCCAATGCGAAGGAGGATTTTGGGCTAAGATCTCCTCTATGGAAGGAATATGGGGTAATTGTGAGGCAACAGTACCTCATTAAAGATAGCATGAACCTCTCGGGTATGGGTATTGTGAGTTGATGTCTCACCGGTTTGATTGGATGAAGGGGCATGGTTGGGAAATGGTTGTTTAAATATTTTTAGATTTTGGTTGGAGGTAGCATTAGGATTATCCACAGTTAACTCGCCTTTCTCGAGCATTTCTTGGACAATATTTTTAAAAGTGATGCATTGCCATCACTATGACCCTTTACCCTATGATAGTTACGAAATCATGTTCTTTATACCATGAGGGCATGGGCGAAGCAAGGTCCAAACCAAATGCGTGGTTTTATAGGTGGAAGGGTGATGGCTCTAGATTTGATAAGATTTTCTAAGATAGAAGAGAAAGGTTCCCCAATTGGGGTATATTTTCACCGCTCTTGTGCGAATTGAAAAGTCTGCACAGGTAAGATATTAGATGAGGGGGTAGCCTGATTTGTGAGATGAGCTAGGCCGGCCTTGAGTACCACTACATTAGCGGTGCCCTTAGCTTTTGAATAATTGGTTTGTGGTTTGGAAGAAGAAGAGGTATCATTCGAATTGTGTAACACTCGAACTATTATTACTTCCTCCGAGCATTCAAGTGTTGATATATGATTTCTTCTGTAAAAAGGACGTGTTCCTTTGATTGTGAAGTCATGCTTGATATGGATTATATCTTCCTTGCTCTTGAAGATCTTTGACTGAGCCAGGATATGCTTGGACTCTTTTATTTCTTTCATTTTTGCACCTGAGTTTAATCTGATTTCGGAATGAATTGTGGATTTACCCGTCTATATGACTCAGCCTTGGATCATTGGCATTGATCCAAGAAATGTTTTAAGTTTATTCGGGATGAACAAAAATTATAGACCTTACGAAGGTTTAAAGGTCTGAATGTGTTGAATAAGCAATTCCGGAGTCTAACTCAGGCTGATTGTGTTAAATGAATTGGTTCCCAATATCGTAATATCAGGAAGCCCTAGACCTTGAGCCGTAATAAATTCGATATATTTATTGCTAGCTTATTATCAATGCTGGATTGAATCCATTTCGGGAATGTATCTGTTGGTTCTTATACTGAACGATTCTATTTGTTAGACCTAGACTGGTTTCATTAAGGTTAATAACCTAAACCTAAACTATAACCTATGGGTTGGATTAGTGCTAATCTAACCTAGCCTAAACTATAAGCTAAATGTTCTAACGTTAGTGACCTAGCGTTAAGGAGGTTAGACTAAGTATCACCTTAAGGTCTAACCTATGTTTCTAACCTAACTATGATCATGGATGAAAGGGACCTATGGAGGGGCGAGCCATGGGCGGTAGTTTCTATGGCATTAAATGAGATGGATAAGTATGAAGGACGAGGGATTTGGTGGAATTTTCAAATGGCTAGTGAAATCCGACGTGGTAGAGTCGCCAAATCTGGAAATGGTATTTGGTTTGTTTTTGTCCATCGCCAACTATGGCGGTCAGTGGAAATGGAGATTGAGCGGGAATTTCAAAGTTAATGCAATTAAGGAACTCGATTTCCGAGCACGATTGCTCGGGAAGGCATGCAAAATGGAAAACTAGTTGTTTGTTTGGTTTTCCATGCGCTCTGGTTTTCTCTCTATTTGATCACTGGTTCTTCGAACCGATCCTACTTGGAGTTGCATGGCAACTATGAGAATAACTAGTTCTTTTCTCTGTCGAGGAAAGTTTATAAGGCATGGAAATAAAAAATTATTGTTGTTGAATTTAACGTGGAAGAAGAGGAGAAGGCTCGAGCTCTTTCAGAGGTCTTCTTCGGATTTTTAAGCAACATTACCAGGCATGTTAGGCCCTAACTTTTAAAAATCTTGCTTTCCTTCAAATGATTTCATTAGAACAACTCTGTTCAGATGATTTTTGGTCCAGTTGGTTTTTATGGTAGCATTGTATGAATTAGTTTGTTGTATCTTCATGCTGGTTCGAATATTCAGTTGAACCCTTGCTGGGTGTACATTTTGTTTCATTCGGTTGAATTATCTTGCTATGTTTTGCATTTCGGTTAGATTTCGTAGAAATGCTTGCAAGGATAATGTACGAATTCGACTCTGTTGGAGTCCATAAAAATGCTTTCTTGCTTGGTATAGAATTTTGTTGAAGCCTTGTTGTTAACATCGTGGAGATTGATACAGTTGGAATTCTTGGAAATAGATAGTATCTTTCTACTTCAGTAGAAGTTTATTTGAGAATACTAAATGGGTACGACTCCTTTTGAGTCCTTGAAAAGTAACATACGTTTCTACTTCTGTAGGAGTTCAGTCGTGAATTCTGTATGTTATTGATATAGTTGGAATTCTTGAATTTGATATGTATCTTGTATTTCTACTTCAGTCGAAGTTTATTTGTGAATACTACATGGGTTCGACTCCTTTTGAATCCTTGAATCGTATATTATGTGTTTCTCTTCTGTATAAAGCTCAGTTGTGAATACTGTGGTTATTGACTCAGTTGGAGTCCTGGATATGTAACCAGTGTTTCGACTTCTGTATAAGCTTGGTTGTGAATACTTATTGATATTGGCTCTGTTGGAGTCCTTAATATGTATCTTGTATTTAGACTTCTGTAGAAGTTTAGTTGTGAAGACTGTTGGTGTTGAATTAGTTGGAAACCTTGAATGTTTTCATATGAATTCGACTACTGATCTAGTCCACGCTGTGTTTACTTTTTAAACTCGACTCTGTATGAGTCCTTGTTGTATTCGTATTATCTCGGCTTGGATGAAACTTTGTTGAAAATAATGATATGATGATGACTTTTATGAAGATCTTGTTGAGGTTATTATTTCTTGAAAACGACTTCTAATTTACACCCATGTTGTATAATCGTAGGGATTTGCTTAGTTGAATGAAGCTGTGCATATTGTGTTTCGACTCTGCGTGAATGTCACTGTATTTCATATGGAAACGTTAATTGTTTTAATGTGATCTTGTTTCAAGTTTGACTGAAACAAAGAGCTCTTAAGCGTGCCATACATGACGATTTATGGCGTTGGATATTTTGCATGTTGTTGAATAATATGGAAAGATTTGTTGAGCCTTTTTGGGGTCAGATATTTTATTATTGCTTGTCGCGTGAACTCTTGTATTGCTTAATAATCTACAGGTGAATTTTATATTGGAATTCTGGTGAAGCTGTAGTATCTTCTTGTGGCCTCGGCTGATTTAGTCACATGCGTATAGTGTAAATGCATTACTCTTGAGAGGACGGTAGAGTCATGAACATGATTGGAATGGAATATGAATGTCTCTATTTCTTTCTCCTCTGCTGTTAAGTTATGTTGATATCTATAACTGTATGAATAATAAATTATTCTCTCCTTGTCTAGAAACTATGAATGTTTTCTTCTCTTGTATCCTTATGTGAACTCTACGGTAAGGGTAAAACAAGAATAGACAGTAGTACTGTATGGAGAGACTGGCATAAATTGTGTGTTGCTGTATAAGTGGCTATACTTGTCTGTACCATTAACATAGTGTATGATTGAAAAGGAATTATGTCAGTGAGCTTGCTGGTTATTATAAACTGCCTTGTGAACTTGTTTGAATCATACTTGTTGAAATACGAGCTGATAGGATATTCTTTTTAGAATGGAATAAATTGATGGATTGATGTTGTCTTGGAGATACAGATGGATGGATGTTTTGGAATTATTTTGTTCTTCCTAGTCTCTAATATGTACGTTGAGTCGTCTAAAAATATTTAGGACTATTTGACAGCTATAATAGAGGTTATGCATTATAGTCATGTTAAAATTGTAGAAATATATTTAGCCTGATTTCATTTAAACAAGTTGTTCAATGAGAGAAATCGGTAGAATGCAATTGTTTTAAGATTTAGTGCTTAGCATGCTCAGTTCGCAGAACTGACCCGTGTTGGCAATTTTGTAGATGGTTGTCGTAAGTGGTAAAGGCACGCAGATCTGATATGATGCTCAGATTATTTAATTTGGTTTTATGATGAATTTTAATTTGATTCTCTAAATGTACTACTTGAAGAATGATGTTCTTTTGATGTTGAGTATTGTATCCAATATGTTGAATGCATAAAATATATTTGTATAGCTTAGAAATGAATGGAATGAGGTATTTGTTACTTATGTGTTGCATTCGTATCATGAGGGATTGATCTTCTTCGGTTCGAATGATTTTTAAGAGCATTGTTATTATTGTATATCTTGGAGACATTTGTGATTATCTAAGTAAGCTTTGCAAGGTTATGTGACTGAATACTTATGATTGTTTAGTAGTTCTATTATGATCTATTTAAAGCTAATTGTAATTTAGATCACTGATTTTTGAGAAGCTAGGGTTAAAATAAACCCTTTCAGGAAGCTGAACAGGAAGAGTAATCTGTTACTCTCTAACCTTGATCTAAGTCAAGACAACGTACTGAATGTTTCTAAAATCACTATATCTTAACACTAATAATTAAGATATATTTCAGTTTTAAGATCTGGAATAAACCCAAAAGGGATAAGTTAGCAATCTTATGAGAAGACTTGGGGTTACTACCCAATTTCGTAGATTAAGATTATTGTGAAACAATGATCTCCTTGTTGAGACCTCAATCTTATTAAACTTCTCTTGGTGGAATAGGTCTTAATAAGAAAGGAAATTTTAAGATGAGAAACCCAGGGGTTGGGAAAAGACTACCCTAAAAAGGAGTGTCTTGGAGTATAATTTAAACTCCACGTAAGTAACACCTTAAAGTTTAGTAGATCTTATCGAGGTGGATTTGAAGGTTGATGGCACAAGTCGATTGCAGGGTTGTACCTTCGAGAAGATTAGGATCTTCTCAAAGATACAACAATGCAGGTGACTTATGGCGACACCCTTTGCATTGATCGTCAAGATTTACTCCTTAAACTCGAACAAGTTTTGACTCCGGGACTGGTTACCGACATGGTCATGTTATGAGGCTGCCCCTGGAGACTCGGGGTACCTTGACACACAGGGTTAACTAGGGTTGACCCAGTATGTCAGAGTATCCCTAGTTCTCAAGAGCATCCTTATAACGTTGCCATGTTATTAATCCATTTCTGAGTGAATAACTTGGGGCAGGAGAGACTGACAAAAGTCAGTATAAGACATTCTACATAACAAAGGAATGGGGTGAAGGACGTATTCCAGATTGACGAGTATGCCATCAAGGAATACGAGACATAAGCATTATGTTTCAAATATTTGGCCAAAGTATCGCAAGTTGCTGATTGCGTTGTCCTATGTCACCTAGTCTAAGGGATGAGATGCCGATGAATAATGGTAAAAATTATTCGAGATAGGTTCCTTGAACAGAGCATTCTAAATCCCAGATTAGGGAAGAGAACCGCAAGAATGTGTTAGATTAAAAACGCCAACTCTTAATACTCATGAATAGATCAGTAGATTACCGAGTCATGGAATGAATAGATCGGAGGTACTCTGAGTCATTACAGTGCATATGGTTATCTGTTATAAGAATGGTTGTTTTGATTTGTGAGTTCTAAATTATTTAGAACCGGGAAGCATTTATCAAAAAAAAAAATTACTCGTTCTAATGTATAAAAATGAGGATGTTACATGAGATTAGATGAGGGGGTAGCCTGATTTGATAGATGAGCTAGGCCGGCCTTGAGTACCACTGCATTAGTGGTGCCCTTAGCTTTTGAATAATTGGTTTGTGGTTTGGAAGAAGAAGAGGTATCATTCGAATTGAATGCCGAATTCTTATTACGTGCTCGATTTTCTTCTCTTCGATGGCCCGAATCTCTAACTTTTGTGCCATAGTGAATGCCTCATCAAATGTTCAGAATGTTTGGACCAGCAAGGTCAGGGAGATATGTCTAGCACAAGCCCATGTAAAGAGCTCAATGAGTTCTATTTGTGGCAGTTGGAAGGTAAGTTTATTGATGAGGCTGCGCCAGTGAGTGACGAAATTTGTGATAGATTCGTCCTCATACTGACATGTGGAATATAGATCGGTCATGGTAATCTTCTTGACGATATTGATAGAGAAATGATCTAAGAAGGCTTGGTCAACCTGATTGAATGAGAATATAGAGTGTTTAGGTAACCCGCTATACCAATCTAATGCAGGTCTAGTGAGGGACATGGGAAAGGTTCTCAAAAGTAAGGCATCATCATGAGTGATCAAATAACACCCATGTTTGAACGACCGCAAAATGTTGTTGTGGGTCTTCTTTGCTATTGAAACGATTGAATTTAGGCATTTCCCAATGCACAAGATATGAATGGATAGGAATGGATGGGTGAATAGGCTCATTGCAAATCTCGTCGTAGGTGAGAGTGTTGCAGGAGCCGGAAACCAATGCCTCCAATGTCTGCATCTTGTCCAACATCATTTTAATTAGGTCATTGGTGGGTTGTGATGATTGGATGCCTTCTATAGCGTGAGAGGGTTAGTTTTGGGCATATAATGGGGGTGGCACTCCAGTGTATGGGGCTGCCATGTAGGGTGGTGGAGAAGAGGGTAGTGACACAGGGGGTACATACCCGGAATGTATAATGGATGAAATGGGAGGTTGTTGATAGCATGTATATGGGGGTGGAAGGGTCGTGGTAACCCTAGTGGAAATAATGGTTGATGATTATGGAATAGAAAGAACCACATTCTGAAATGGGGTAGGGGTCACCGACACTTTGGAGGTGGTAATGTAGCTACGGGTATGTGTGAGACATTAGTGGTGGATGAGATTGTGTTTGGGGTAGTTCTTGAGGGTACGGTGGCTATAACAGTGCCACAGATGTAGCAGACGTGGCGATTATAAATGGGTATAGGACCTAACCGTGAAATGATTGGGGGTAAGGTGGATGCGGGCGAACGGAGCCGATGGGGATGATGCGGAGTGGGTGCAAGAGTCGGAGGGATAGATATGGGCATGCCCTATATCAACTAACCCGAGGCATCTCGAGTGGACGAGTGGGAAATGTAAAATTGCAAGGCGGCGGGGTTCGGTCAAGGAGTCGTGTGAACTCCTCATCTATGGTAGTGATAGTGATAGGGCGGATGGGATATATGGTGGTGATAAAATAGAAGGTGGTGAAGGACTAGGTGGGAGTGGTTGACAACCGGTGTGAAATACGAGTGCGTTTACTTGTCTTCGAGTCGCACCATGTGAACCAAGATCGATTAGGTAGGGCTACTTCTCGTAAATGACACGAGATAATAGCAGAACAGTGAATCCAAATGCGACAAAAAAGCCAAGGTTAAGTACCAAATGGTGGCTAGAATGTGAAACAAGTTAACCGATGCGATTAGGGAAAAGCGACGCTGGATCGTGTGTAATCACTACCTGCCTCGAGAAAATGACAAAGTGAGTAAAAAGTGAGGCGAGAGGTAAAATCGACATATATGCCAAATCTAAAGATGTTTAAAACGTCAATGGGAACAATGACAAGTGATGGGGGTTGTGAAAAGTGGAAGAAAGTGAAGAAAAATGTTCTTTTGTGTAGGTTAGCAAAAGGACATGGAACTCGACGTCGGTTGGGTATAACCGATGGCGGTCAAAGGTAACCGACAACGGTTACTGTGAAATTGAAAAAGTGATGAAAGAAAGTGGTTGTGAATTAAAATATGATGTAGAATCAGACCCAGAATTCTAATAATGATGATGATATGGCCCAAGCACACTCAGGTGAAGCTAGAATACACTAGCTATGATGAGGAGTGTGCAAGGATGAACAAAAAGTGATGAACGTGATCTCTCACCTCAAAACGCAAGCCAAGCAAAAACACTAAGAAAATACGATCCTAGGAGTGCCTTTTCTATTATGTTTGTTTATCTTATGCTATTTAGGGACTGACACATGAATTGCAAAATAGAGTTTTTGGTGAGGATGGCTTCCTACAAAGGAGATCTAAAAAGGTGAGATTTCGGGTATGTTATGTTGGGGACAGGCTTCACTCTGAAGTATGACTCAACATAGCAGTGAGCTGGGTGCCCACTGTGTCGTGATCATGTGATCACCTACAGCTTCTTCCAGGTAGGATGTTGTTTAAGAATTTATGTATTTTAAATTTTTGTGTGGTTTGGTAAGACTCAAAGAAAGAGAAAAGGATAGAAGTGTTTTTCTATGATTCATTTATCAACCATCAGCTAGGCATGACTTCCAACGTATAGGTTTCCCTCAATTAATGTGAGCTAATGCATGAATCAAAATGGAATGCACTTATTTTTAAACCCAAATCGAAAATGTGAAATTGGATGACACATTAAGATGAAGAGGAAGAGGGATGCTCTTTCACTATAATGCAGAAAACATGAAGAAATGGTTCTTTTTAATTACACCAAAAGAAAAGTTTCCTTTAGAGCAAATAGAAAGAAGAGGTGGGTTACCAAGGAAGAAAATTAGTGTGTACGTTTTTCAAAAGGGAAACAAACACACAATGTTTTCCTATGAATGAAATAAATGCAAGAAACCCTTGATTGGTCCCACCGGTGTGCCAAAATGTTTCACCCGATTCTTATATCATTTCTTTGAAGCGTTGATGAAACAAATAGGGTAACAAACGTAGGAGGAATACCTATTCAAATCTCTGTTGATGGGTTGTTGTGCACGTATGACTTCCGAATCCACATCTAATCATGAGATCTTCCTTTTGGCAAGGAGGAACTACCCGTAATGAAAAGCAAGACCACCAAAGAATTAAACAATATGGGCAATGAACCCGCCTTTAGCGTATGCTAGATCCGAGAAGTGTGATACTTCCTGGATGGTCACACCCCACTATTTTAAACAATTTAATGTTGTAAATAAAGTAAATCCTATTGTAATTTGAAATGATTTAGGTATCTCACTTAAAAACACAATAAGAAATAGATCTAATCTAACAAAGCTAATCTAGAATATAATCCAAAGGTCAAATGATTGGTTCTGGGTTCATGGGTTTGTGAGAGGTCTCGGGTAGATCGCAGTGAGTGAGGGTAAGATGAAATTAGGTGGTTGGGTCTCTGTTCTAGGATGTGTGGGCAAATATAGAGACCGGTGTCGATCGGGGGTGACCGACGGCGGTTAGGTGTAATCTCAGTCTTTGGTTAATATGAGATCTAGAAATGTCACAGAACAAGCTGTAGTCTCCTTTGTGATTACACAAAGGACTTTGGTGGGTCGAGATGAGGTATTGGGTGACTGGAGTAGGCTTTGGTGAGGTTTTAATGGGTATATGTAGGTGAAAATGTTGGAGAATGTCAATAGGGGAAAATTAAACAATAGATGATAAAATGATGATAAAATGAAATAAACCAGAAAGTATGATGTTATACTTGGATTCCATTCCCGAATGCTTGTGTGTGAGGGATGGGGGTGCTCATGAGGGGGCTGAAGGCTGTAAGTGATCCCCAACTAAAAGAAAGCTTCTGTATGGGCTGCATGTACACTCCTCTTTGCTTAGATGGATCAGATCATGGTTGGGATGGTTGTGTAGGAGAAGATGATCAATCTCCTTCCTTGCATGCGAGTTTTCACCGAAATTTTCTCTCAAGATGTGTTATCTCTCCGAGATGTGTTCTTGCTCGTCAACCTTCTCTCAATGTTTGTCAAACTTTTACCAACCTTTAGAATAAGGTAGTATGGGGGTTAAAATGGGTAACCGACAGTGGTCCGGCTTAACCGGTGACGGTTAGGGGTAATCGACGCTACCAAGGTGGGATATCTTAGGTTTACTAAACTAGAGATATCCTCTTGATTTCCTTGGATCTCGTGTCGTTATCCCATGGGTTAGACTAGGAGCTTCTTATGAGCATGCGGGAATGTGGTTAGAGGGAATGTAGGCATTGATTTTTAGGGTTTGGGTAAGTCTTAGTTAGTTATGGCAACTTGCTAAGAATAGGTCTTAGGTTGAGTTGGCTTAGTGAGGTGTCTAAGTGAACTGTATGTGTGGATATTATTTAAATAAGATATTTAAATAATAAATATAGTGAGGATAATGAATTAATTTAATTAGATTAATTAAATTAATATTAGTGGGGTCAAGGGGGTCATGGCTAGGTAAATGTAATAAAGGGTGCTTATTTGTCGAGGGACCAAAGGGGATTGTGACCTAATTTTAGTGTCTACACTAAGCATCGTGTGATTGTATCTTATTTGTCACCTTTTGACTTACTTATTTAGAACAATCACTTGGGCACATTTATCCTTTGACATTCATTATAACTCTTGAACTATTGACATTCTTTTTACGTTTCACTTAGGCTTAATCAATACCTTTTGAACAAATTCAAAACACCTTAGTGAAACTCTCATACATCATGGCCCCTAAAACAAGATTAGGAGCCAAAAATCATCCATTTGATATGAAACAAGCACAAACTCGGGAAAATTCAAACAAACAAGTGTTAAATCCCTTTATTAGACATGATCTTAGTCCTTTCTTTTCCACAGAAAGAAGTGGAGGAGATGGTAGATCATAGTGGTGATGAGTTAGGGTCACCACACATGGAATTTGACTTTGACCTTGCCTTATTAGATGAATTCCTTTATAGAAACAAAGATCGGGTGCTAGCACGAGTGGTGGAATTAGGAGCTATAATTCCTACAGAACATGAGACAATCCCACCCACGAATGAAGCTAATGAAGAGGAACAACCTCTCATTAACATGGAAGATATCCTAACACATGGGCACACTTCCATGTCCAACGTAGGAAATGATAATATGGTGGGTTATAAAATTCCCTTCATCAAGATGCCATGTAGAGTTAGATTAGAACATGAAAATGTAGAACAACCTCCACGCAATGAAGAAGAAGAAGAACCTCTTGAGGAAGAAGTCACTATTCAACAAAAAATCCAAAACCTTAGTCAATAATTAGCTTTACTAACATCTCATGTACAGAAGGAAACAAACAAAAATGTGCATAAGACGAAGCCTAAGGTCAAAACTAGTGAACTTCACATGGAAAACCAAGAAGGAGAAAATACGAATATAGTCACGTATATATTCCTGCTTCTCCTACTAAAGAGAAATTACTTACACAAGAAATGCAATCCATGAAAGAAATGCTTACAAGCCTTCAAGAAAGTAATGTTGGGCATAGCAAAAAAGTACCAATACGAAGAGCTATGCCCCCATCCATTTGATAAAGCTATGATGCTTCAACCCTTTCCTAAGAAGTTTGACATGCCAAAATTTGACAAATACAGAGGGAAAGGAGACCTGCAAGATCATGTGAAATATTTTTACATGGCATGCCAAGAAGTGGCATATAGTGAAAATTACCTCATACGACTCTTTCCAAAGAGTCTAGGGGAAAAGCCTTGGAATGGTTCACTCGCTTACCTCATGGGTCTATCTTCACATGGTCTGAACTAGCAGAAAGTTTTGTTCGACATTTCTCATACAACATAGAAAGCAACATAACTATGGCAGACTTGTGTAGTACTAAACAATGCCCTAATGAAACATTCACAAGCTTCTTACAAAGATGGCAAGGGATAGCCAACCGCTTCCCTTGCACATTTCTTGAAAAATAGCTTGTGAGCATCTTTGTGCCTAATCTAAACCCGGACATCACTTTTCATTTACAAATGCATTGTGTTTGTACCTTTGAAGAGGTCATTGAAAAGGGAATACAAATAGAAAAATCCCTCATTGCAAAAGGAACAATCAAATCACCTTCTAAAGATAATCAAAATGCCAAACCAACAGAAAAGCCAAATATCTTTAACAAAATAAAAACGTGGTGGGAGACGGAATCACAGATTCCAAATGAGTGCAAACAGTTCAAGTTGGTCAACCTTTTAAACTAACCAAAGGACCTATTCAACCACCACCTAAGTGTAGGACGTTCACTCCTCTTAATGAGTCTTTGTCTACAATATTGAAGCAATTGGATGCAGTCCACATGGTGACTTATCCTACAACACAACATTTTGATGACAATGCTCCTAAACCATCATGGTATAAAGAGCATGAATATTGTGATTTTCATCATGTCAAGGGACACAAGATAGACAAGTGCCTAAGACTTCATCATTTTAAGGGACACAAGATAGATAAGTGCCTAAGACTTTGCCACTACATCCAAGATCTCATTGACAATGGAGAGATAGAATTTGACACCCCAGAGAGAAATCAAATGCCAAACAAAAATATGGGGATATTCAAAGAACCATTCCCTAAACATGGAAAATCAGATGAGAAAAGTTTGGATCAAGGAGAGTCATCCCAAAGCTACAAAGCTGTAAACTATCTATACACAAAAATTACAATAATCATTATGACTCACTCATTGGATGTGTCCACTCTTCTAATGAACATGTGAATACCATTAGGATCAAGGGAAAGGATTACACTGCGGTAACAAGGTGCACCCATCTCATGATCCCAGAACCCTCTCCTTTAACCCCTCAAGATGGTCAATACAACAACTTGAGAAGACATCTACCAATATTTCAATCTTATATCTTCTTAAGATATCAAATGTACATAAGGACATCTTATACAAAACTCTCCAAGGGTCAAGAGTGCCAATGGAAGTAGACCCTTCACATTTACAAGCCACGGTGGAAAACATTGCACCAACTGAACACATCTCCTTTAATCACAAGGAAATCCCCAACAAAGATCACACACATAATCTTCCCTTGTATATAGAGGTATTTGTTACCCTCCAAGATAAAATGGGTGCTTTTGGACAACGGGTCGAGATTGAATATATGCACTTTGAAACTAATTAAATAGTTGGGGTACACAGAGGAAGATCTAGAGTCCCATATTATTACCATAACCGCTTATGACAACGCGAATGGGAATCAGCTGAACAATCACATTATTGATGGAGGTAGGACCAACTTGTCACAATACAAAGTTTCACGTCTTAGACTTGGAACTTCCATATAATATGCTTCTTGGCCGCCCATGGATTCATGCCATGCAGGACATATTGTCAACATTCCATTAGTGCATCAAGTTAAAACATGAGGGACACACTTTGTTACAATACAAGGAGATCCAAAACCTTTCGCTCACTATAGAGCTCTCAATAGCTTTTCTCATAAGGGTACATATGCATGTCCTTTACTGATATAGTTGTTCCCCTTCAATCGAAGTTATGGAATCGCGGGTATATTAAGACTCCCTAAGTTCTTGCATTCATGAAGATTCTACATCTACTTCTCCTTTTGATTCATGGGAGATGAAATTTTTGGAGTATGGTTGTGGAGAATACAATGTGCAACAAGCTCTCCTAGTTTCAGACCTATCTTTGTCACCTAAAACAAGAGGTCGACCCAACTATCATTTCAAATGACCTAGAGATGAATGAACTATTGGGACATTCTTACCTGGGGGATTACTTACAGAAGAGAAATTTTGGACCCACCTATAACTTGGGTCCCGGAGGACACTTAGCCGACCTACTACCAAATCCCTGAGTATGAAAATTCTAGCCGAATGATGTATTTTATGGGCTACAAGGGCCTAGGATGTGGAAATAACAAGCAAGGACCAAGAGAACCAGTTCCACTTCCACATTTTAAAATGGAAAGATATGGTATCGGCATTCGACCCTATGGATCGCACCCCAATGATCAAGACGCTACTTGTTCTAAGTGTGAGGATAGCTCTGATTATTTAGATAGTGACACAAATTCCCACTTGTAGCCAATATGAGGATCTTGCCTCCACAAACCTTTTCATGGATACCATTTTCCTTACCTTAACCCCCACTGAGCCTAAAATTGACCTTGTCTACCCTTCCCTTGTCGATTGGGACCAACAATGTCATGTGCCATTGGACCTTTTTGAGAATGATGAGGCCATTGTAGATTTTATGGGAATATGAGATATAATTCCAATTGGGGACCATAAGAAAGGTTTCTACATTGACTTAGATACATGTGCCTATTTTGGAGAGGAAGTTGAGCTTCGTGGTTAGAAAAACTTAAGAAAAAGTGAGGGAAAAGTTCCAAAGAAAATCCTCGGCAAAAGAAAAGTCCAAGTCACACAGTGAAAACCTCTTTGAGGCGTTGGATGACAAACAAGTAAAAAATCAACTGACAAGAAAAGTGACCATGCCAAGGGGGAAAATCTCGTAGAGACACCCTTGGAAGAAGATCTCAACCTTCCTCCCAATCCTACACATATGGAGGATATGTCAAAAATTTTGGTAGAAGAAACCATTGACATAAATATTGGAACAGAAGAAGACCCAAAGATAGTCAAGCTGGGAGCTTCACTTTCAACACAAGAACAAATACATTCACCTTGTTTCTTAGAGAATTTGTGGATATATCTCATGTGGTCTTATAAAGATATATTGGGCTTAGATCAAACTTTGGTGGTGCACAACTTAGTAGTGCATCCAGACGCAAAACCTATTAAATAAAAGCTAAGAAAAATGCACCCACAAGTGGCCCTTCTAGCTAAAGAGGAGTTAGAGAGACTATTAGTAGTGGGATTCATCAGACCCATTGACTACTCCGAGTGGATATCAAATGTAGTCCCAATACAAAAGAAACTGGTAGGCATCAGAATTTGCACAAACTTTCGGGACATCAACAAGGCATGTCCAAAAGATAATTTTCCTTTTCCCAATATCAAAATAATTATCTATTCAATCAGGGCTACGAAATGCTATCTCTTGTGGATGGTTTTTTAGGATACAACCAAATCAAGATAATAAAAGAATATCGTATAAGATGACCTTTATAACCCTTAGGGAACATTATTTTATCGTGTAATGCCCTTCACCTTAAAAATGCTGATGTAACCTATCAATGGGCCATGATAGTAATATTCCATGATATATTGCATGACATCATGGAGGAATATGTAGATGATATCCTCGGAAAGTCCAAGACAAGACAAGACCACCATGAAATTTTGTGATGTATCTTTGAATATTTATGGGAATATAAGGTTAGGTTGAATCCAAAGAAATGTGTGTTTGGAGTATTTTCAGGGAATCTATTAGGCTTCATTGTATCAAGGAGAGGTATTAAAGTGGACCAAGTCAAAGTCATTGCCATTACTAAAATGCCTCCTCCCAAGAATATTAAATAGTTGTGCAGCCTGCAAGGAAAAATACAAGCCATGTGCCACTTCATTTCTCAGCTTACTAATAAGTGTCATTCCTTTACTCATCTGCTTAAAAGGATGTTGATTTTGTTTGGGGACCAGAGAAACAACAAGTCTTTGCCTTGCTTAAACAATACTTGGCCAATCCGCCTGTCCTCATGCGTCTAACCCCATATGAGCCACTTTTGTTATACATATATGCTACACAATTTTCTATTGGTGCTTTGCTTACACAATATGACCTAAGCTAAAAAGAAAAATTTGTGTACTACCTTAGTCATACCCTAATTTCCTATGAGCTCAACTATCCCCAAATTGAAAAATCTTGTCTGGTTGTTGTTTTTCTTTTCAAAACTCTACCATTACCTATTGAACAATAAAACCAAGCTTATATCTAAAGTTGACCCACTTAAATACCTATTGTCAAAACCCGCCCTTACAGGTAGAATGGCTAATTGGATCATTCTGCTCAATGAATTTGACATTGAATACGTACACCAGAAATTAGTTAAAGGAAAAGTACTTGCCGACCAATTAGCAGAAGCACCTTTACCTAGAACAGAGCCTATAATTCGGAGCTTCCAGATTCATCACTAATGTATATTGAAGAATTTTTCATGTGGTAGATCCACTTTGATGATCATTCACTTTCCATGGTTCAAGGGCAGGAGTAGTACTAAACACTCCTTCAAAAGACTCCATACTACAAGATTTCCGTCTTGGTTTTCCTTGCACAAATAACATTAAAGAATATGAGGTGCTCATCGTGGGGATGAAGTTGGCAATGAAGTGGAATATCCACCATGTCAAGATTGTTGGTGACTCAAACTTGATTATCAAACAAGTCAATGATAAGTACAAGGTCAAGGATGACAAGCTCATCCCATACAATAAACTGGTGGAAACTCTGAAAGAATACTTTATGTGTATTGCTTTTGAGAAAATTCCAAGGAACAAAACCGATCTGCAGATGCAATGGAGATAGTGGGTTCTATGCTATAAATTCCACTAGAAAACAATGATATGCCATTTTTGTTGAAAATCTACGTCAACCTGCATATGATATACCAGAATCATGTTTAGCATGTGAAGTTGTTGGTCCCTACTCCCCTTGGTATGCACCTATCTATGACTACCTTAAAAGTGGTACCTTCCCTACTGACATTTCCCGATCTGAAAAAAAAATCCTTATCTACCAAATATCCCATTACACCCTCCTAAGAGGTATGCTCTATCATCATGGCTATGATGGGAATTTGTTGTGTTGTCTAGATGTAATAGAGTCGGTCCAAGTGATCAAGGAAGTACATGAAGGGGTGTGTGGCACCCATATGAATGGAATGGTCCTAACAAAGAAGTTTTTATGGGTGGGATACTATTGGCCTACTATGGAGACAGATTGTTGCAACCATGTCAGGAAATGTGTTCTATGTCATAAGTATGGAAATTTCATCCATGTTTCGTCACATGCCATTGCAACCAATTACAACACCGTGGCCATTTTCCAAATGGGGACTAGATTTAATAAGGAAGCTCACCCCTACCTCATATGATGGTCATACCCACATCATCACGGCCACAGAATATTTCACTAAGTGGGTGGAGGTCATTCCATTAACCTACGTTACAGGATGCTCATATATCAAAGTTTATCATGAATCACCTCATTTGCCGGTATGGCATCCCTGCTGCCATTGTTACTGATAACGGAAAATCATTCAAGAACAAGACAGTGAAAGATCTTTGTCATTGATTTCAAATAAGATTAAAGTGGTCTACACCATATTACCCTAGTTAAGCGAATCCAATAACAAGTCATTGGTTCAGATCATGGAAAATATGGTGAATAAGACAAGTCACAACTGGAATTTAAAATTCACCCATCCCTCTGGGCTTATCAAACCTCCATTCGCACTCCTACTGGTGCGACACCCTACTCCCTAGTGTTTGGAATAGAATCTATCATCCCATTAGAAATAGAGCTTCCTTCCCTAAGGATATCTCTTAGGGATTATCTGGAAAAAGATGAGGATTACATAAGTAGCTTGAGTTGGTAGAATTGGAACTCCTAGATGAAAAGTGCATCCGCGCCCTTAACCATCTCAAGGTATATCAAAACAGAGTCTCCCGGAACTACAACAAAAGGATCATACCTCATCAGTTTGAGGTCGGAGATTTGGTCATGAAAGAGAATTAGTTCAACACAAGGCCGAAAGAGAGAAGAAAGGAAAGTTTGAACCACACTAGTTAGGACCTTACGTCATTATGGAAAAATATGGAACAAGAGCATACAAACTTGCTCATCCCAATGGAGATGAGCTCCGTGAGCCTATGAATGTCATGCACCTTAAGCGGTTTTATGCTTAAACATGGCGTAAAATCATAAAATTGTTTCACAAAATATACAAAAAGAGAAAAAAAAAAAAAAAAAAAAAGAGAAAACAGGTCATCCATATGTGAAAACCACGCAATTGTGGTGCTTTGGATAGATCCCTTGGTGAAAACCAGATTTCGCACCTTGGGAAGATTCATTGTTCACAAGCATATTGCATCTAGGGGTACTTTTACTTAGCTCTAGGGCTAGTTCCACACCTATGTCTCGTGATTCCTTGTGATCCCATCTTCTCAAGCCTTGATCTGGTTATTTCTCCTCTTGTAAATCGGTGAAGGGATTGCCTTTTTATATTCCCCCTCTAAATGTTGGGGGCACCTTCATAGTTTCAGCTTCCTGTATATAACATGTGGCACCTACCCTTGTATATTCCCATCTAACGCTAGGGGCATCCACGTTTCTCGGTTTCCGTACATAGCTTCGGAAAACCCTGGAAAATCGTAAAAACATTCAAATATGCTGAAAATGCAAAAACACTCAAATATGTTTAAAATCCAAAAACATTCAAAATCCAGAACAACAAAAACAAAAAACACAAAAACAATAGAAAATTGTTTCACAAAATTCCCACAAACGCAAAACGCACTAAAAACAATCTTACAAAAACATAGCTTTAGTTTACTTGTTTTATCTTGTTTCTTGCTTTGTTTGTTAGTTTGTGTACATTGATTGCTTGTGTAGTTTCACATTTACTTGTACATTTGTATAGTTTTTCGCTTAAACATACTTTGTTAGATTCATTTTTTCTTATGTAGATTAGATTCATTCTTACTTGTACATATGAAGTGTGTTTTTGCATGCTTGTAAATAATTGTACATAGTTGTGTTAATTCATGTTGTTTGGCAATGTATATTTGATAGGTTTGTTAACATTTGCTTGTGTTTTCTTGTTGCATTTACATGGTTTTTTTATCACATCATCATATCTCCATCTATATCATCACATCTAAAATCATCTATACATCATATATAAATAAAAACTACTTGTACATCGTACATGAATGCTAAGCTAATCATCACATACCATATTATCAAATGGGGGCAAGAGGGATCACAAATATCAAAATCTATCCCCCCCGCACCAATATCATCATATCATCTTGTACCCCATAGAGAAAAATAAAGTATCTCATAAACCACAACATTTGATATCATCTAAGGATATATCATACATCTAACATATGGGAAACATCGTCATAACCATCATCATGATACACACAAACATATGAAATAAAACCATATAACATCATGATATAATCAACATCCATAATAAATCATCATCATAAGATACATCACAACATGACAAGTATACAACATCAAGTGTCCATATATATGTGTATAAAATGTCTATCTCAATAGGATATACATCATCGGTACAAAATGGGCCATCAAGGGCACAAGTCATAATAAAGCCTTCATCAAAGGTGTACATCAAAATGATACATCGTATACATCGGTCAAAAGTAATAAAGCCTTCATAAGAGGCATGTATCAAAAGGTACATACAGATCTATAAATGCATAAGAGTCATGTCTGACTCGAACCCTCATCGAACTATGTGGCAAGAAATGGGGATGGCCCATACCATGTGCACCATGAGGACCTTTCGGATGCTCCCACGGCTTCTCCACTGATCTACCAGATGTTAATGGCCTCTATGACCTCGCCGATCTCGCTCAATCACTGGTTATAGCTCGATGCCCGCTTGACCCTCCTGGAATGGCCTCATAGTACAAAAAGCGGTATTAGAAGGCTATGCCCTTAGTTGTCACTAAATCCTTGTGTGTGTGTAGTGTCACCACAACCCCATTTGTGTGTCAAAAGGATGCTACCTTCGCAGATAACCTAAAGAACCTCCACCCGACCCACTACTTTCTCACCAAAGCTAATCCCTCTCTCGTAGTCATCTGGGTGCACCTGCTCTATGATTGTTGTAATAAACCCATAATCTGAGCCATCTACAAGGCAATCTATCCTACCTACTGAAACCGGGTAAACCCATCACCTTCCTGTTAGCCTAAGATCTGACCTAGTCCCGCTCCTATGTAAGAACTTGTATCTAGGCATGGGCCTGGTCCCTCTTTCCTACTACCCAAAGTTGGACCATTGTGACCTATTAAAGCTATTGTTATAAGACACCTAGCTTTCCCTTGTCATCTCCACCCTTTCCTCCTCTCGGAGGACTATGCCTCGACTCACCTGGTCCAGGTTGTGTACTTGTTGTATCGCTGGGACCTGCCTCTATATTTGTAGCCTTGGTCTAGGACCCTGTAATGGACCATGTCTATCATCTCCACCATCATACCTTTGTCCATCAAATGGATCATCGTCATCATCACCTCCCCTATCACCTCTCTCTACATCATCACCCTCATCACTGCTGTAGGGAATATCTAGTGGTGGTCTCACGCCTGCAGCCCATGCACCCTTTGGTATGGTCAATCACCGAGAAAACTGTGGCATACCAAGCCAGGTAATCTGGTGTTGTCCCAAGGTCCCTAATATGTCGTGTTGGGGCCCAAACCTATGGTACCATCTGCTCAAAACTAGCCCTAGCTCTAGCTATCTAAATATAGGGGCCCATGATCCACCTCTCAGCATCACGACGAGCATACCACATATTGGGCTAAGGAACACCCTGAATGATACCCAACTGTCATTGGCATTGGTCAACCCTGTAAAATTCTATAATGTAATTTCCGTTACCCAAGAGAAAGTGATCTACCACGTAAATGCTAAGCTCTACCCCATCCTCTAGCCACTATATATGCCTATAGGGCCTCCAGATAATGTCTCTATGTCAGTAGCTCATCAAACTCTCGACGATAATAGTATGTATGTCCCCAGTGTGCCCTAGGATATCATCCCCAACAGGAACCCATCCCATGACTGTAGGATCCTCTGGAGCTCGTACATGTTGTGCGCTAACCGCATGGAAAATAGCTATGTGGTCCCATGACCAAATCTGTAATAACGAAGTAGGTCCCACCATCTTCTGACGGTGGTATGTGATCAAATGAAGGTCCCAATATAGATGTGTCAGTATGCACTGCCCAATAAGATCTCTTGCCACTGTATAGACCGTGAATAACGGTAATCAATCCCAATGGAAATGAGGTCCCTGTCTTATCAGTGAGTAAAAACCCACTGATAAGAGCCATCAGATATAAGGGTCCTCAGTGAATGGTGTGATCTGATATACAAGCGATGTAAATAAATTATCATACCCTGATGGGGTATGTCGTCCCTACATAAGACATCATTGATCGCCTTTGTAATTTATCCAAAGTCACTGGTATACTCAATCAAGGAGCCAACAATGGGGACGTGCAGAATGCGCCAAACATCCTCCAAGGTAATAGTAATATCCCCGTAGGGATTCAAGCACTAGTTGTCGTTGTGTCATTTCTCTATCAATGTTGTCAGAAGGTTGTGATCTAATGTAATAGATGGCATCCGAGCCACATGACCTAAACCAACCACCTCCAATAGTACCTCCATGTCACGATGATCCCGCCGAGGTAGGCTCGCCTCTATCTCAGCAATACGACTATGTCGCTCTCTAGTCTGCAACGCAGAAATCATCTCTGCACAACACAATAAGTGTTAGGCACTAACATTTCCTCTATTTTCTACCATATACTAATTTTTATTTTCCTCTATAAATCACTCCTCTCAATTTTCTAATTCTTCCTATCTTTTTCTTCTACGTTGGGAATTTTTTCCATTTTTTGCGCCAGCACGTCCATTTGGGCATGTGCACACACATCTCCATGTATACGCGCCCCCTCCTAGCTAACCCAACATGTACGTGTGTGTGCATGCATGCCTCAGTATAGCTATGCGGCCACTTTGGCGTACAGCCATAGGTGCATCATCTAACCCATTATTGGTGCTTATGCGCCATTTTTGGTGCATGCATGTATGCGTTGGCGAGATATGATATGTGTGTGTGCACGCACACACTTTTGTGGTGTCTGCGTGCCCCCGAATACACCTGCGCCCCCAAGGGTGCGCGCATACACCTTTCCTAGGGCTTAAAAATAAAAACATTTAATAAAGTAATAAATGCATGAAAGTACAAGGGCAAGGTTAAGCTACTCACAAAGGGGCCATCGTCTGCATGATGGACATACTCCCAAACTCGATTGGCACGTCTCCTGTGGGATCTTGCTCTCACCATCGTCTTCGTCACTCTCAGAGGTCTCGCGGTAACTTTTGGTAGAGGTTTGTAACAAATGAACTAATCATAATGATTTACCCCCTCGCATGGGGTATATTTAGTCGTTTTCACCCGTTGTGATGCCCTAGGGGCATGTTTTGACCACCATGATCATTCTAACCCTTCTTCTACTCACCGTGAATGATTATTTTTATTAAATAATTATTTTATTTTATTTTTCATTGTGTTGAGGCATTATTTGCCACCTAGCACTCACTTCTTCTCACTAGGACAATTTTATTGCTTCTAGGCAATATCACTCCTTCTACACACTCCAGAATAATTATTTTTATTAAATAATTATTTTATTAATTTTTCGCTACATTGGGGCAGTGTTTGCCACCTAGTGATTTGTTTTTCTCCATGGGACAATCCTTTCACTTCTAGAAGACTCTTTCTGATTCTTCCGAATTCTTCTCTGTTAAAAATCTAAAAAACGCAAAAAATCAATAAAAATTAAAATAATCTGTCAAAACTCACAAAAATAAAAAATAGTTTAAAACCTAAAAATTGTAAAAAAAACTCAAAAAATTTGCAAAAATAGGTAAACGGCCCAAAATGGTTGAAACTCATGTCTTGTGCATGGTGCTTCTCCCATATCTTGTTGGAATCTTCACGTGTTCGTAAACCACACAACTCGTGGATCATCAATTTTACAACCATTTACAAAGCTAGCATGCTTGCTTCATCGGTATTCTAGGGCACATTCAGTTTCCTGATATTGTTTTGTTGCGCACAATGCTTTATCATTGGACCGTTACATCCTCAATCACTTTCCCTCACATATTTTCTTGCCTAGGGCATCATTTTTAACCCTTGTTGTCAATCACGAACATTTGGGATTTTCACTTGATAACAAATACATTTGTGCAACAGTCTTGACCATTGTTGGTTTAAGTATGTGTGTTTGTACTTGTTTCCATGTTACATGAGCTTGTTTACTTCTCGTATTGCATTGATTTTTGTATGTTGCATTGAGTTGGTGTTTTCAAAGCAATGGACAATTATTTGTAGTATGGCTTTTCATGTCATTCTACTTTTGTCATATGCTTATATTTTTAATAAAGACTGATGACGTAGATCTTTGGCTATATGATGACAATATGGTTGTTCCAATGCAATGGGTGAAGGCTAGTTCTCCTCTCCCTTTCTTCATATTTCTTCTATATCATTCTCCTCTTGACACCATTCTTCCATTTTGTTTGGGGCATCCTACCCCTACCCATTCTTCTCCTCCACTTGGGGCATCTTGTCCCTCGTTTTCTTTCCATTTCTCTCATCTTTTCGATCATCGATCGCCTTCCTTCATCACCCCATCAACACTCAAGGGGGCATCTCTCACTTCTACTAATTTTTCTTCTACCCCTTCAAAATTTACTTGTCTACTATATTTGAAGTGGCACCACTTACGCCACCCCAAAGAGGGGAAAATGTAGACACCTATAATTTAGCTCTAGCAATTTAAATACTTAAATTGCGCTAATTATCCCCTTTCCCGCAAATTAACGATATATCATCAATATAGCACATTTTCTCTTCTATCGTCATTAATTAACTACATTACGCTAGTTAATTGGCCCTTCTATCCAAAGAAAGACAAAAATTAATGACCTTTTGTTAATTAAACCCCTTTCTACCTGAATTAATTAATTATTCTTAATTAATTAAGTTTCCTCCTCTATTAGATAAATAAACTTCCATTTATCTAATTTAATCCTTCATATCCCCTAAATCATGTTAATTCTCTTCTAAGCTAGCCTAATAGGCTCATCTCCTCATTAATTAATCACCTTTGATTAATTATATGCACCCCTAATTCCCATGGGTCACTAAAGGAAAAATTAAACTCTCCTAAGGTTGACTCAACCCTCCCTAAACCTTCCTTATCCACAACTAACCCAACCTCTCTATTATCCCACATGTAAAGGGATGTAGAGATTCTTTTATCCATTGGGATATATAAGGATCCCTCCTCCTACCTTTCTACTTACACCTAAATGAGCATAGAGCCTATACTATAGCCATTTCATCATCCTAGGGCATTCTTCCTTAGAGTGGAGCTAGGCATCATCCATTTGCATTCAATCATCCAAGCTATTTTGTGAAGATCAATGGAGTTAATCAAGAAAGGCCTTGTTGTCATGACTTGATGAACCTCCATCCTCAATCCTCTTGGATCAAGCAACAACTATCAACCCTTTGATAGCTAAAGGATCTACCTAGGTCCATTTCATTGATTTAGCTTTCTAAAGAGTAGAGCAATAAGTGTTAGCATGTTAGCTTGAGGTTTATTTTCAAGGTTCTAATACATAGTGTTGATGTTTATTACTTGTTTAGCTCTTAGCATGATGGTGCATAGATTTTAGTTTAGCATTGTATTGAGACTATTAGGTGTTAGTCTTGATTTTATTTACATAGCTAACTAATTCTTACACACAAGATGGATACTTCAATGTTATGGTCAGTTATTCCTCGCATGATATGGTGTGAATCATATTGTGTATATACTAGAAACAAGTTACAACAGCCACCACCCACATGGAGTTTCCCCAAATTAGAACGATGATGTCTAAATTTTTCATTCCCTTCAACTCGAAACCTTACGCCAACATCATGCAATGATTAAAAAAACTTAAAATTTGTAAACTTACAATTATGCATGACTGATAACAGTTGTTCCAGCAGCCTGGTAATGATATAGCAGCAACTAAACTGATATTCCTTTGCAAAAATCAAAGGTGTGTACAATGTAGGAACTGAAAATGCTTTATCAACAATCATAAATTACAATCCCTTCTCATGATTGGGATTCTGTGTGAAACCAATTGTGTTGACGTGGTACAGGGTGTAGTAATGATTATGACAACATCATTAAGGCTAAACATTTGGTACATGGCTGTCCCAAGTATGTTCCCTCCTTCCTTGGGTGGTAGGAGATCATCAACCATTGCTCTCCTCTTTCCATGTGGGTGAATCTTTGCACCACCTTCCAAGTTTGGTGTTACCTCACCATGTGTCTATTGCACCATTTTGATTTTGATGTAAACTTCTCCTTGAAGTCTCCATGTGATGCCCATGATTTCCCTAATAAGATAGTTTCCTTGACACACAACCCCTTCACCTTGAACCCCTTCTTAGTAATGAGCCTCTCAAATAAATATAACCAATGCATGCCAACAACTATACTCACCTCTTCTATATTGTTGTTATAATGATTACCTTGGACTCCACAGGTTCCTTCCATGTTGTCCCAATCATGGTTGGAGCATTGCATTTTCTTGCTCAAAATCAGAATTGTAGTGGTTGGAACCCATCTTGTATCAATTGCAAAAAAAAACTCATTAATGACAATAGGTGGAAAATGCATCTTCCCTGTGATAAAAAATTCCTTTATGGCTGCCTTTTGGACTGAAATATCCTTTTCAATTTTGCATTCAACAAGGTCTGATCCTCTTTGACTCCCTCACTATTTTGTTGATACATGCAATTATTAGAAGTCAATAAAACATCTTCTACTATCAAAGGATCTTTACCTTCAACCTGCATGTTGGTTCCTTCCTGTTCTTGCTCAATTTGTTCTTCTTGCTTCTTGATTTCTTCCTCTTTCCTTCTCATAATGGAAGAATTATTTTCCTGTTGATCACTAGAAGTAAGTCCCTCAATTATCAAATATGGCTTTAGCTTCTCTACACATTGTTCAACAACATTTTTAGCTAGTGTATGTGCAACTAGTGAAGCTTCCTACTCAAAACCAGCCAATAATACAGATAATAATTGTTGGGAAATATCATCACTCTCATTCAGAACCAGAGTCATAAGTGTCTGCATTGAAGCTACTACATTTTCTGTATGATTTTTACTAACAATTGCAAGGAAATGTTGAAACATTTTAATAATAAGATCATCACATTCAAGATCCAACATCACAACACATGACCTGATTTTTGTCGTGGTTTCTAAAAGTACGACCCTCTAGCAAAGGACTTTCACAATCACCGGAACATATCTCTCACGGTTTCATTGTTGTATGGAACTTTAGGAGTTGTTATTCTTGTAATTTCACTAATACAAGTGATAACTACAAGCCTTACCTCTTTGTCTGGGTGTCTCAAAAGCTTGGGATTAACCAAAGAAATCATTAAGGGTTTCACCGCACATTTCACAGTCACGTATTGTGATTGTTTTACCTTGGACAAACAATTTTCCAATTATTCCAAAATATTGAGTACGTCATCCCTTGACTAAGGAAGGTGCGCTAGTTTTTTCCCTACTCTTTAAATCTTATCTTACACATCTTTTCCCATTATTTTGTATTAAAATATAGATCTAACCCATCAGGCTAGAAGGATCTAAGCTTTGATGCCATCGTAGTGTTCCTTATGGGCATAGATTAATGAAATTTGGATTTTCTAGAAAACCCTTATGAAAAAATAACAACAATATGATTTTCTTCAATAAGCCCTTGTGATAAAAAAACAACAGTCTAGTTTTTTTCATTTATTAATGCAAACCCTCAAAATAGAATTTCTCATATATTAGAAAGCATTGATAACACCTTCAAAAATATGGATTTGATTGAAAAGATCATATTTACATCAAAACCTTGGTTGAGCACATGAGTAGGTTGCGGAAGAAGAAGAATACCAACACTCACAAGGAAGGAAAGGATTATAGAGTGGCAACGGTTACCTTATATGGCATGAAAGGGGATTCTTCCAAAGGAAAAGATAGGATGGAGTCTAATTGGGGTCTGGCTCTTGACAAGATTACTGTGAGTCCAACGGGAGGAAAAAGGTGTTGATTCTCTTGGGAGGCGGGGATCGATTTGGGAGATAGTGTGAAGAATTGCATTGAGGCTTCCAAGAGCATCCGTCATTTCAAAAATAATTTCGAGATGAGCTCGCCAGGTTAAATAAAATGGTAATGGCCATGTAGGGGAGAGGTGGATAAGTTGGAATAGGGCCGTAAGAACCACGGGTTAAAGTTGTGTCTTGGTAGCTCGACGAGGAGGAGCGGATGAAGGACGGAACTCGGACCACAGGCCGACCAAGACGTTAAACAACAAGGTCAAGATGTTCACCACACTGGCTCAACCAAGCACTTGAAGGCCAAACAATTTAAGGATTTATGAGCTTTTGGAAGACTTTTTTGTTTTTCTTGGGAGGGTTTCTCTCGGTTTTTGTTAGCTTTGGCCCGTTTGCTCTCTATGGGAAGGAATAGTATCTTGTTATGGGATGTGGACTAGGTTAAGTTTGTTTACCCTTTTTGGGCCCTGTTTTTGTTTTGTACTTTTTTCTCATGTTCACGATGCATTTGTTGTAAGGCCCCTTGGAGCCATAATCCATGTTCTTACCTTATCTAATAAAAATATTTACATCAAAACCTATTTTTTTCTTTTTATTATCAAACTGAAATAAATAAAAATTATAGTTGACCATTATTAGTAAATTCTTGCAAATGAATGGCTACAACTGTCTAAAAATGGTGCTCTATGGTAGAATCGACTATGTGAAAATTATAGCACCCAAACCACTTCGAATCACAAATGCAATAGTCTTCATAGGGGTCCTCCAACTTTAGAAGGCCTAGAAGTGGGCCATTCGAAGCTTAGAATCTACCCAAAACAAGGGTGAAAACCCAAAACGCATTGTCACAATTGGTGTCTTTGATGTCCTAGCTATATAAACATGAAATTTGACCTGGAATGTGATGCCCTAGTTGAAAAATCATGGAACTAGTCTGAAACATTCCCTAATTGATGCCCTAGTTGCTAAATCAGATTTGAGATTGCAAAACTCTGAATAGATGCCCAAATGCAACTCTTGTATGTTATGTTGTGGAGCATGTTTTCATGTGTGGAAGTGTTGAATATTGTACACTATCCACGCTTTTCTCGTCGGGGTTCGAGTGGGTCGGGTCGGGCCCGGCAGGGTGTGAGGGCAATAGCCCCCGCTAGCAGGGTTTTGGGTGTAGTCCTCGAAAAAAATGGACCTCGTAAAGTGTGCCTAATACCTCGAAATGTGTTTTTCTCATATGAGTGGTATTTTGACCCATAGGTTTATGGGGCAGTTTTAGCCCATGGTTTTAGTACCCATGATATTGCAAAATTGCTTAGCGATTGCCTATTGATGTGTTTTTGTGCATATGGTAGGGTGGATGTGGGAGTTCAAGTGTGAATTCGGAGAGTTTATTGAGCACGGCTCCAAATAAATCCAAGTATTGTATTGAGAGAAAGATGTGGCTTGTAATAAAATCGAGAAATTGATTATTGGTGGATGTAGCTCAAATTGGGTGAACCACGTTAAATATTGTCTCTGTGTTGTGTTCTTTTTTTTTTGCACTTTTATTTCAGATCTTTGATATTATTATGCATATTAGTTTCTACTATTGTGATTTTGTGTGGGATTGTTTCGCATATTTTATCCCTTATTTCCTAACATTGTATGGAGTCGCCCTTGAAGATCAAAGGGTTTTTGTATTCAAATTCTCAAATTTGAATACACCGAGGGCCATTTGTCCTCGGATGTAGATTACAATGGAGGGTTTTCGTCCTCGAATGCAAAAGTTAAAGCACAAAGCTCAAACTCATCAAAATGAAAGAGAGATGTAATCGAAAGTGATCTCCAAATGACCCCTCATGTTCTTTTATAACTTATCATGGTACATTTCAAAAGAAAAAGTCCCCAAATGGGATGTCTCGCTTCTATTTTGATGTTTGACTTTGCTTTATTACAAAATCACCTTTACCAATGAAGCATAAGTTACCTTTTTGTAATAGTGTGACTTTTTCAACAACTTAAGCCACTTTATGAACTAATTTCAACAAGGGGGCATTACATTTTCTCGCATATCTTATTTGGCTATATTTTGTTTATGCATTTATTATGGCTAGGGTCTTTTCGATTTTGGTTTGGTTGTTTTTTAAAGCTTTGTGAATTGTTTTTTTTTCTTTTTCTTTTTGTTTTTATAATTAATATTATTTTTAATAATAAGGACGATATTTTAAATTAAAATTGGACAACTCGTTAAAAGATCTTTTAATTTTTCTTTTTTATTGGAAATGACAATATCGAGTCGATTCTTGAGTTAGGATGAGCATTTTCTAACATAAAGTTGTATTAAAAAGTAGCATTGAGTACACATTGGTGAATAATGAATGGTGTGAGTGACAAATTCCATTATGATTTTGAGGGAAAATTTGAAAACTAAAACTCATTGGGAAAGAAAAGAACATGGAGAAATACTTAGATGACAAAAAGCATTAATCATTTTTTCATTGTGTGTGTGTCTCGTGTGCGCGTGTGTGTGTGTGCATGTGTGGGCATGTGCACATGTGTGTGGGCGTGTGCACGTGTGTGTGTGTGTGTGTGCGTGCATGTGTGTGTGCATGTGCGTGTGCGCAGGCGTGCGTGTCTTACGCGTGTGTGTGCATGTGCGTGCGTGCGTGCGTGTGTGCGTGTGTGCGTGCGTGCGTGCTTGAGTCATTTCAAAATGACCTCTGACTAATAATTACCTTAATGATAAATTTCTTTGTGTATATTTAATAATAATCACAAGGTAAGAGGACCCACTTTAGCACAAAAGGTATCTTAGTGGATTTTAATGGAAGTCTAAATTTTCAAAATACCGACATTCTTAGTTCATTACTTTTATGAGATTTTATGTGTTTAAGTGAGCTCAAGATGACCTCTATGAGTTTTAATTACCTACACTAATGACAAATTTTCCTATGTTTTTTTAGTAATAATCATAAGGTAAGGGGACCCACTCTAGAACGCAACAAAACATTTGTTAGTAGATTTTATACTAATAAACTAACTAACTAACTAACTAACTATATATATAATCTCTCTTGGGATTTTGATTTTGGGCTATTTCAAGAGAGAGAAATAGCCACTGGGGGAAAAGCTATCAGAGACCAACTAGCTGGTCTGGATTTACTCGCCTAGCTTTATCCTGGAGTGTTTCCCTATATCTCTATATCCATACAATGTCCCTCGACCTACTATATCATATATGGCATCTATATATAGTTGGGGAGGAATGAGTTTCTGCGTGCATGCGTAGAATCAACGATGCTACGGGATGGACGCACTTCACTCTATCTAGTGGACCGATATGAGTGATTCACGTTACGCATATAGATCTAAGATCTAAGATTCATGTTACGCATATAGATCTAGGATCTAAAATTCATGCTACGTAGATAGATCCTAGCTACGAGTTTTAGGTCGAGGTTCGAAGGAACCCCGCCCATCTATCTATATCTAGGCATTTGACACATATATATATATAGTTCATTAGTATAAAATCTACTAACAAATGTGTCCCCTTACCTTATGATTATTACTTAAAATGCATAGGAAAAATTGTCATTAGTGTAGGTAATTAAAACTCATTTCAGTCATCTTGAGCTCACTTAAACACATGAAATCTCATTAAAAGTAATGAACTAAGAATGTTAGCATTTTGAAAATTTAGACTTCAATTAAAATCCACTAAGATATCTACCTTTTGTGCTAAAGTGGGTCCTCTTACTTTGTAATTATTATTAAATATACACAAAGAAATTTATCATTAAGTTAATTATTAGTGAGAGGTCATTTTGAAATGACTCAAGCACATGTGTAAAATCTTTTTAAAAAAACTAAGAACTTTGGTATTTTGAAAAGTAAAATTTCTTTTTAAAATGTCGCAACATACCTAGATTTTGTCCCCTCTATATTTGCTATAACTAGGCTTTTTTCAATTTCAGTTTGTTTCTTTCTTAAATTTTGTGAATTCTTTTCTTTTTCTTTTTCCTTTTATTAATTTACGTTGTTTAAACAATAAGGGAAGAGTTTTTTTAATTCCAATTCATTATTGGAATTTCTAACTTTACTTCCTATTGGAAATGAAAACTTAATAATTGATACTAGAGTTAGGATGTGTTAGACAACAACAAAAAAATTGAAAAATAACACTAAATGGATTGTAGAAAAAATGAAAAATAACAATATAATTCATTGAAATCTATTTCTTTGTACATGATATAGATTTGGGGGTGGCTGATTTCTTATGTCACTACTATCTAAGCTAGTACAAAGAAAGAAATTATCATGTGAAGAAATGAAAGAGAATCATTGAATGAAACATCTCTTTATAAACTAGAAATGTGAGGAACACACCTAAATCACACATCTAACTTCCTCTTCCTTGGAGAGGTGGTGGTGATGAGAGCCCTCACATTGCTTGGTGTCCTCTCACATAATTAACGTGTGTTTTCATTGTTGTCAACTTTGACTTCCTAAGATGGCTAAGAGAGCTAGTCTCTAGAGGAAAGGGGTTGCCTCATCGGGATTCATGAAAATTCAAAGAAGATGGTGCAAGCTTTGTCTTCAAGGACCAAGAGATTTTGGCCTCCTTCACAAGATTAACATTAGCTCAAAACTAAATTAAATCTATTATAGGCGCTAGCTCAAGCAAAGCTAAATTTTTCCTACAACAGCTTATGCGAACACATACTTCATTGAGTGGGCATCAAACCATAGCAACATGATTTCAAATGAGGGGGTATACGACTTTTATACAACAATAGGCGAGTATAAGTAGGGGAAAACAAGTTTTGATTATTAATCAATGGTGCATAATAAATGTTCATCACTTATCTTAATCAACCGAGGATCGGATGATGTAGGCTCATTGCATGATTGTAGGTGCCAATTTAGTAGAATCTAATGGAGTATCTTCCCATTAAAGTAATCATCTATCAATGTATAACACATGGATCCATTAAAGTGGTTATTATGGGCTACAAATGGTATGTCTAACTAGTAATTTTGGTAATGTTTTCAAGGCTAAAATTAGTTTAACTTTGAAAGGGATGCACAAAAGCATGCATGCAATGTTTAATGTGTTTATGGGCTATCAAATTGGACATATAGCATCCTAGATGGTCACATGGGGGCTAAAGGTCATTGGCAAGATTTGTCCGACATAATAAGGGAGATAATTGAGGGAAATTAGCTTCTCGACTATTCATCCTAAGACTACAAGTGCTTCCTAATCTCCCTTGACAAAATTTCAAACAAAATTGGGGTTTTGCTCATAAACAATGATAGTAGGTCTTACACGTTGACCGGACTAGGATGATGAAGTGCTAAATTTCCCAAATGGCGAGGGAAGCTAAAAACACACATGCTCGACAACTAGTATGCAAACTATACTTCCACAATGCAATCTTGAAAATTCAATCTCCAAAACCCATTACATTTCTTAAATGATCCTTCATCTTCCTATTCTACATTACATGCCAAGAATTAATCCAAGTTTTTGAATTATTTCTAACTACATAAGCATCAAATGACTTCAAAATTACCATTTACGATTCACATTTGATAATGATTTCACACAACATAAAGATTAATGGAAGTCTACTTTGAATTTGAGAGGTGAATTACGAGTTAGGAAAGGGCAAGAGATTACCTCAACCCAATAGTCAACTTTAAGGTAGCAAAATTGAGTACTTCCCAAATGAAATATTTCAACTTTTGTCTACAAGCATAAATACCATTATGAATCTTAACTTCCTCAATTGAAGTGCAAGAAATATTGATTTCTCTCTTGAGCTTAGCTAAAAATGTTCGTATTGTTTAAGAACAAGTGTGTCATTTCCATAAATTGAGCGTAAATCAAAGAAACATGGCCAATATATAATTGTTCTAAATGTGTTGGTCATGAGAGGATTAAAAGACCCAAACTAGCATTTAGGGACAAACAGTAAATTACATGAAACAGAGCTCTATACAATACCCTATTAAGAGATTTTTATTTTTTTTTAAAAACATCCACATCCAAGAAAGTGAGATTGGTCCAATTCCAAGTTCTGGCCTAACCTTATGAGGAACTCCCTTATAAAATGTTCAAGAAGTGTTTATGTGGTAACTAAATAGCATGCTTTTCATCAAGGAAATGATTTAGAAAAAACAAGGTATCTTCTATAAGAGAATAGTCAATACAACATGCATTAATGCAATCTACAAGACTAATATAGTCCAAACATTAAGCAATTGAAGCTCACTTCCCACCTACTAGATGAGTTTGAAGTGCATTGTGCACCTTCTAGACCAACCACCCCATCCTAGATTGAATAGAGAAGGCAAAAGTGGTTGGAGACAACTGTGTGGGATTCCCTAGAGTGTATGCAATGCAGCTTACATTATCAAAACTTACCTTATCAGCTGAACCTTTTCAATCAAAGAAGAATGTGATGCATATTCATAATCAAGAATTGTTGTGCCAAATCTTTAGAACAGTACTGACATGCCAAACCTTTTGATCGTTTCACCTTCAAATTTTACAATTGCATTAAAACTATCAAGCCATCCCCTCAAGCTTTCAATCCTCGTATTCGATCTTTTATAAAGTTTGTGGTAATCTCGAACTAGGAATGTTAGAACATGGAATTTCCCAACTATAGATTTTTCTCATTTCATTACAAGAAATTCAAGTTTATGAATGTTCCAACTACAATGTCTCACAATCCCATTAATCTCTACTTCCCATCGTTGATGTTCACATATACTAGTGGGGTTCCTTTTCTATGGATGCAAGATTAGGAGTTATTATTTTCTACTAAAGGGTGCAACTATCATTATCCTTGTTTGTATTTAGGATAAAAATTTGTGTTTATTGTATATTTGTATTTGGAAAAATGAATTTAAATATGTGGGCAATAGGACAAGAATAATTATGTGTCATGACAATGACATAAGAGTTGCAAATAACTGTCATAAAGATTAGAATGGAGTTGCGAAAAATCTTGGCATTGGAATAACACTAGTACAAATATCATAAATACATCTATTTGAAAAATGTAAAGAGATAAATTTCAAGGCCCTTATATTAGATTTTTAGCATACTGCCGTAATTAATAACTCCATTAGCTTCTCAAGGAATTTCCCATTGACTAGTCACAAATGTCATCAAAGTGTTGGGACTCAACCATATTTCCCAAAATAAAAGAGTAGGGCTCCAAACTCTATCGTATGGCCAAAATATTAATATTTTTTATGGCTTTGTCAAATGAGTGTCAAATTTAAGGTTTAAATTACACTGAGACAGTCACATGAATGTCAAATTTAAGGCCAAAAATTAATTGTTTACTACTCATATATTACAGTCCTCCGCCACCACCCCGGTGCCATTGTAGAATGCCTATTGGCGTAAAAGGGTAATAAGGGTGTTACAAACTACAAAAAAGTTAAGTGTCATGGGGATCTGCAAAAAAATAATGAGGCAGTTACAAAACATGAAAAATGTCGTAGGAAGTTCAAAAAAAAATGCTTAAGATGCAGGCATCTACTGTTCCACATGCAAGAGATACTAAGCTATAAAAAGGCTTTAAGCCTTAGTGCAGGAGATATGTATTGAAGGTCTTAGAAAGGTTTGTGTAAGAAGACTTTGTGGCCAAGTACAGCACACACACTGCTTTTCGAATGAGCCCAAGTTGGCCCGCATTTCATCTTAGGAAGGTTTTGTTAATCTTGTGTATAATTCTGAATTATTAGTTTCTGATGATAGTGATTCTTTATTTTTAAGGTTTCACTTATTCTCATGTTATTCCATCTTTGTTCAAAAATTTTAGCACTGTTTCTGATAACGTAGATTCAGTTTAAGGAAAAAAGAGAAACAAAAACCAGACATGAAGGAAAAAAGAAAAACAAAACCAGTCTTTCATTTCATCCTTCATGTGCCTGCTTCTAGTTCTTAGAATTACTTCTCTTACATCAGATTTCAGCAATTGTATCAGCAGATATTGTTGTGGATTTCCTATTACAGTCTACATTTCAATTTAAATTTTTCAGCCCAGACTTCACAATTTCGTATTTTAGGGGCACAATGTTTTCAGCAATAACAGGTTTCCATTATGAACATAATGCTGGTATGAGATTTTTTTGGATTACTCCTCTTCAAAGTTCTGAGTTTCCCATCGTCAGGAAATATCATTTCTCTTCTCCTGCTTCTAGTAACTTTCATCCCATGTATAGGTGATTCATGTTAATGTACAGGTTGACGATGCTTGTGTACTTCGCAAATATAAACAAATTGCCCCAGAAGAGATATAGCTCCTAGCAATATTACTGCTGCAGATCCAAATTCTTCAAAGTGATACACACTAGTCAAATGAAATATCATCTTATTCGAGATGTGCCCATTTCATGTATAACTCTACACCAAAGGCATCAGTGAACCATCCTTAGGATTCTGCATAGTTAAAGACATCTGATATAATAAGTGGTGTACAACTAGCCGGATCCAATTAATATGTGTTGACATAGCAACAAATATTCTTTAAGATTTGTAAACTTAGGTAAGCGTCTACTTTTTGTTTTTTTATAAATTTGCAATAGTCCTCTCAAAGCAATAGAGCCAAGATAGGCACCAGTTACTACTGCTGCTAATGTCCAATGAAATGATTTCCTGATGGCTTTCATAGCCTAGGGTCTTTGTACCCTAGTTCTTCTCTATTGTGACTGGTTATACTTTCAATTTCCATTAACCTACTCTGGTCATTTGTGGAAACTAATATTAGTTTTTTTTTCCCTTGTAGGCACTTGTTTCAAAATTGCAAATTCCAGATAGAATGCTTAAAATAGCATTGAAAGGCTAAAATTCAAAGCTTTTTCTTCAACAATGCTGAGGGTTGCAGGAACTAGCACATATTTCTGTTTCTGCATGGTTGCAGTGACTACACCATCACTCTATGAACTGGATTTTCTAATTCGTTTTATACAGCACAATTCATATCAGGACCTACAATCTGGAAACCAAAATAGTTGCCTTTCTCTGCCTTCCTCTACAATTTGTCAGATTTAGCCTTCATGAACCAGACCTGCATAATACTGTCGCCATTTTTAGGGCAACAAAAGTCAGCACGTCCAAAGTTTTGAATATCCCATTTTTTCTATGTACATTGAACAAATTACGTTTTTAAGAATATTTAATCTCTGATCAAAATAAATCCGTTTAGAAAGTAGTCAATTTGTATTTATCCAAACTGCATAATTCCATTTAAAGACATGTTTAATTAGCTGAAGTGACCCATTCCAATACCTGCCTTTAATTTGTATACAGTCTAATTGAGTAGAGAAAAAAGCAATTAAACTCTACTTCTGTCAGTATAATGAACAATATTCTATTGTACCATAAGATTTCTTTCTTATGGAACTGACATTCTCTCGGTAATTCTTCTTAAATTTCTATAAGTCAAATAGAGGATCGTTTATAGTGTTTAATAGTATATCATTTTGAGACGCCAAATATTTAGAGAAATTGCAGGATATTTAGTATATTTATTGGCTTTAAGTGGATTTTTCAAACTCTTTTTTATCTGCTTAAACTGAGCATCGTGGAAAATTCCCTCAGCAACATTCTTGGTCCAAGATGATGAACTGAAGAGCATGATGAAAGGGTACTTTGGTGACATATTTGTTTCACAAAGTTTCACAGATAATAACAATAACAATCAAATACCTCCTCCACAACAATATGCATCTTCTAGCAATATGAACATCCCTACCATTAAAAGGTTTAATGCCAACCAGTGCCCAAGATATCAAGCATAGAGATCCGCAAAATAAATTAGTCGTCGCATATTGATAAATTTTCAGATGACTCTGTGTCAAAAAAGTACAATAAGATGGATGAAGCAATTAAACAGAATAAGTTATTTTCAAAATAATCAATATCCATATGAAAGGTCATCCATTTGCAGTCAAAGTAAAGGCTAGAAGTCCAATACTGAGTGAGAAAATTATGACAAACGTGGCAAACCCCAAAGTGCACGTTTTGTAGGATTTTGGCCTTGATTGGGTTTATTAACTTCGTTTAACAGCTCTCGTACCTTCTCTAGATCAGCATCCTTGGCGGCCTGAACCAGCCTTCCTTCAATCTGGGAAAGTCGCTCTAATTTCAATGTTTTCGATTGATCTTTTGCAGACCAAAAAAACCAGTGGTCCTCCATAGCAGAATCCCCACATATATAGCTGCAACACAATCAACACTGTAGTGATGTCTCTCGCGTATTTCCCTTTGTGCACTGTGCAGTACTAGAAGCCATATTCCTGCTGACGTCCAACCTGGGTATGCTTCCTGAAGGCAACAGTTAGAACATCATAATAAGTAACCTGACAGGAAAAAAGCTCAAACTGGGTAATGGAAGGAGGCTCGAGTCAAAGGCATACCGTCCAGGCCATAGCTGTAAGTACAGCAACAAGCATGTGACCACTATAAACAAGATCATTGCATCCACCACCAGCTCTCTTCAGAGTGCTGAACCATGATGCCCCATCATCTGACATGGTTGCACTTGAGGGCCTCAAAATATTGACCAAAAATTTCATCCATCCCCATTCTGGTATGATTTCAGCTGGATAATCGCCAATAGGTGCTGGCGTATTAACCATTCAATAAGTCAATCAATATAAGGGGCAAAAGTGACTCATCCTATGTGGATAGCAAGGAATCAAATTTAGAAGTGCTTCTGGCAAGACAATGAGCAATAAGACAGATATAATCAACAATAGATGCATTCTCATACTGATCTAATGTTTCCCCAAATTATTATGCCTTGAAATCGAAAAGGAGCTTGAAGCCAAAAAAACGTGGTTAGTTCCATTAAATTGAGTTTCAAAATTAAAAGAAGACCAAGTGTGCAAGATGGGAACCATTACGGTTTAACATAAGGAATTCTTTTAGTAAGTAGATGGTGTCCAAAAAGACAATATAAATCTATGATCAAAGACAGACAATGCAGTAATAAATTTGCAGGGGTGTAATAGGGAATTACAAGAAATAACATGCAATGGTCAAAAGAACTAGACATGAAGGGTGCCACAACGATGCAAGAAGAGATGAAACTATGCTATCTGAATCAGTCCATAATTCAGCAAATTAAATGCTTGTGAAAAGAAGAGAAAACATGGGAGTTGAAGAATAAAACTGAAGCCTGATGGTGATCCTATAAAGAAAGATGAATAATTATCAGAGTTATGGAACCATAACTAAATCTGTGTCAAGAAAATGAAAGCTTGAAAGAAAAAAAAAGAAATAGAAGAGTACAGAGAAGTTGAAAATAAAAAGTAAGGGTGCCACAATGATGCAAGAATAGATATGAAACTATGCTATCTGAATCAGTCCATAGTTCAGTAAAAAATGCTTGTGAAAAGAAAAGAAAAGAAAACTTGTGAGGTGAAGAATAAAACCGAAGCCTGAAAGTGGTCATACAAAGAAATATGAAGTTCTCAAAGCTACAGAACCATAACAAAGTCCTTCTCAAGGAAACAAAGGCTTGAAAGAAGAAAAGAAATGGCTCCTCTTAAAGAAGAATTTTAAATTATAAGGATACAAGTAAGCGAATTAAAAAGATGACTAACAAACATATTGAAGAAGCTTTAAATTTGAACAAAGTCAAAGTTCAAATACAAAAAAATAAATTGATGAAAAAAGGAATAAAATGAGAACCTAATGAAGAGAAAAGAAAAACAAAATTTAGATGAAGGTTTAAAGAAAGTATAAGATGAAATTAAAATAGAACTCGGAAGGTACAAAGTCGAAATACATGAATATCAGAATAATTAAGACGTCCTTCCTGAAGACACTGGTAGAATTGATCCGCATTCCATATTAAGGATCCAAAGTAACTGCACACAACAAAGGAAAGAAAAGAGACATCAAAATATTAAATTGGCTACCGAAGTACCCAATATAATTTGTACTTCATAACAAAAATAATAATCTTACTGAATCCACCACACAACCTAATCCTATGCCAAGCTGTGCACAGCAGACAATAGAATCTTCTAATGTTTACATGTAGATGCTAATGCTCCCTATGCCGTTCTCCACAAACCTGTTTCTGAACCTGCTAACCACACCCACTTCTCACTCTATTGACCTTGCCAGTTCTGGAATTAGCTCGAGGCTGATCAGTTATTGGGATAGCCTGAAAAGGAGGCCATGGTCTCACAATCTCCTGCAGATCCAAAATTTCACAACAGCCATCTTTCCTCGCACCAATCAGATCTGCAAGGATGATTGCTTCAGTTCAATCAGTAACATGCTCAGAAAATTGCACAATCCAACCCTCCTTACCGTTCAACAAGGAAAATGGGTGTTTTCTGAGGAATCAAACTCTACCCAAGGTTCAATTCTCCATGGAAAAAATGGAAACTAGGTTTTGGATTCTCAAAGAATGCTCTCTGATTGCAGGTTTATTGAAGACTTTCCGGGGCCCAAAACGCTGAGATATTGGGTGCAAGAAAACTGGATGGTAATGGGCACAGCAGCAATTTTCATCATGCAAAAAGGATATTTCATGGCAATTTTCTTTACAAAGCAGGAAAATGAATCATGATCAAGTTTCCCAGCGAGGTCTCTGGTTTATGAAAAAATTGGGGCTTTTTGTGAAACACTGATTTCTAGCTTCCAATCCTGATCTGCCCAATACAGTTCCAGTATGGGTTTGCCTACCTCTTCTTCCAAATGAGGATTGACAAGAGTATGCTTTGAGAATTATAGGTGGAGCAATATGAGACTTCATTGCGACCTTGGAATTTACAAAACATCTGAATCCTCAACAACGCCCGAATATGTTTAAATATAGATCTGAAAAGGCCTCTTCCAAACAGACGAGTGCTTGATTTGGAAGGAGTCGAATAGGAAGAGACAGTTGATTATGAGAACATCTCCTTCCGTTGCAGATCTTGTCATAAATATGGTCGTGTAGCTTGAGTTTTCCTCGTCCACCTCCACAGGCAGTCTCCAATGCAACAAAATCTCAAGAAAAGCAACTCCTGCATGAAAATCAGTAAAAAAACTATCGGAAAGACTACCAAAAAGCAGCAAGAAACATAGCTACACAGAGAAATGAAGCTGGCTCAGTCATGAGAGGCCAAAAGCAGAGGAAACACAACTACACAGAGACATGAAACTGGCTCATCCATGAGAGGCCAAAAAGAAAATTAAGGCGAAGACAAATTTCAAAGGACCTATACTCGCATCATAGTTACCTAAGTCTTGGGGACGGGGGATGGGGTTTTGAGACGGAAAAAAATTTCTAAGATTTTGGGGATGGCGGGGGACAGCTTTTAAAATAATACATAAAAATTAATATTTCAATATTTTAACTTTTTTCAATGACATTTAGGGATTTAAACTGTATTTAATATATTTTAGGTACTTTCAAGATTATAATTTGATGTTCTTGGTAAAAATAACATCTTTTTAAAAGTAAAAACATCATAAAACTTTTGAAAGATTTAAAAAAATTGGGGACGTCCCTCCAAGTCCCCGAAACGTTCGGGATGTCCGGGACATCACCAAAATCTAGGGGACGTGTCCCTGCGTAACACTAACTCACATAGATAAAGAAAAGGTCTCTTCTCCTCCAATTCAAAGAGCTAGTACTTTTGAAGTTCTCGATGAACAAGACAGAAATAGCTATTGAGGAAGTTCTAAAAGATGGCCTTATAGCAGCCCTTCAAATCTACTGCAGTGTAATGCCCCTTCCAAGTCATGTATTAACAAACAACTCGGTGTAGACACAAAATCTATGCACTTTGGTACATTTCTAGGTCCTAAAGCATACTAATGTATACATGATTCCTAAGCAAGAAAACTAGTGGTTGACAACTCCTTTTGGCTTTACACATCTTACGTTCTATCAATACTTGACTGATTTACCCATTAATGGCCTCAGACACTAGTGCCCAGTTAGGACAGAAGCACCCAGGTGCTCATGTCCCTCTTAGGCACTCATGTCCTTCTCTTTCTTCTTCTTACTCTTTTGGGTCCTTTTCGCTTCTGGTCACCTTTTAACACTTTGGGTCGGCCTTTCAGTTGTCAATTACAAAATTCAAACAAGGGAATCATATATATATACTTAGTTACTTCTTCTAAATAAGGGCCAAACACTATAAGCATTATCTATCACCACCTAAGCTTGCACAAAGGCACAAGAGCACTACAAAGTACATATCTAGCACATTCATACAAGGGACAAGGGTTGCATTGGTCTACATACACTTTGCATAGGAGGGGAGTTCATTCTATTCCATCACACACATTTTGCATACTTAGGACAAATCTAGATCTAGCCTGCTATCATCGTGCAACTTGCACAAGGGCAACCTAATGCACGGGAAACGAGATACACACACACACACAAAGAAATACATGGAGTCTCAAATGTAATGCAGCGCTCAGTTGTAAGTTCACTCTTCAAGTGAACTCTACATTCTACATCTTTTTATTAGATTTGATGTGATTTGTGAGCATGTGCAGGTAGTCATTCGTTTTGCAGGTTATAGGTGCGATCGATGATCTAACAGCAAAACCAAAGTAACAAAGAGCAGACAACAACGAAGACCTTTCGACCCGAAAAAGGCTAGATTATGAGCATTCTAATAGACACAAGCGCCCAGATCGGTCATTAGCGCACCTAGGGTGCTCTGACCTCCCTCCTATGCGCTTGTCTTATACATTCCTAAGGTTCCAAACCCTCATTGAGCCTTTGAAACGATGTTTCCAACTTTGTTCCACCAAATACACAGTCCGATCATTTCCGGGTTGCACAAAATCAACTAAGTCATCTTTGCTTAGGGTTTTACATTGTCAATGCTTAGTGCTTGCAGACGTTACTACACTTAATTATCGAAATATCACTTGTTACATGGTAAGTTACTCTAAATTAGATTTAATTCAAAATTAAATTAAATCATTTGGTGAACCCAATCAATCAAACCCTACCTTCTAAACATGCATTGGATCCTCTCTCCTTCGAATTTATGGACCAATCCTCTTACCCATCCTATGCACCCACCAGGGTTTCTTGCATGGTTGCCATTGTTGCTAATTTTATGCAAGTCCGTACCCAACACCCTCCCCACTTCAACCCTCCAATGCCCGACCCAACTATTAATGTGGTCACCACTCAACGCAATAGGCAACCCATGGCTCCACCCGTCTCTATTCCACCACCTATCACCTCTACAATTCCTACCGACACCTCCAAAGGTTATGATATCATTGAAGCAACTAAAGAATACACCAGCCAAAATATCCCTTTATGATCTTTTATGCAATGCACCGATTGTCGTCATACATTAGAGGCTGCCCTACGTTCCATTCAAATTGCAAGTGACAATTCCCCTGTTGCCTTCTGCCCATCTTATTCAATCCCTCAAAAACCTACCACATGCCATATCATTCAGTAATGAGGATATCCCTCCTAATGTTGTTGGTGATCATTCATCACCTTTGCTTATTACAACTACTATTGGCCGCCATCATATCAAGTGCATATTAATTGACAATGGCTCCACTCTAAATCTATGTTCCCTCTCATTACTCACGCAATTAAATTCCTAATAGTCAGATCACCAAATCCTCTACCCTTGTTCGTGGCTATGATTCTACTACTTGAACATGCATCAACCATCACCTTACCTTTACAAGTTGGGCCCAAAACCCTCCCACATTGTTCTATATCATTGATACATCATTTCGATTTCAATTGTTTACTCGGTAGACCATGGATCCACGCTATGCATGTTATTCCTTCTACGGTTCATTGGTGCGTTAAATTCTTACATGATGGATATGAGCATACTATTTCCGCCGACCCCGAACCATTCAAGTTTTGCCACATAGACCCAATCATTGCCATGCCTATACCCCCACTTAATCCAATTCCCTACCATACTATCGATACATATGATGTCGGTGAATCTAGTACTTCCATTACCTCTTCTACCTCCACATTCACCCCTTCCATCCCTACACATACCACTGATCTTATTTCCCTACCATATCTCCCTCCATCACTACCACTATTCCACCCTTTACTACTTCTAGTCCTACATCCACCACCCCTCCTAATATCCTTGATAATGTTATCCAACAAGATAATGTCCACACTGCGATTTTGATGATGAGGTCGATGTCGTAGAACTTACCGATGAAAAGTTGCGCAACCTCAACTTTACTCCTCTTGAGATAGACGAATCCTATTTCCAAGACACCTTCGTTGTTATTGGTCTGGGTGAGTATCAATTCAAGCAACCTCCTCCCTCTACTACAACCATGATTCCTTTCCAAACAATTGTACATACACTGGACCTCATGCCACCTCCTTCATCTCCCCAGGTCACCTCCGGTCCACAACTTGATCCATTCACATGCACCTTACTCATACATGACTCTTATTGGCCTCATATTCCATTCGATCCCACTTGCCCTAACATTGTTTGCACACATGAAGGCTTAGCACAATTAGGATTCACACTTGCTGATCTCCTCCCTCCCTCATTCCCCCACCGTATCACAGATATGTATTCATTACTTTTGCTGCTATGGCCTCCATGTCTTCCATTTATCGGTCTTCCTTGCACGTACACACCGTTCCTCTCCACTCACCCTCGAACAATCTTGGCTTGACTATATTGGTGGTACCCTTGACCCCAACCATACTACTATTACCTTTCCTATGCCTTTTGGCCACATCTCTATTTGTAATGATTCCTTCCTTGGCTATGCCCAAAACTTAACTCGTTGGTACACACATGATTGTTTACAACCCCCTTTTACTGATGAAGAATATGCTATGGGCATGTATAATTTACACAAAGACAGGGCTCTTTTTATGATCAACCTCACACTATCGCATACTATGTCTCCAATCCAAATCCTATCGGTTATGACCCTGACACTGACAACCTCCTTGATGAGTTTACTTGACTCCCCACCCCGCACACAATCGAGGGGCACTCGACTTCCCCCCTCACTAGTCACATCCTGGTGACTTTCTTTCTCTATCTCTCACGCTCTGTGCTTCATGTCTACCTTTCCGAGCATTGCCACATCTCCAAAGATACATACTTTACCTTTCTACCCGCTGATGCAATCTTGTTCTACATTCATACTTGACCGCTGAGGGTGTAATTCTAAATGAACCTCACATCACACACATCTACTCGGGGGTAACACTGATTCCCTCATCTCGTACATCTTACATAACGCAAAACACCATCACTTTCACACAAGCATTTGCACCTCTTCGTTGTATTTACTATAGTTAGCTTATACTATTTACATGTTATACTTTGTTTCCTATGCTAGTTGGATACTTAGTATGTCATTATCGTTTTTATACACACATGCGCATTCACATCGTATCTTGAGAAGAATGCAAGATCTTTACTGATTCTTACATGATGGATGATACTCGATACCGTTCTTTACCGGTCCACCACCAAAACTCCTAGGGGCATCTACCTTTGCTACTCTCCTACTCCACAATCACAAGTCCTATTGTTAAAGTATCTACTACTTTTTGTCACTATCACTATTACTTTTCACTAGTCTATACATACCTTGACATACAACTTATCTTTCTAACATGCTAACGAGTGCTTCATGTGTAGCATTTGTCTTGCGGGACACATTACAACCTCGTAGACACTAAATCATGCACTTCGGGTATATTTCTAGTCCTAATCACATACCACTATTTAAATGATTCTTAAGAGAGAAAAGTACTAATTGACCACTTTGTCTTTGGCCTCTTTGCTTTCTTTTTGTTTTCCTTTTTGGTCTTACACACCTTCTTGCCCAGTCTGTCTTTTAATATTTCGACATTTCTGACTCTAGACACCAGTGTCCAGGCACCCCCATCCCCTCTGGGCGCCCTCGACCTCTTTGTATCTTGCTTGCATCTTTTGGGTCTTTTCTAGCCGTTTGGGAATCTTATTTCTTACTAGTCGACCTTTTAGTGGTTAATTACAAAATTCAAACAAGGGAATCATATAAATACAAAGCTATGTGATCATAATAAAGAACCAAGCACTAAGCATCTACTACCATCACCTAAGGTTACATCCAAAGGGCATTATAAGAGCATCAAAGCATCCATCTAAAGCATCCATTCAAGGGACAAGGGACTACATTCTTTTGCATACACTTCATAGGAGGGGAAGTTCATTTTTCCATGCACACATTTATCTACATTTTCTACATCTAGTTATTGTTCGCTATCAAGTGCAACTTGCATAAGAGCCACCTAGGGCACGATTCTACACACACACGTAGAACTACATGGAATCTGAAATGTAGTGCAAAGGCATTCGGACCATAAATTCACTCAATCAAGTGACCTCCGGGGTAAGTCCGACTCCCCATTTGCATCTTTTTTTTTTGGAATTTTATGTGTTTTGGGGTTTTGCAGGTGCTCTTTTTGTAGGTTTCGAAAAACTCGGCGATCTTCCAAGTAAAGGCGACATCCAACGAACATCTCGCAACCCCTGCGCGAAATTGGTTTTCTGAAGTTACGAGCGATCGCAGTGCCCGAGGAGGTCCTTGCACGTTAGGTGCCCTAACCCGATCCAGCGCCTAGTCCCAACATTCCCGACAACTCTGCATTTTTCTAGGTCAGATTGCGACACTCTGCTTCTTGGTTTCATCATTTTTCCATCTCAAAGACACCTTCGGGATCATTGTGAATCAACTAAGTATTTTATCCCTTCATTTACAACTAGGGTTTTATATTTTCTAGCTTACTTGCTTGTGTCAAATATGTACTTTATTGTCTATATTTGCGTTGTTACATAATTTAGATTTAGTATTTATTTATTTCATTATTTGTTAAATCATTTGGTGAACCCGTCTCATTCAAACACTCTTGGATCCTCATTTTTTTCTCTCATGGCTCATAAGGTCTCTCAAGTTTCCTTGCTTCAAATGCATCCATCTTATAAAGAGGCTCTCCACAAAACCCTAGACACTATGTACTATGTATTTCCCTATCAACATGTCGCTTTCACAAGTCAGTGCCATCTTCAATCGTCTCTCCGATGACTCTTTTAGTTCTAATGTCAATCAATCAATCTGCAAGTCTATTTAAGATAAATTTCAGGCTATGGAATCCACAATTACATCTCTTTAATCTGAAATCCAACATCTTAAGAACACTTCTCAGGCTCATGCTAGTTCTTCTTCTCATTCTCATTCTATGTCTTCTACATGTGCTCATATCAGTGAACCTCAAGTCTTACCATTACTAGCGGCACCTCTCAAGTTTGATCTCAATACTAAGCAACAAGATATTCTTCCGCAGCTCCTCGCGCATCAATTGATCAACTTGTCATCTACTCATTACTATCCTCCTTATCAGCTTGCAAAATATCAAGATCATCCATATTGCAATTATCATTGAATCAATGGAGCAAATGACAATAATTGTTATGCTTTACAACGAAGAATCAAGCATCTTGAGCGTCAAGGTTTGATCTCATTCGTTGCACGACATTCTATTACATGGTCATCTCCAATCGTTACATCCCATTGGGTTCCTAAATCTGATTCATCTATGTCTAATGACCATCATGCTATCACTTCTCATGTTCCTTCTTCGATCACTCAAGCACCACCTATGCAATCTACTCAAGTTAAGCAATCGTCTCTCAAAATTAGTCTCACTTCGCCTCCTCTCAAGTCATCTATGGCACTATCAAGTCAACCTAAGCAACCTCCTCTAAAAATCGGGTCAACACCTCCTACTGAGTCTGCTATAGTGTTTACTCGATAATCCATCACTCCAACAACCAATCACTTTTGTCAAAGAAACTATTCCTTATTTTGATCCTCAAGACCCATTTCAAACTCGCCACCATGCGATGGTCCTATTGTTGCTTCTGCCTACCATTGTGTTGGCCCTCTCTCTTATCATGATACAAATGACGCTCTCCCACAATGGCATGGTACCTCTCGCGTCACCGCATAGATCTCCATCATTGACACACTTTGGGGGCATCACGCTTATGCTTCCCCCTCCTAGCATTATCAAGTGTCTCTCATTGCCATTATTACGCTTTGTGCTTCATATGTCATATTTATAAGCATCATTACACATTTTGATACATTTGTATCGTCGTTACCCGATAACGCACTCTTGTGCTATAGTTCACACTTGAGTGTTGAGTGCTCACTACATTCATGAAGCTCACATCCTACACACTACACATTTCACACTCGACACATTCACAACACATCTCTCTCACGCAAATTCAACACGACACATTATTACCTTATGACGCACTCTAGTTCCACGGTTCATACTCAACTGCTTGAGGGTCTCAATCTAAAATGAACCTCACCACACTCGCTCACTCACTCACTCACTACGCTCTACACTTTGACGATCATATCTTTCTAGCGCACAATTCAAACCATTTCCCGATGACACACTCTTGTTCTATGGTTCATTCTCAACTACTACGGGGCATCTATCAATGAACCTCATCTCATGCATACTCATTCACATTCGCTCGGGGGGCATGCTGCTCCTATCACACTCACATTGCATTCCATTCCATCTCACTCATCCACAGCATACTGCATATCTTGGTTGCACATTGTTCTTGCTTACTTATACTCGCATGTTACATCTTTCTTACTATGTTAGCTAGATACATTGTATGTCATTATCTTTTCTATATACACATGCGCATTCACTTGCCTTCTAGTTGTGATCACAGACTCTACACAGATCATTACACGCAGCATGGATGTTTGGCACTATACCTCTTACCAATCCCGCAATATGCTTCAGGGGCATCCACTTTCGTACACATCACAGTGTTATTGTTTTGATTTATACTTCCTATTCTTACTAGCACACTATTATATCGATCATACACGTTTTGACATACTTTCTATCTTTCTAACATGTTAACGGGTGCTTCATGTGCAACATTTATCTTGCAGGAACTCTATGCTACCATGGTTGTCTGATATCTTGTTTGTCACTGTTTGTCATTACTTGTCATTATTTGCCATTGTTTGTGGGCTTTGCCCTTTGTCTTGTGTGCACATTGTATGCTTTTGGCCACTTCGGCCTCAATTGTCTTGTGACATCATGAGTGATGTCCCATGTTTGAAACCCACTTTTCGCGGTCTACTTTGTCTTCTTGCGTGCTAGCTTACACATTTTCTTTTATGCGTGTTTATCTTGTTTGCACTAACACTTGCTCTCACCACTTTGTTTGCATGTGCCTTGGTTTCTACCAAGCACATCCCCTTCCCTGCAGGGCTTCAATTTCAGCAGTGTCTGATCCTCCTTTGGGCCGCATACTCCTTACAATGTCGCATACACCCCAAATGAGGGGGGCATCCACTGATGAATCGAAACCCCATACAACAGCTTTTAAGTCATAAGACAACACAATTGAAGACAATCACAACACAGTCTTGGGTCTCAAAGAATGGCCCAAAACCTAACTTGGGTCCTCAACACAATACGAACACTAACGCCCAAACACATACAGCAGCACCTAGGCGCCCCTGACCCTTCTTGAGCGCTTTATGACCAAGGGGCGATTACATTTTCGCTTTGCACATTCACAGCTCACAAAGAATTTACACAAAGAGCTTTTACAGGGATGGACGCGCGATCCTTTAGCACTTGGCATGCATGCATTACACCTTCTTTTCTATTTTTGTGTTGGATCGAAATGGATCGGATTTGAACACACCATCTGCAGTGGTGTTTACACTTCGGGAAGCAGTCAAAGGTTGGAGAATAACACTAAACCTTTCTCCCTACACTTCTTCCGCACTTGGCGTGAGATTGCCCAAAAAACTCGCACTTGGCGCACTGGTGTGAGATCGCCTAAAAAACTCGTTCTTGGCGTGAGATCGCCCAAAAAACTCGTTCTTCTACAGCATTTTCAGGATCCTTTCTATCTCTTTCACTCATCACGGATCAGGTGCACATGTTTTGTTTAGTATTTTTAAATAATTTACACACTTTTACACGGTTTGATCGAATTTTTCATATAAACGACTTTGACTACTTGTTTGCTCCTCTTTTGCAAGTCCGTCCTTACGGGAAGCAATAAATCACACATTAGCAAGCATCAAGTGACACCAATAGGTACAATGCGACATCTACACATACGCTTTCACCCCTAGGGTCATTTTTCACTTCCTCTTCTCTAGCTTCCACGCTTCACTTTTTTCTCACTCCACGCTTTTTCTTGTCTCCTCGGCACACTTTTCGCCATCGATCTACATGGTTATCAAGTACACATCTTCTATCTACTTTATGTTATCAAGAATTTTCTCAATAACATAAAGTGGGGGCAAATGTAGACACTAAATCATGCACTTTGGGTATATTTCTAGTCCTGATCACATACCACTATTCATATGATTCCTAAGAGAGAAAAGTACTAATTGACCACTTTGTCTTTGGCCTCTTTGTTTTCTTTTTGTTTTCCTTCTTGGTCTTACACACCTTCTTTCCCAGTCTGTCTTTTGATACTTCAGCATTTCTGACTCTAGACACCAAGGTGCCCGACCCAGACGCCAACGCCTAGGCGCCCCTGACCTCTTTGTATCTTACTCGCATCTTTTGGGTCTTTTCTAGCCGTTTGGGCATCTTATTTCTTACTAGTCGGCCTTTTAGTGGTTAATTACGAAATTCAAACAAGGGAATCATATAAATACAAAGTTATGTGATCATAATAAAGGACCAAGCACTAAGCATCTACTATCATCACCTAAGGTTGCATCCAAAGGCCATTACAAGAGCATTAAAGCATCCATCTAGCATCCATTTAAGGGACAAGGGATTGCATTCTTCTACATACACTTCATAGGAGGGGAAGTTCATTTTTCCATGCACACATCTATCTACATCTAGTTATTACTCACTATCAAGTGCAACTTGCACAAGAGCCACCTAGGGCACGATTCTACACACACGCACACAAAACTACATGGAGTCTGAAATGTAGTGCAATGCCCGAATTGTAAGTTCACTCAGTCGGTAACCGACAAGGTCGATATGACTCCCCATTTGCATCTTTTTCCTTTTTGCAAGTTTCAAGCAAACTCGGCGATCTTCTAGCGAAGTACAAGCAACAAAAGGCGACATCCAAATAACATCTCGTGACCTGCGAAATTGGGTTTCGAGGTTCTCAGCAGTCACAGGCGCCCAAAGGAGGTCCCCGGCGCCCGACCCAATCCAGGCACCCTAGTCCGGACATTCTCGACATCTCGCATTTTTCTTGGTCTGATTGCAGCACTCACCTTCTTGGTTTCATCAATTTTCCAACTTGGCACACCTTCGGGATCATTGCGAATCAGCTAAGTATTTTATCCTTTCATTTGCAACTAGGGTTTTATATTTTCTAGCTTACTTGTTTGTGTCAAATATGTACTTTATTGTCTATATTTGCATTGTTACATATTTAGATTTAGCATTTATTTATTTCAATAGTTGTTTAATCACAACCATGGTTATCTGTTACTTCTTGTTTGTTATTGTTTGCGGGCTATGCCCTATGTTATGCTTGTTCATTGTTTGCTTATGGTCGCTTGCCCCGATTGTCTTGTGACATTGTGAGCGATGTCCCATGTATGCAACCTACTTTTCATGGTATCTCTTGTCTTCATAATTGCTTGCTACATTGTATTTTATTGCATGCTAGCTCTTTTACACTAACACTTATTTCTAGCCTATATTGTTTGTATGTTCTTGGTTTCTACCATGCACATCCCCTACCCCCTGCAGTATCCAATCCATGATATGCATATCAATTTCAGGTCCTCTCATTTGGGCCGCATCCTCCTACATTCGTCACATGCACCCCAAACGAGGGGGCAATTATTGGGTGAACAAATCACCCTTCCAAAAAACAGAACTCTAGAACAAAACAACACTATACTGAAATTGGCAAAAGCACATAGTTACAGAGTGGTCTAGAATGAGATGTGGATCATAAACACAGAGGCAGACATTAGCGCCCGGTAGAAGACGAGAACGGTGGGCACTTGTGTCCCACTTGGGTGCTAGTGTCCCAAGGGCAAAACCAGACGCTTTCTCGGTTTAGCACACTTTTACGACGGATCTACAATCGAGACACTTACATTCGATTCACAAAATTTATTCAATCGGTTATAATTCGGCTATAATTCGGTTATAAATCGTGACATGCTGATCTATAGTGGCACTTATCATTTGAGAAGCGTCATGGAAGGAGAGCAGACCTCTCTCCCCAACACTCTTCTCTTGGCGTTAGATCGCCCAAAAACTCATCCTTGGTGTGAGATCACCCAAAAACTCATCTTTGGTGTGAGATCACCCAAAAACCTCACTCTTGGCATGAGATCGCCCAAAACCTCATCCTCAACAAAGCAATCGCTCAAATCTGTGGCTCGACACTTTCTTGGTTGGGAATTGATCACTCTCAACCCCATTCAACATCTCTCAAACAAACAGACAACTTTCTATCCTACATCAGTGCACTCCTTCCTTAGCTACTACTTTACACACTCTTTACTTACTTATACATATGTTACTCAGGTTTTTCATATGGGACTTTGACTACTCTTTTGCACTTCTTTTGTAACTTCGTTCTTACAAGCAACAAGAAACAACTCACATCAACAAGCACAAGCTCCAACAACATGTTACTACGCATATGATTCACCCCTAGGGTCTACCTCCCTTTCCTAGTTGCCACGCTTCACATTACGATCACTTCACGCTTCATATGACTACTTGTCCACTCAGCATGCTATTGGCTACACTCCTCTTCGGTCTACAACGTACGCATCTTCTATCTACTTTATGTTATCAAGTATTCACTCAACAACATAAAGTGGGGGCAAATGTAGACACAAAATCTATACACTTGGGTATATTTCTAGGTCCTAAAGCATACTAATGTATACATGATTCCTAAACAAGAAAACTAGTGGTTGACAACTCCTTTTGGCTTTACACATCTTACAATTCATCGGCACTTGACTGATTTACCTTTTAATGGCCTCGGACACTAGCGCCCAATTAGGACAAAAGCGCCCAAGCACTCCTATCCCTCCTGGCGCTCATGTCCCTCTCTTTCTTCTTCTTACTCTTTTGGGTCATTTTCGCTTCTTGGTCACCTTTTAACACTTTGGGTCGGCCTTTCAGTTGTCAATTACAAAATTCAAACAAGGGAATCATATATATACTTAGTTACTTCTAAATAAGGGGCCAAGCACTATAAGCATTATCTATCACCACCTAAGCTTGCACAAAGGCACAAGAGCACTACAAAGTACATATCTAGCACATTCATACAAGGGACAAGGGTTGCCGGGTCTCGCATACACTGCATAGGAGGGGAGTTCATTTTATTCCATACACATATTTTGCATACTTGAGACAAATCTAGATCTAGCCCACTATCATCGTGCAACTTGCACAAGGGCAACCTAAAGCACGAGACACCGGTGAGTGCACCACTTGGTTGTAAGTTCACTCTTCGGGTGACCGCTGGGGTCAATCCAACTCCACATTTTGCATCTTTTTTATTAGATTTGATGTGGTTTGTGGGCATGTGCGGTAGTCATTTGTTTTACAGGTTACAGGTGCGATTGACGATCTAACAACAAAACCAGAGCGACAAAGAGCAAACAACAACGAAGACCTTTCGACCCAAAAAAGGCCAAATTTTGGGCATTCTAGCAAACACAGCACTCGGATCAGTCATTAGCGCCTGGGGCACTCTTGTCCTCCTACGAGCGCTTATGTCCTATACATTCCTAGGGTTTTGAACCCTCATCGAGCCTTTGCAACATTGTTTCCATCTTGTTCCAGCAGATACGAGAGACCCGATCATTTCCACATTGCACAGAATCAGCTAAGTCATCATCCCTCTCTCATTTGCTTAGGATTTTACATTATCGAATGCATAGTGCTTGCACGTTACTATACTTAATTATCATAATATCATTTGTTACGCTTTAGTCTTAAGTTAGTTTTAATTCAAAATTAAATTAAATCGCTCAGAATCTATTCAAATCCAATCATTGTAGTGGCTCTTGACACTAGATCTTTATAAGAAGAAGTAAAAAGAAAATACCCTCATAATCAAACAACCTAATCTCATTAACACCACTCAAGCCCAAAGAAATTAGCACATATAAGAAAAAAATTTAAGGCGACTAGAGGCATGGTTAGCACTGATGTAACTGATTCTCTAAGGAAAGCTTCACCAAAGTCAGGCACCTCTGCATCAACTCCCATATCTAATGTGGATCCTCTCATGGAATATATGGGGTGTAGGCGTTCCAAATAAACACCAATATTTCAGGGTGAAATTTACACATAACGGATCGATATGATTCTCCAACAAGAGGTGGCACAAGCTTGTTTTCCCCATAAACTCTGATAAAAGGGTTAATGGGCGAAAAAAACTTGATATGATAGTAATTCCATAACGTTAATCCAATTGGACCTGCCAGATACAATTTTACCTCAGACCTTGCTTTTCTTGGGGGTATCCAAAGCACTTGCCCCCTTATGAATTTCGATGCTTGTATGAGATAGTAATGTTTATAACTTTATATCCCCCTTCCGAAAATCAGCGCATCCGCATGCTAGAACAACTATTAAATTCAATAGTACATGTTGGGCCCACTCATTTCGTTCTGATGGGGGATTTTAACACCATCAAAATTCCTGAGGAAAAAAAAGGAGGGGCAGGATTATATTGTAGAACAGCAGAAATTCTTTGAAAAATTTGAGGCGGCCTCTATGGTGGATATAGATTAAGCTCACAGATTGTACACATGGGCGAATAGGAAGTCCATATATTCTAGTTAAAATAAATTTTACTCTTACTAGTTATTTCAGATGAATCACTGAATACTAAGATTTCAGCAAGGGTGGTGATACACTCTATCTGATTATTGGCCTATTTCATTGGCTCTATTCTATCAAAATTTCTATGACATTCTAGAAAAGGATTTAGAAGCTATTGATTGAAGAATCATGAAGGAATTAAAAATTAACATTAACTGAATACTATAAAATTAGTCACAGTCCCTAAATTGGCTCATGCTGATAATCTTGATCAATACAAACAAACTCCATAGTGCAACATGGTTTACAAGATTTTGGCCAAGCTGATTGCTACTAGGATCAAACCTCTCATGGAAAACGTTATATAGGCCACTCTATCAGCATTCGTTTCAGAATATATCATAAACAACAACCATTCGGCCCAAGAAATCCTGCATTCATTGAAGAATCAGAAAAAGCCAGGTACATTGATCAAATCGGATATTGCTAAGGCTTTTGATAGATGTAACTGGAACCTAATAGAGGCTGTTGGTTTCTTGTTGCAGTTTGTTGATTGGATTAGTATTTGTATTCATACACCTACTTATCACATTACAATCAATGGCAGCACAGGTACCTAGATAACTTCTTTGCAAGGTTCACGACAAGAGGAACCTTTAAGCCCTTATCTTTTCATCATTATGGGAAACAATTTGACATGGATTCCAGCAACAACTAAAATAACCTATCAAACTTTGGGCTTCTCAATTTATAATAGGTGCAAGACGTATAACAATATTTATTTTGCAGATGATAACCTCTTGTTCTCCACTCTAGTAAAGAGGGAAATTCAAAACCTTATCAGACATCTAAGTAAATATCAATTAGGATCAGGTAAATCGATCAAGAAGCATAAGCCCTCCATCCTATTTCTCAATGTGCCACTCACTTGGAAAGTAAAAGTTCTTGCGCTGCTGCAATTCAGAGAAAACACTTTGCCTATAAATTATCTAGGGTTTCCACTACATACAAAGGCCAAGCCTGAAACAATGCGATCCCGTTTTGGGGCAACTCAGTCAGAAACACTCGAGATGGACAAATAAGTGACTCTCGATGGCAAGGTGTATTCAATCAATCCAATCGGTTTTGCAAGCCACACTATATATCTTTCACTCTTATACCCATTCCAATAGTTGTCTTGGAGAAGATGCAAACAATATATAGCAACTTTCTTTGGAAGGGAACAGAGAAGAAGCTCAAATTCTCTCGTCTCTTGGGATAAGGTATGTTCCCACAAATTTTAAGGAGGATTAAATATTCAAAATCTCCAGTTCTTTAACAAAGCGTTAGCAATGAGAGAAAGCTGGGGACTTTGGCACTCTGCCAATACACTGTGGAGCACTATCATAAATATTGACAAAAGGCCAGCCATGTGGACATCTCTACAAATTCACAGCAACCTATGTCCAGCACTGTTAAACATCTAAAACAAGGATTGATTCTCCCTAAGCAACATATTTCATGGCAAGTGGGAAACACTAAAAGCATATCGTTGTGGGAAGATAGTTGGAATGGTTATCCTCCTATCAACAAGCAAGGATTTGAAAAAATAAAAAATATTTTTCAGAGACAAGGTGTTATCTATATCACAGATTATATCACCGACCAATTCTTCAATAGGTTCTCCTAGGACATCAGCATAAATAACACTACACAAACCAATCATCTCCTTCAGGCGCTAGCGAACCAACCTATTTACCACTCCAATCTTCAAGACAAATGAGGAAGCCCTTGTTCTAATCAGGGTAAATGTACAGTGGATTCCTCCTATTGTCATCTATATCACGCGAAAAAATTACAACTCAATTTAGATCAGCCAAAACGGTCGTAACTCTGGTCCCTCCCAATTTGGCCAAAAAAAATTATATGGCTGGTTCAATATGGAAATCTCCTCACAACAGATATTCTTCAAAAAAGAGGATGGACAGGTCCAAATGTGTGCCCTAACTGTTCTCATGATGGGGAATTCATCTATCACCTCTTCTATTGCCAGTTTGCTAGACATATAAGGAGAAGTATGGCTTTGCATTGTTATCATCCATCACCAAATCCAAAGCTATTGGCAAAGAGAATATTCAATTGGAAGCCTCTGAAATCATCTATGATAGCCTTAAACACTATGCATGAATTAACTCAAGTTTATACTTTGTTATAACTGGAAAGAGAGAAATTTGCATATATTTTTGAAAGCAAATCCGATTCGCATCTCTTAGTTCTCAAACGCATACACCCTCCGGTCGGACAACGAATCTAATCACAACTTCATGCCATCTGTGCAAGTTTGAATCAGGAAGCATGTTTGATTGTCATATTACACAAATATGGATTATTTTGCACCATTTACTGCTTTACCTAGTTTATTGTTCTAGCTAAACCCTATATGATCCCCACCCCCGGGAAGATATAGATTGAACTTTAATGGAGCCTTAAAGAACAACCCGATTGAGGTTGGAATAGGAGGGATCACAGGGGATATGCATGGAGACCAGTGTAACGCAGGGACACATCCCCCTGTTTTTCTGCCAACCAGATTGCCTGAAATGCCTTGGGTATGGCAGACAAGGGGTAGAACATGGGGGGCAAGTTCAAATTCCCTCATCTCTTGGGATAAGGTACGTTCCTACAAATTTTGAGGATTAAATATCCTAAATCTCCAGTGCTTTAACAAAGTGTTAGCAATGAGAGCAAGCTGGGAGCTTTGTCACTCGGCCAATACACTGTGGAGCACTAATCACAACTATTGACAACAGCCCAACCATGTGGACATCTCTACAAATTCACAGCAACCTATGTCCAGCACTGTTAAACATCTAAAACAAGGATTGATTCTCCCTAAGCAACATATTTCATGGCAAGTGGGAAACACTAAAAGCATACCGTTGTGGGAAGAAAGTTGGAATGGTTATCCTCCTATCAGTGAGCAAGGATTTGAAAAACTAAAGCATATTTTGCACAGACAAGGTGTTATGTATATCGTAGATTATATCACTAACCAATTCTTCAATAGGCTCTCCTCGGATATCAGCAAAATAAATCAAGTCGGCATAAATAACACTACATAAATCAATCATCTCCTTCAGGCACTAGCAAACCAACCTATTTACCACTCCAATCTTCAAGACAAATGAGCAAGGCCTTGTACTAATCATGGTGAATGTACAGTGGCTTCCTCCTATAGTCTTCTACATCACGCAAAAATTACAACTCAATTTAGATCAGCCAAAACAGTCGCAGCTCTGGTCCCTCCCAATTTGACCAAAAACATTATATGGCTGGTTCAATATGGAAAACTCCTCACAGCAGATAGTCTTCAAAAAAGAGGATGGAAAGGTCCAAATGTGTGCCCTAATTGTTCTCGTGATGGGGAATCCATCTATCACCTCTTCTATCACCAGTTTGCTAGACAAACATGGAGAAATATGGCTTCGTATTGTTATCATCCATCACCAAATCCAATGCAATTGACAAAGAGAATATTCAATTGGAATGATCTGAAATCATCTATGATAGCCTTAAACACTATGCATGAATTTACTCAAGTTTTATACTTTGTTCTAACTGGAAAGAGAGAAAATTGCATATATTTTTGAAAGCAAATTCGATTCGCATCTCTTAGTTCTCAAACTCATACACCCTCCGGTTCAGACAACGACTCTAATCACAACTTCATGTCATCTGTGCAAGTTTGAATCAGGTAGCATGTTTGATTGTCATATTACACAAATATGGATTATCTTGCACCATTTACTGCTTTCCCTAGTTTATTGTTCTAGCTAAACCCTATATGATCCCCACCCCTTCCAGAGGATATAGATTGAACGTTGATGGAGACTTAAAGAACAACCCGAGAGAGGTTGGAATAGGAGGGATCACAGGGGACATGCATGGAGACCAGTTTAACACAGGGACACATCCCCCTGTTTTTCTGCCAACCAGAATGCCTGAAACGCCTTGGGGGTGGCAGACAAGGGGTAGACCGTGGGGGCAAGTTGAAATTTCCTTGTTTCTTGAGATAAGGTATGTTCCCACAAATTTTAAGGAGGATTAAATATTCTAAATCTCCAAAGCATTAGCAATGAGAGCAAGCTGGGGGCTTTGGCACTCTGCCAATACACTGTGGAGCACTATCATAAATATTGACAACAGCCCAACCATGTGGACATCTCTCAAATTCACGGCAACCTATGTCCAGCACTGTTAAACATCTAAAACAAGGATTGATTCTCCCAAAGCAACATATTTTATGGCAAGTAGGAACACTAAAAGCATATCATTGTCGGAACATAGTTGGAATGGTTATCCTCCTATCAACACGCAAGGATTTGAAAAATTAAAGCATATTTTTCACAGACAAGGTGTTATCTATATCACAGATTATATCACCAACTAATTCTTCAATAGGTTCTCCTAGGACATCAGCAAAATAAATCAAGTCGGCATAAATAGCACTACACAAACCAATCATCTCCTTCAGGCACTAGCAAACCAACCTATTTACCACTCCAATCTTCAAGACAAATGAACAAGGCCTTGTACTCATCATGGTGAATGTATGGTGGCTTCCTCCTATGGTCTTTTACATCACACAAAAAAATTACAACTCAATTTAGATCAGCCAAAACGGTCGCAGCTCTCGTCCCTCCTAATTTGGCCAAAAAACAGTATATGGCTCGTTCAATATGGAAAACTCCTCACAACAGATAGTCTTCAAAAAAAGAAGATGGACAGGTCCAAATGTGTGCCCTAACTGTTCTCATGATGGGGAATCCATCTGTCACCTCTTCTATTGCCAGTTTGCTAGACAAATGTGGAGAAATATGGCTTCACATTGTTATAATCCATCACCAAATCCAATGCAATTGGCAAAGAGAATATTCAATTAGAAGGCTCTGAAATCATCTATGATAGCCTTAGAAGCTCTGCATGAATTAACCCCAAGTTTTATAATTTGTTATAACTGGAAAGAGAGAAATTTGCCTATATTTTTCAAAGCAAATCCGATTTGCATCTCTAGTACTCAAACTCATACACCCTCCGGTTCGGACAACAACCCTAATCACAACTTCATGCCATTTGTGCATGTTTGAATCAGGTAGCATGTTTGATTGTCATATTACACAACTATGGATTATTTTGCACCATTTAGTGCTTTCCCTAGTTTATTGTTCTAGCTAAAACCCTATATGATCCCCACCCCCTCCGAGAAGATATAGATTGAACTTTGATGGAGCCTTAAAGAACAACCCGAGAGAGGTTGAAATAGGAGGGATCACAAGGGATATGCATGGAGACCAATATAACGCGGGGACACATCCCCTGTTTTTCAGCCAACCGGAATGTCAAAAACGCCTTGGGGGCAGCAAGCACAAGGGGAGCGACCCACACGCAATCCGCCCCTACCCGACCCCCAATTTCCTTTTGAGCTCACTTGGGCAGAACATCTCCACGATGTCTATGGAAAACATGGGATGTCTCCGAGAAATTCCCTTTTTGGCATGTGGAGACGTCCATTTTTTTGGGTGTAGTGATCTATAAACCTCTACTTTGGAAATTTACGAGACCACAAAATGTTGTTCCTACTTCCAATTATTTGAAAATGACAGAATACTGAAAGCTAGTGAATGAATCTTAGTGCTTAGAACTACTTGCAGCAAATAGAATGAACAATTCAATGCATAACACAAGATTTTTATCCTAAAACCCCAATTTGAGGGAAAACCAATCGGGAAGGGCAATTGCTCTTTCTTCCCACTTATATATATTGGCCAATTCAATTAATTATAGATTACAAGAAGTTGAAGGAAGACAACAATGTTACTTCCACCCTCTTTACTTGTTTGCTCTGCTCATACACCTTGCTTCTACAATTCAATTCCAGCACCAAAGTCTTCTTGCTCACTTCTCCCATGAATCAATGATCGAATCCACTTGTTCTTCTCATATTTATAGCTACTTCCCATGTCCTCCCGTGCACTAGAGAATAAGAAGGGTCAAATAGGGAAGAGACATAGTTCGAACGCTTCAAATCCACAACTATTCGTGGATATCTTTTTTTGTTTTCATAAGTAACATCACCACTTGTGACCACGGATCGGCGGTTAAACAACCGTCGTTATGTCTGAAGGGGGGTGATACGCAACCATCGAGGCGGTTACGCAACCATCACTCTGCACACGGCGACGCTTTGTAACTTAACGATCTGCTCCGTTTTTTCGATTAATTTTCCTTCTAGTTCTCGGTTGCTCTGATGAAGTGGTGTTTTTTTAGATCCCTATGGATCATGTAAAGGGGACGTCGAGGACAAGGTGCCCTCGGACGGACGATGGATTCTCCAAGGATGTCGTGTTCCCCACATAATTTTGTTACATATACTTAAACAATAAAGTTTTTTAAAAACATTAAAACAACAAAAACCATAACACAAACAAATTGTAACCTAAAAGTGACATTCAAACTTATAAAAAGACCCTATGCTATCACTCTAAATCACACTTGAGCAAAGAGAAGAAGAGAAACAAAGGGCAAGGGCAAGTGCAAGATGGATGTGCAACTACATACTACATTGATCAATGATTCCCTTGTCTATTTTTTAAAATTGTTTTTCTTTTTCCTTTTTTCTTTTTCTTTTTCAAAATGAAAATACAAAAAGGGTGGGCCAATGGCCATGGCATTAGATTGGTGTTTCGAGTTTTTAAAAAATTTAATATGTTTTATTTTATTTTCTTTCCGAAATGCAAACTTTGGTCAAGGTAATGGCTATTATCAATTCTTTGAGATTTCCACATGGAGACATTGTATATCTTGCATCCGGAGTAAAATGTGTGTTAATTATTTTCCATTTTTATGGAAAATGCAATATGGGTTAGGGCATTGGTTGTTTTTACATTTTTATTTTTCCAAAACACAAAGTAGGCTAGGGTTATGACTACACTTTTATATTATGGATTGGGTTTTGGTAGCATATGCCTTTAATCCAAAACAATAAGTGGAGAGAGTTATCCCCTAGGAGGACGAGGTGAAGAAGGGCTTAATGAAGGCCCTCCAAAGAATTTATAGTGCAAAGAAGGCTTCAAATGTAAGAATTGAGTGGCTCAAGTTTACCAAACTTGATGGTAACCAATCTTCAATGAGGATAGACAAGCTACGGTTGGCACAAGAGAAGCAAGTGAATTGGTGGCAACTATATATAGCGTCCAGGGAACATTTCCAACACTTGCAATTCACCTCCTTTCCATAATTTCTAGTTCCTCTGTTCTTAAGAGGAATTGGTTGGCATATAGTTGGATCCATTCTCTTAAAAGGAACAAACTTGCCTCTAAGACCACGAAGAATCTTGTTGTACACAAAGGCTTGCATCTTATGGATCGTATGACACCCGAGTACAAGCAAACCCTAACATCACAATGGGATTGAGATCCTGTGGAGTGTATGCAGGTTGAAGAGGATCATAATTTGCAGCAAGGATTGATTGAGATCCCAATTGAGGATGAGAATGAAAAGACAATTCCGAGAGGAGTGGTTCACCGATGTTCTTCCGTATGTTGATTCTAATTTTTGAGTTGCTCCTTTACGTTGGTGAGAAAATTTGTCGGTTGGGAAAATTATGTCTCCACCAACGTTCACGAGGCTACGCCCCTCTGCAAAATTAGATTAGTCTCCACCAACTAATCTAATCCTAAAGTAATTGTTATGGGTTGGCCAATAGGTGGGATCACGCACGGACACTCCACTTTGAACTCGACGAAAAGTTCTTGTGCGAGTGCAAGGGTGGAAATCACAATGATGAGGGGAAAAGGAGAGAAATTAGGAATGGAAGGTTACTATCATGAGTAGGCCAATTACAGAGTTCACACCCAATAACCGAAGCAGTTCAACATTCAATATAGATGAAAGCAACAATGAAGCAAGTGGGACCAATGAATTAAAACACAAAGTTATTAGATTCATCTACCAAGGATGCAAAGTTCCTCTCCAACAATATAATTACAAAGTGCATATAGGAGGGAAAAGAGGAGACATAAGAAAGGGAAATGGAAGAAAAGTAGCTTTCATTTCTTGTGTAGTGATGAGTACAAAGCTTCAATCAAACTACAACAATTCACAATTGCTACCAAAGATCAAAATTTTCAAGATCCCCTTGGAATGGAGAAGCCATCCCAATTTATAGCAATGTGAATTGACCTTTCATCTACCCCCGCACAACTCTTCATGTCCTTGTTATAACTTGTGACTTTTCATCTTCCTAGGACCTAGGAAATTAAATTACATTTTTATAAATCAAAGGGACTTTTACAATTCAACTTTATAAAGTCACTTTAAAGAATAAGACAAACTATCATGATTACACACAACGAAGAATTAGAAAAGGGAGAGAAGAAAGAGGGGAGAAGGACAGAAGGAAGAAGAGGGACTTGACATGTCTGATGAAGAAGCTCTGCGATGAAGAACTTGTCGATGACGATCACAATCTCCTCCTTTGGCATGATGCACGGACCCCTCGGTTGTGAATGAGTGTTTAGAAACATTGTTGAGAGATCCCCCGATGTAAGCTCAAGATGACCGCAGGCATTGCTCATGATGATCCCCTTGATGCTCGATTGATCAACTCCCTTAGCTCATTGAGCTCACTCCAACCAGCTTATCGAGCTTGCCAAAACTCGTTTGCTTTACCAACTCGTCTCATTGTAATCCAACTAGTTCACCCACTTGATTGACTGGTTCACTAGCGAGGGCATCTCCCTAAACTAGGAAGAGTTCATGACATACCTCACCGCCGCAACAAGCCCAACTCAAACTCACTACTACAGGCTCAGCTCAACTTACTTTAATCCACCTAACTAGCCAACTACCTTGCTGCAACCAACTCACCCACCATCATCGGCTCACTCGATCACTCAATCTTATCACTTCAACCAGCTCATCTTGATGAGGTGATGATGTTTTCAAGCCCATATGATAAGCATGATGACTGACTCTGATGAATCAATGGAGTCCTTGACGATCTTTGAATTTCTTCGAGCCTATTTTGCAGCATTCGAATTCGTTGAGGATAAAATTCGTTAAAAATTCACTGTTAAAAAAATCAACAATAAAATTTGTGATTAAATTCAACTAAAAGAAATATAATTCCAAATTAAATATTCAAAAAAATTATCATATATTAAAAAATTATATTTTAAACCTATAAAATTAATATATATTTATAATGTTTAATAAACTACAACACGTCATTAAATTTATAAGCATATAAAAACATTAAAATTATTATATCCTAAATTATTTTAAGATTTCCTGAAATTATTAAAAGAATAAGCTATAATAAATTAATAATTTATGAATTATATAAAGTGCAAAAAAAATAAAGGTTTTATTAAAGTTATAAATATATAACTTTATATAAAAATAATAATATCAAAACAAACATTAATAAGAAATTTAAACCTAGAATTTTTCTACGACTTCACGGAAAGCTTCACGACTTTGAAGAGGTTCATTCTACGACTTCACGAAAAGCTTAATTGCGGGATAGCTTCACGAATTCATAGATAATCTTCCGAACTTCACAAAAAATCTTCCAAACTTCACAAAAAATCTTCCATCTTTCACTCTAACGAATTTAATGGCAAATCTCAACGTTTTTTTTCCGGCACCTATGGATTCGGCGATTTCAGATTTAATAGATGATGTTCGGCAAATGCGGTGACTTAACTTCTAACCGCTCGGTGGTCCGAACATTCCTCCGTCATGCTTTACCATATTCTTGGGCACAATCGGGACCAAGAAGATGTTTTCAAGACCCATACGAAGGCTTCATTTATCTATTTGAGCTATGAGATAATTTTGTAGAAATGCGAAGAGTTCAAAAGCAGAAAGATGAGTGAAAACGGGGCCATCTCGTAACTTTCTGCACTCAAAATACATATTTTCTATTTTAAGCGTGTACGACCGTGACCTACTATTTTGGGAAAATTGACATTTTTACCATGTCTTTCATTTTGCATATTTTCTTATTGTTCGGATGATCCATACTTGCAATTCAGGGGACTTAATATTTTTAGTGCATAGAGGAGCATAGAATATACTATAATTAGTAAGTTTCGAAAATGGCCTTGGTTTTGCGACGGGGATGACATTTTTAGATTCGGCTCTTTATCGCGATCTTGTGCTCCAAAATTCGTTGTGATTAGACAAGCTGGAGTGCTTGGAAATAAAAAACAAAAAAAATTCTCGTGCAGGCTTCAGGCACGGAGCTACCATGGCAGCCATTAATGGAGTCACCAAGCTTTTTGAAAGAATTCTTTCCCACCTCGTTTACGCAATGAAATCAACTTCTTTGGAATAGTTTTTTCATCTGGATGCACTGCTCAAATTTCTAGCTTCGGATGCTTTCAGGATGGCAAACTAAGGAAGAAGCTAAGGAAGATTTTTGGGATTTTGTTGTCATTAACGATATGGAACACCTCTAGTATTTCTATTTGTTGCAGCTTGAAGGCGCTTGGGAGGAAGGGAGATGGTGAAAGTTTCGGTAGTATTCAATTACTCATTTGTGAGATATGAAGCTTTCATGGTTTTTGACTATGGAGTTCTTCTGGTGCAACACAGGCATGGTAGCAACTGAAAAAGCATTCTTTTGGATGTTGTTGTAGTCATGGAGCAATTGGAATGGAGAAGCAATGAGGAAATGGAGTGGTGGAAGCAATGGCAATGGAGATTTGTAGCTTCTTTTGGCAGTGAAGTTCTTGCACGCATGGGGAAGAAACGGTAGAAGTAGCACACTTTTTGTAAACAATTGTTTTATTATTCTTGAATGCCTTGAGAGGATATTTGTGTCCCAAGTGTCCCAGTGTTTGGTACATATGGTGCACAAAAATGCACCTCACCCTCCTTGTGACAAGTGGCGCCCTGTGATTGGCCAGTGAGATATAGCAAAAAAGCACTTTAAAACACCCGGGGCTGAAACTGGGTCATATGGGTGACCAGGGAAGGGGCTAGGCTTGGGAGGAATTTTGTGTCCCAAATGTTTGGGACGGTTGGTGTAAGAAAATGTGCCCTCACCTGGGCTTGACAAGTGGCATAGTGAGATTGGCCGGTGGAGGAGAGAGAAAGTGGGTGGAAAGCACCTGGGAGGTGAAACTAGGTCACATGGATGACTAGGGAAGGGGCTAGGCTTGGGTGGAATTTTGTGTCCCATTCGTCCCAAACGTTTGGGACATTTGTTGCACAAAAATGCGCCCTCTCCTGGTGCTAACAAGTGGCATTGCAGGATTCGACAACAGAGGGTGCTAAGAAATGGTGCACAAGGGCTTAACTAGCTTGTTTGAGCTCCATTGGGATCACCTGAGGGTCCTCAAGGCTAACTATGGGTTGGGCAGAATTTTGTGTCCCAAGTGTCCCAAAGGTTTGGGACATTTGGGAAAATAAATTCCGCTTTGAACCTAGGAGTGACACGTGTCCACCCAAAAATTGACTAACTCCTAGAGTGTACCTTGGGGAGCAACTTGACGGAGGCATAACTTGAGCATCCAGAGGTCTTTTTTGGAACTTCTTTATATGATTTTCACTTGAAAAGGCATTTTGAGAAGAATGGAATGGGTCTCATCCTCTAATTCTGCCTGCAACCCCCTCAAAATATCCTTTTTCTCGGGATCACCAGTTGTGCATGTAGAAAACAGATCATGGACAAATTTCTTATGTCTTGTGAAAAATGTGAAACCACCATCACTTAGAAAACTGAAATACCTTTCCAATGATGTTTTGTTTGACCTCCAACTCATCCCAGAGCTCCCAAAATCACTTCCTAAAGCTCAAGGTGTTGTTTTGATCTCCAAGCTCCTTCACCTTCAAGAATCCGCTTTCGTTGAACTTGTCCCAAAACCTCTGAAACTTTCCAAAATCTTTCAAAATCAATTGCACAATGTTCTTAGCTCCTCAATACACCTCCTTGATGAATTTGAGTCTTTCATTCCACTCCGGCGGTGTGCACCAGCCTCAGAAAGACCAAAAATAGTCATTCTTAAGCTTTTTGAAAAGCTTGTCTTGAAAGATCTTGACTTGGAAGTGCTTGAATGAACTTGTTACCCCTAAATCACCTACGGAAAAGGTTGACACAACACATGTCCCATTTGTTAGGGTAGGATAGGCCTATTACGGTGATGAACTAGCTTGAAGAGGTGCCGGGAAGGTTCACAATCAAATTTTTTACACTGGGGTCCATTGTCATGCTTGAAAATATGAAATTTTCTTGTTGCACATTTGCATGACAACAACTTGGCTCTAGCTTGGGGACATGTTGTGGATCGAGCGCAGCGAGGACATAGCATGAGGAATCCCAAAATATCAATTTACTTCGTGGACTAGTGCCTTATCCATTGGGCTTTATGGAGTCATTTCTTCCAAACACACACAAAGACACAAACAGAAGGGAAACATACCAAAAGGAAAACAACACACAACGGAAAAGGGAAATTATATATAAGGGGGGGATATTTACAGAGGCGGGGAAAGAATATACACATACCCGACAACGGGTTGGGAAAAGTACATGCCATCATGGAACAACGGACTAAAGTCTGACCTTTGAAGCACAAAAGTCACTATCTAATCATACCATGCTCCTGTGATGGCTTTGCATGGCTTGAGAATAAGAAGACATACCAAGATTCCATCTTCATACTCATTGCACTAAGAACGTTCTTGTATTCGATGAACAGGTTGGTCACCTTCTCTTGAAACTCTTGCATCTTGAGGCTTCCTCTTGATGTCCTGCGATCATGAGACACCATTATCTCCATGTCTTCAGGAGTGGGAACATTGATCTTGTCATAGGAGCATTCCTCATTTTGGAAATGCAACATGGAGACATCTTTTGAATCAGCAAGGTACTTAGGAGGAGTGAGAACAAACTGATTTTCTTCCCATTCAACAGCTTCTCTGAACCTCTCACTTTGTTGCTTCAAAAAAACTGCTTTTGAGAATAGAGGTTATATCACTCGGTCAGAGGTCTTCATCATCATCAAAAATTGTTGTAGCATGGAAATATGTTCAAGACAAATCGGAGCTTGGGAAATGGTGAGCTCAATCTGATTTTGAATTTCTTCACAAGAGTCATGCACATTCTCACTTTGTTGTTTGGAAACAACTTTTGTCAATATCCCTCCATTCAAAATTGATTTGGCATCATTCTCAAAACCACAATCCTTGATTTGATCATAGAGGAATTCTTCATTATTGAGTTAACTTTGCAACATGAATTCTTGTTCTACATTGGTAGGACATCCAACATTGGTGAGAACAAGTTGACCTTGGATACACTCACAAGAATTTTGTAGATTTTCACCTTGTTCTGAACAACTCTCTTCAATGCAAATCAGCTCAACATTTTCCCTACTATCTTCCTCCATGGCGAAGATGTTGTCTTCAAGATTGGGGACATTCAAAGGAGATTCAAGAACCTTCCTTCTTTTGTACTTATGCTCCTCTTCACGAAATAGGAAGAGAAAGGCATGTCTTCACATTCCCTCTCACCAACCAAGGCATTGGGGAAGGACATCAAGCTCATCCATCTGCTCCATCTCAACATCAAACATTGGTGTATCAAAATGAGAAGCACAAATTGATTCATACCTATCTTGCATTTCCATGGCCCGAGTCAGGAACTCGAGACTAAGTTGAGGGTCTTTAGTCTCTTCCACAACCTTTAAGATGTCTTGCACAGATAACTCTTTTGAGCTTGCCATATACTCATCTTCGTCCTCATGGGAAGAATATTTGCATTGTGCTTCTAGGAGATGGTTGAAAATCTGATCCACATGTGCCCATGATTCATTTGAAACATCCTCGTTCACCTCTTCTATGCTTTATGTTTCCCAAGGCTCACCTTCTTGCAAGCACGGGCATACTTGATTCATAACACCTTCTAACAAGGAGAAGAGGTCCATGCTTCGTGGGAAGGGCACTCCTTCAAGTTCAAAATATATCATCATCATCTTGATGGGAAGCATAGACCATGTTGGGGCAGCAATATGGGAAGGATTTTCAATTCTATCTTGATCACTCATTATTGAATCTTCCTACTCATATGGAAAATAAAAGAATTCATGCTCACCATGATGATCATTTCGTTCTTTGGGTGAGACTGGTGGAGTCAATTCCCTGAAGATGTTATGTTCGAGTTCATTCTCCTTGGCTCCAAGAAAGAAATGGGCCTCTTCCATATGTTCATCCATGATTGAATCGGGAAGAGAATTTGATTCTTCACTAGCTCCATCTCGTTATTCAACATCTCCTCATCATTTGAAAAGTCAAAATTGGAGAGAAAATTATCCATGAATACCTTGCATTCATCATCTTGAGTCCAAAGTGAAGGATGGCTTTCTTGCACTTCTTCACATATCTCCATTCCATCATTAATCGAAAGATCAAAATTTGAAAGGAGATTATCCATGATTACCTCGAACTCATCATCTTGTACTTCTTCATTGTTGGTGGAGTCTTCTGGAAAGCATTGAATCATCCGTCATGCAACAAGAATCTTCCTCTCTTGAATCCATTGCTCCTCCAATGGGTTGTGCCTCAAGCAAATGAGTTGATGAATGGCGGTTCCACCTCCATGTCTTTTTCATCATCTTCAAAGGTGTTTATTTGATTTTTAATCGAGAGTCCAAGGATGAAACATTCCTCAGAAACATCCAAGAATCTTCCAGGGACGAACACCTCGTAGTATGAACAATTATCGGGGTCTTCCTCCATAGGACAAATCTCTTCTTCTTCTTCTTTGTTAGGGAGTGCTTCAAGTTGTTCGTACATCTCTTGTAAGGCTTCAGCATATTTCAGAATTTCAAGGTAGATTTGAGGATCGGAATTTCCTTGTATGGTGTTTGCGATTCTTTGCACATACTCAATCTTCAAGGATGCCATTTCATTATTTCTATATGCAAGGAAATCATCCCAAGGGAGGGTGATGAAAGACATGGCTCCGAGCTTTTCATTTAGCTGTACACGATTGAGAGTATTACCTTCCATGATTCTTGTTCTTCTTGGGCTTCACACAACATCTTGTATCTTCTTTGCGCCTCTTTCAACCGTTTCTTACCTTCTTCGTCGACAAGTTTTGTTTTCTTTCCTTTGTCTAATTGCAGATTATTACTTGAAGTAGGAGACCCTTTTACCGTTCTCGAATTTTCCTCTTTTTAAGGACTACTCCGAACCATGGCTAATCAACAATCTTCATTTCTCGGGAAACCATCTTCTTCTTCTTCTTCGTTGTCACTCATTGGTACTTCACTCCAATCTGAAATTTCTTCATTGTGCGCGATAAATAAACATGACAGAGATTTGTTCCTTGACGAAGTTATCTTCAAAAATGATTTTTCTTTGAAATCTAATTTTTATGTTTTTGAATATATACATTTTTGTGTTTTTTTAGTAGAGATCCTTTTTGGGTGCACTTGGGAAAATCTCTCCCAATAGAGTCACCAAAAACTGTTGGTGAGAAATTTGTCATTGGGAAAATTAGATGTCTCCACCAACATTCACGGGGTTACGCCCCTCTGCATTGAATGGTGCAGCTCCCATTATTGAATGTAACTAATCTAATCCTAAATTAATTGTTGTGGGTTGGCCAAATAGGTCGGGGATCACACAAGGACACTCCATTGAACTTGTGGCAAAGTTCTTGTACGAGGTACAAGGGAGTAAATCACAATGATGAGGGGAAAAGGAGAGAAATCAAGAAAGGAAGGTTACTATCGTGAGTAGGCCAATTGCAGAGTTCACACCCAATAACCAAGTAGTTCAACATTCAATATAGACAAAAAGCAACAATGAAGCTAGTGGGACCAATGAATTAAAACACAAAGTTATTAGATTCATCTATCGAGGATGCAAAGTTCCTCTCCAACACTACTTACAAAGTGCATATAAGAGGGAAAAGAGGAAACATGAGAAAGGAGAAATGGAAGAAAAGTAGTTTTCATTTCTTGTGTAGTGATGAGTACAAAGCTTCAATCAATCTACAACAATTCACAATTATTGCTAAAAAAGATCAAAATTTTCAGGATCCCCTTTGAATGGAGAAGCCATCCCAATTTATAGTAATGTGAATTGACCTTTCATCTACCCCCCACATGACTCTTCATGTCCTTGTTACAACTTATGACTTTTCATCTTCCTAGGACCTAGGAAATTAAATTCCATTTTTATAAATCAAAGGGACTTTTAAAATTCGACTTTATAAAGTCACTTTAATGAATAAGACAAACTATCATGATTACACACAATAAAGAATTAGATGAGGGAGAGAATGAAGAAGAGGGAGTTGACATGTCTGATGAAGAAGCTCTCTGCGATGAAGAACTTGTCGATGACGATCACAATCTCCTCCTTTGGCATGATGCACGGACCCCTTGGGTTGTTGAATGAGTGTTTCGAAACACTGTTGAGAGATCCCCGATGTAAGCTCAAGATGACCGCAGGCATTTCTTGTGATGATCCCCTTGATGCTCGATTGATCAACTCCCTTAATTGAAAACTCATCAAACTCACTAAGCTCACTCCAACCAGCTCATCGAGCTTGCCAAAACTCGTTTCCTTTACCAACTCATCTCATTGTAATCCAACTAGCTCACCCAACTTGCTTGACCTAGTTCACTAGCACGGGCATCTTCCTTAAAAGGATGAGTTCATGACATATCTCACCGCCGCAACCAACCCAATTCAAACTCACTTCTACCAACTCAACTCAAATTACTTTAATCCACCCAACTAGCCAACTATCTTGTTACAACCAACTCACCCAACTCATCGGGCTCATCTCAGTCAGCTCAATCTTATCACTTCCATCTCATCTGATAAGGTGATGATGAAGCTCATATGGAGTCTTACTTGACGCTCTTTGAATTTTTCCAATTTCTTCCAACTACTCCTCTCACATGATTTACCACGTTCTCGGAACAAAACTAGGACCAAGAAGATGTTTTCAAGACCCATATGGAGGCTTCATTTATCTGTTTGAGCTATGAGATCATTTTGTAACCATGTGAAGAGTTCAAAAGCATAAAGATGAGTGAAGACATGGCCATCTGCAACTTTTTACACCCAAAATAGAGATTTTCTATTTTTAGCAAGTAGGACCATGACCTACTATTTTGGGATATATCACCTCATTTTGCTTCAATATGACCTTCTGAACCTTTTGGCACACTTCATCCTCCTCGGTTGATGATGCATTGTTATTTTTGGCAACTTTCTATTTTTAGCAAGTTGTTTTTCCCTAACTTGCTATTTTGGGAAAATTGACATTTTTGCCATGTCTTTCATTTTGCATCTTTTTTATTGTTCTGGATAATCCATACTTGCAATTTAGGGGACTTAATATTTTTAGTACATGGAGGAGCATAAAATATACTATTTTTAGTAAGTTTCCAAAACAGCCTTAGTTTGCGATGGGGATGACATTTTTAGATTCAGCTCTTCGTCGCGATCTCGTGCTCCAAATTTCGTTGTGATTTGACAACTAGAGTGCTTGGAAATAAAAAACGAAAAAATATTCAGTGCGGGCTTCAGCGCGGAGCTACCATGATAACCTTTAATGGAGTCACCAAGCTTTTTGAAAGAATTATTTCCCATCTCAGATTGCAATGAAATCAACTTCTTTGGAATAGGTTTTTCATCTGGATGCAATGCTCAAATTTCTAGCTTCGGCCACTCTCTGGATTGATGGTAAACTGAGGAAGAAGAAGCTAAGGAAGATTTTTGGGATTTTGTTGTCATTAATGATATGGAACACCTCTCGTATTTCTATTGATTGCAGCTTGAAGGTGCACAGGGAGGAAATAAGATGGTGAAAGTTTCGCAATACCTAGTTGTTGGTTTGTGAGATATGAAGCTTTCATGGTTTTTGACTATGGAGTTCTTCTGGTGCAACACGGGCATGGTAGCAGTTGAAAAAGCATTATTTTGGATGTTGTCGTAATCATGGAGAAATTGGAATGGAGAGGCAATGAGGAAATGGAGTGGTGGAAGCAATGGCAATGGAGATTTGTAACTTCTTCTGACATTGGAGTTCTTGCACGCACGGGGAAGAAGAAGCAGAAGCAACACACTATTTGTAAAAAATGGTTTTTTTATTCTTCAATGGCTTGGACGGAATTTTGTGTCCCGTGTGTCCCAAGTGTCTAGGACATATGGTGCACAAAAATGCGCCTCACCCACCTTATGACAAGTGGCGCCCGTGATTGGCCAATGAGATATAGCGAAAAAGCACTTTAAAACACCCGGGGGTAGAAATTGGATCATATGGGTGACCAGGAAGAGGTTAAGCTTAGGAGGAATTTTGTGTCCCAATCGTTTGGGATGGTTGGTGCAAGAAAATGCGCCCTCCTGGACTTGACAATTGGCATAGTGAGATTGGATGGAGGAGAGAAGAAAGTGAGCGGAAAGCACCTGGGGGCTGAAACTAGGTCACATGGATGACCAGGGAAGGGGCTAGGCTTGGGTGGAATTTTGTGTCCCATCCGTTCCAAAGGTTTGGGACATTTGGTGCAAAAATGTGCCCTCACCTGGTGTTGACAAGTGGCATTGCGGGATTCGACGACGGAGGGTGCTAAAGAATGGTGCACAGGGGCTTAATGCTTGTTTGAGCTCTACCGGGGTCACATGAGGGTCCAGGAGGCTAAAATATGGGCTGCGCGTAATTTTGTGTCCGAAGTGTCCCAAAGGTTTGGGACAAGAAATTACGCTTTGAACCTAGGAGTGACACGTGTCCACCTAGAAAATTGACTAACTCCTAGAGCATTGCTTGGGGAGCAACTTGACGGAGGCATAACTTGAGCATCCAGAGGTCTTTTTGGAACTTCTTTATATGATTTTGACTAAAAGGCATTTTGAGAAGAATGGGACGGGTCTCCTCTTGATTTTTCCTACATCCCCCTCAAAAATATCCTTTATTCTTGAGATCTACAACAGTGCATGCGTAAAAACTGGGTGCAGTGGGCAAAATTTCTTGTCTTGTGAAAAATGTGAAACCACCATCACTTAGAGAACTGAAATACCTTTCCAATGATGTTTTGTTTGACCTCCAACTCATCCCGGAGCTCCCGGAATCACTTCCCAAAGCTCATGTGTTGTTTTGATCTCCAAGCTCCTTCACCTTCAAGAATCCGCTTTCGCTAAACTTGTCCCAAAACCTCAAAACTTTCCAACATCTTCCAAAACCAGTTACATAATGTTCTTAGCTCCTCTATACACCTCCTTAATGAAATTGAGCCTTTCATTCCACTCTGTGGTGTGCACCAACCTTAGAAAGACCAAAAATAGTCATTCTTAAGCTTCTTGAAAAGCCTATCTTGAAAGATCTTGGCTAGGAAGTGCTTGAATGAACTTGATACCCCTAAATCCCCTATGGACAAGGTTGACACAACACATATGACCCATTTGCCGAGTGGATAGGCCCGATACAGGGATGGACTAGCTTGAAGGGGTGTCGGGAAGGTTCACAATCAAAGATTTTGACATTGGGGTCCATTGTCATGCTTGAAAATTTTCTTGTTGGACATTTGCATGACAACACTTTCCAAACTATGTTTTTGTTTTGGGCATTAGGCTATTACCCTGTTGCCATGTCGAACAATTAATGTATTAATCAACACTTTATAATTATAATGTATCTAGTTCTACTATCATCTACACTTCTCTTCATAATATTGTTGATATATCTTACTTCTCTATCATTTATGATTTTGAATTAATGGTTAATGATAGTGATCAATAACAATTATTTTATTTCATAATTTATTCATGTTGTATAACATTTATTGTTTTGAAATTCATCATATTTTATATTCTTTAAGTTATTTTTTAGTTTATTTAAATATATTAAATATTTATATATTATTTTAAATAGCCATCCCCTACCATCCCCAAAATTTAGAAATTTTTGTCGTCCCACCACCCTGGAGTCTTAAGTAACTATGACGGAGACCCTATACTCAGCTTCTCATAGGCAGCACCGGGATTTTGTCAAATAATGAGGCAAAACTTCTTGCATTACAAGCAGGGATTTTTCTAGCATGTCAAAGGCATCCGTCTCCATTTAATATTAAGGGAGACTCATTTTTGTGATCCAACTTCTCAAGTAAGTTCTCAATTCATCCCAAATATGCCAAAATTGACAGATGGATCCATTGCTTCATCAAATTGTTAGTGATTTATCTACAATTCTAGAAGTGCATATGATGCACCATAATAGAATGGCATACATGCTGTCAAGCCAGTCAATTTGGAATTTCTCCCACTGAGAATTACAATTGTTTGTTGGATGTACCTCATTAGAGCCTAAAGTCTCTTAACAAGGTGGAATTAGAGAAACCACCCCTGTTGGGTTACCCGTGGTTAAAATACAACAAAACCATGCTTTGAGATGGACTCTTAGTGGGTGTAGAAGCATTGAATTTAATTATGTTAAAAAGACTTCACCTAAGCATGGTCATGTGACCCCATCTCCATTTACCCCTCCGTCTTTTCCTAGGTAAGGTTTGGTCATACCCTATCCATAATTTCCTCTACATACTGACAAGAAATTAAATGCAGATTTTATTTTACAGTTATCTGTGTTATAACTTCTTGAATTTACTCAAATGATAGTGGTTTTAGAGTGTCTTAAGAGTGGTAGAACGTGCACTAGAATGAGTAAACTACTTGCAAAGCTATAAACAACTTAAAAGAAAAGAAAACAAACCACATGACAATAGTTTTATCCTAGAACCACCAATGTGAGGAAACCCAGATGGAAAAAGCAACTACATATCGTCCTCATCTTTCCTTTGAACAATGGGTCCAACACAAAGAGCTATAGGGAACATAGATCTCACACTCTTTATCTGCATAATGTTGTAATGGAGAGATCACAAGGAGCATAGATTAGTATCAAGTTATCAACTATGAACAAGTGACTCCTCATTGCTACCCACTCATACATTCACCTACTCACTCTTACATTCTTCCGCGAATGTCAATTCCTTAGCCCACTAATGCAAGACCATCTAGGGGTATCGGAAATCTTTCATCAACCAAAAATATGTAGTGTTAAAGTGGTGACTACTATGAACATAGATTAGTGTCAACTACAAACAAGTGACTCCTCATTGCTACCCACTCATACATTCACCAACTCACTCTTACATTCTTCCATCAATGTCAATTCCTTAGCCCACTAATGCAAGAGCTTCTAGGGGTATCGGAAAGTTTTCATCTTTGTCATTTTATTGTTGAAGTGATTCGTGTGGATCCTTGTAAAGTTTCACAACTTTAGCAAACGCCAAGAACCAAAGGGCGATCGATTGTATTCAACAAATGGGGTTCAAATTGAGTACTCCTTGTTTGGTGTTGAAATTGTCTATTACTGCATGGATGGTTATGACACCATAGGTCTCCACTAAACAACAGTTGTGATAGAGCCACAACATTTTCACAACCACCAATAACTGCAAACATGTGGTTTCAAGACCCACCATACAGTAATTAGCAGTTTCCACTACCACTTGTCTGCATTAAACAATAATTTCCCCCACATTGGTTAAACAAGAGTAACAGTCTAAATTGATTGGTTTTCTCATCTTGTGTGTTTCAAGAATACTGGGACTTCAAAGAGAGGACTGCAAAACGTGATGGTTTTATAACCATCAATTTGCATTAATCGATGGTTTTGCCCGTGTCTGTTAAACAATAAGAGGCATTTCAAGAATTTTCAATCTAGGAAGAGACAAATCCAAAAGACAGAAAAGGAGTTCTATTTGGAGGGAAAAGCATAAGGGGGTCATCTTTCTAGGAAGAATTTCAAAGAGCAGATGAAAAGGAGCCACAAGAAATCTAAATCGATTCCATTAGTTTGGGGTGCCAATGAGGACCCTTGAAGCATTGCTTCAAAAGATGCAAACAAACTTTATCGCCAACCCTAAACTCATGAGGTGTGTGATGCGTGTCAAGGTGCTCTTTGTATATTTGTTATTGACACGAGAGGAACTGTTGAACCTATTGATGAACAAATCGTATGTCTTGAAGAAACTTTTGTGCTTTGTTTGGTTCTTGTTCCTATATGTGACTCCGTGCCGATGGTGTGTGATAGGATATGCCTAGGGTGCCGCATGAGTTGGAACCCAAAACATGTGTGAATAAAGGAATATGCCCTGTTAAATTGTGAAGAGTTATGTTTAAGGAATGTTGGATGTATAGCCAATTATCATCCCAAGTGTGCATTATTGTATATAAGCAAAAGATGAATAACTATGTGGTTCTCAACTTTTGTTTTCCATTTGACTGAGGTAGAAATGGTGTTAACCACTACAGCTATGCTTGTCAGAAATGACTTACAAAGAGCAAATCACGATCAGACAAAATGGATGCACGATTGATGTCTAGGGTGTTGCAAGTTGGAACCAAAGACGTGTCTAGAATAGAATATGCCCCATGGAACTGTGAAGTGTTAGTTGTAGGCATGTTGGATGTATGGTAAATTATCATCGCAAGTGTGTGAATGTGCTTTTTGTAAATACACAGAAGATGAACAACCGTGCGGTTGTCAACTTTTGTTTTTATCTGAGGATGAAAGGTCGTTGACCGCTCTAGTTGTGTATCCAAAATGTCTCACGATGATTGTTGGAAATGACTTTTAAAGCACAAGTCAAGATCAGATACAATGGATGTTGGAAGTGTAATGTCCCCTTTTCCAAGCTAATTTAATATGGAAGACCTTATGCCCATTCCTCTTCTCATGGGCATCAAGAAAGAGCAAGGGAGGAAACTCACCATGGTTGTAAGTGTTGTACTTCAGTGATTAATTATTTTATTTACTAATCATGGCATTGAGTGGTTCAACTAGGTGATGGAAGATTTGTCAAATAATGCAAGAAGGATTTCTATTTCTTCATTATGGAGGTTGATCTTTGGAGGCCTGCATGTTGACTTTAATGTTAGTTTTCTTCATTAAGGGGGTCGACCTCTCTAGAGGATTCTATTTGCCTATTGACATCTTTAAGGCCTATATAAGGTGGTTCGACTTGCTAAAGGAGGGGTATGCAGATTTTGATAGTGATTTCTCTTAGAGGTGGAGGAAGTAGCTTCTCTTCTTGCCATTGAAGGACGGAAATCCTTACTTGGTCACCTCTCGAAGACAAACAATAGGATCACAATAGGGGACAAAAACCCTCTTGTGTGCAAGGGTGATCTCACACGGAGGTCACATTGGTACTTCAAAGTGATTTTATGCAACTGATCTTCATTTCCAACCCTGGGTGACTTGCTTGAGGGTCGACTTTGGTGCCTTCTAGGGCACATTTTGGTATTTTGAGCCGGTATTGTTGTTCCTCATATTTTATAAGGCCAGAATCTGCACTTTGATGATTTTAGGAGAAGTTTATCTATTTTTCCCACCCCTCGGTTTGGCTGTATGGTTGATGTCATAATAATTAATTACAATTATGACTTAACATTTGTCTCTCCATGTTTTTGATGTGTTTGAGATTGATAAATATTATTGTGGTTGGATAAATTATTTGGTAGCATTTCAGCTCTATTTACATGGTTAAATGTTGATGTGAACCTTATATGCAGTTGTCACTGCTCTACGGGATGATTGATAGTGTGTTGATTGTTTGAAGAGCATTCTCAATTGTTTCAAATTGATATTTGTGTGTTTAAGGCACAATTTCAGATTTGATTCATTTGGGTTTTAAGGTCAAACCCTTATTTCCAGTTTCAGCCCTAGAAAGGAACATTACAATGGTATCGAGCTTTCGGTTTTCTCAATCCTAGGGGTTTTCATATGCAAGAGGGTAATAAGGGCTACATTTGTTATCAAAGAAGGAGAAGATAAAATGGCGACAGAATTTTTGGTGATGCTAGATTTGAAAGGCTTGCCCTAGGGCAAGAAAGATTGGCCAATAAAATGGCTCAGCTGATCCATACCATTCAAGATCTAAATGGTGGAAGGAGCTCTTCAAAGGAAGTCAATAATACTCAGCCATCCAAAGTGGACAACATTGCTACATGGTATGAGGAGTATAGGGCTCTTCCGGAGAAGATTCGTGATGCCATGTCATTTGTTGAGTTCATGGGAGTAAGCAAGGAAGATCAAGGCCCAAGCCTAGGTCACAAGCTACACAAGAAAAAAATTAGGGCTGCAAGTAATGGAGAAGAAACAACCCATAGAGGAATCCACCGTGCAAGTTGAAGAGGGAGAAATCATGGAGCTTGAGCCAAAGAAGGAAGAAAAATCAGATCTACAAGTTGGTAAAGGAAATTGGAGGTTGAAGCTCAATTGCCAAATGTGAATGTTGAAGTACAACTTGCTGGAAATTTCAGAACAGCCATCTACATGAAGCAAGTAGATGATGTTTATGGCCTTGGAGAGAACCATGAAAAGGTTTTGTGCATGCATCAACAAAATGTGGATGAAGTTGAAGCAAAAGGGACATCACTTGTTGTATACGAAGGGTTCAAGTTAGAGGAACTTGCACCATCCTTTGAGCTTCCATTGACTGATTTTCAGAACAGCACTATGAAGAGTCATGTGATCGAAGAAAATATTGGGAATCACGAGGATAGAAGGGTTGGAGGTATCTCCACAAACCCCACTTCATCAAAGGAGGACAAGCTTTTCATGGGCAGCCAAAGGTATGATAATAATAATCACATTTCAGATTTGTTGATCCTTTTTATGTTGCTTGCCATACTTGTGTCATGATGGGCAGCTTGTTGAAAAGAATGATCCTATGTCCTTGAGTTACAACAAAGGTGAATTTGATGTTTCATAGTATAATTGTTGGTTGTCATGGAGGTTCCAACCATAGCTAGCACTGGAAATGATGACTGAAAAGTGAAGAACACTCTAAGTGGCAAAGGGTACATAGATCCTTTGAGTTACAAAAAATGAATTCCTCAATGGATTCCATGTTACTATGGCTAGTGAGTGCTTCATTTCGTGCATATGGTTAGAAAGAAATTTTATGAGAAATCATATGGAGTTTGTTGTACATTTGAACTCCCTTGTGAAGGATGAGATGCTACAAGATGGCCTCATCATCCCTTGCACCAAGAGGTTCCAACAACTCAAGCTCACCTTGGGAAAGCACATGGTAAGTGGTGATTTCTATGTGAATTGTAATGAAGATACAAATTTGGTACTTGGAGTGCCATGGCTACACTCTTTGGGTAAATTTATCCAAGACTACCAAACCGTGGAATTGAGGTTCAAGCTTGATGACCAAGAGGTTGTGCTTCCAAGCATGACAAATGGGATTCCTCAAGTTGCTACAGCCAAGAAGAGTGGAGGAACTTCCGGAAGAAGACAAGACATATGGGCAACACATAATGAGGTAAAACCTACAATCTTATTTTCAAAACAGCAGTCATATTATAAGGATTATGAATTCCTAATTGATAAGCAGGCTCTTAAAGGGAGTGCTCCAATAGAAGTAAAAGTTGAGTTCATGAATTTTGTGTTTGAAATCGAGTGGGATGGTTGTTATCTTGTTGTTCCAAGCATTGTAACTCAGCTGAGATTTGGAGGTATGATTGGAAGTAGGAGTCTTGATTTGTGGGACTTCAAGCATGTTTTCATGTGTTTTTGTACTACTGTTATAAACATTCCCAGCTTGCCCAATATTTTGTTTGGTGCCATACAAAAGAGGACAGTCATGAGAAGGGATAGTTTCCAATCTTTTAGAGCATTTTCAGTCAATAATGACTCATTCCCAGGCCCCACTACATTCTTTTTGAGGAGATTCATGAAGGATTTCAGTTTGACAGTTGTACTTTTTTCATTCGCTGTCCACAACAATTTCAGCTCCCTATCCATTTTGTTGACAGCCGGAGATAAGTATCCAGCCATGAGGATGAAGGGTTTCCAATCTACTATCATCATTGATGTGTTTTCAGCTGTCATAAGAAGGATCTCAGCCACTATCCTTCTGATTTTAGGGGACAAAACACATGGTTACAGCTGTGTTTGGGACAGCCTGGTGAACTTTTGAATATCCATCACTTGAGTGGAGAAAATGAGATGATTACAAGCCATGAAAGGGAGCTAGCTTCCATACCTACGGGGCATGAAGAAATGATATTGAGAGCTCTTGTTTCTTTTAATGTGTTTGTTCTTTGTGTAGGCACAGGAATAAAGAAGAAAGAGCAGCTGAATTTGTTATCCATCCGAGCATGTGATGAAGAATATGGGACTACAACTGAAGATGAAGATGCCATAATGGAGGATGGCAAGTTTGTGAGTGCAAAAGGTCTCAATTTGCATAGAAAAGTCCCTCCAATACTTGGATTGGGAGTGAAACATAAAGGCTTTGAGGAAGGTACAACCCAACCTAGGACAACGGGAAGAGGCAGCCTAGACCATCTTTTGGGCAGCCACGAAGGCCACTACAACAAGGTAACTCTAGGTGTTTGGATCAGTTTTGCATGATGCTCAAGCTTGTCCTTTCCAAGTTTGTTGTTGAGTGAAGAATGTAATCAAGAGTTGGGGAATGAGGTGTTGTCTACCCCAAGTGAGAAGGGAAGTATTTCTGTGACAGCTATGAGCCCATTTGTACTCAATAGCATTGTTGACATCATTTTTGGCAGCCCTCATTCTTTTCAGTTGCATTCATGCATGTGATTAGAGGGTGTTCTTCCACCATAGTTGACAAGGGTGAGATGGAAGGTGAAGATGCCCCATTGGGAAATGCTTTTGTTGGTCAAGTTGTTGAGCATTTTTCAATTTTTTGCCCTTTGTTTGAGCTTGCAACTGGCTGGAAAGTGTTTTGTACAGCTGAGTGTACAAGGGAAGAAATTGTTACTATTGTTTTTGAGGACAGAATTGGGACAACTAGTTTTTTCTTCAAGGCAGCCATAAAACTTCATGGGCTGCCAAGGGACTTCAATGAAGATAGGGGCAGCCATTGCATAAGTTTGTTTTTGCAGAAGTTCTCTCACTTGACAAGCACGGGAGCTAGATTATGGGAGTACTACATCATGTTCTTTCACTTTGGCACTTGACACTTCATGAGAGTTGTAATTGCTTGAGGGCAAGCAAATTTGGGAAGGGAGGATTGTAATGTCCCCTTTTCCAAGCTAGTTCAATATGGAAGACCTTATGCCCATTCCTCTTCTCATGGGCATCAAGGAAGGAGCAAGGGAGGGAAACTCGCCATGGTTGTAAGTGTTGTACTTTAGTAATTAATTATTTTATTTACTAATCATGGCATTGGAGTGGTTCGACTAGGTGGTGGAAGACTTGTCAAACAATGCAAGGAGGATTTCTATTTCTTCATTATGGAGGTCAATCTTGTGGAGGCCTACATGGTGACTTTAATGTTCTTTTCCTTCATTAAGGGGGTCAGCCTCTCTAGAGGATTCTATTTGCCCATTGACATCTTCAAGGCCTATATAAGGTGGTTCGACTTGCTAAAGGAGGGTTATGTGATTTTGATATTGATTTCTCTTGGAGGTGGAGCAAGTAGCTTCTCTTCTTGCCATTGAAGGACAAAAACCCTTCCTTGGTCACCTATTGAAGATGAAACCCTTCAATAGGATCACACTAGGGGACAAAACCCTCTTGTGTGCAAGGGTGATCTCACATGGAGGTCACATGGTACTTCAAAGTGATTTTATGTAGTTGATCTTCATTTCCAGCCCTAGGCGACTTGCTTGAGGGTTGAGTTCGGTGCCTTCTAGGGCACATTTTGGTATTTTGAGTTGGTATTCTTGTTCTTCATATTTTATAAGGCCGAATCTACATTTTGGTGATTTTAGGAGAAGTTTATCTATTTTTTCCAGCCCTCGGTTTGGCTATAGTTGTTGTAATAAAAATTAATTACAATTGCGATTTATCATTCATTTCTCCATATTTTTGATGTATTTGAGATTGATAAATATTGTCGTGGTTGGATAAATTATTTGGTGGCATTTCAACTCTATTTGCATGGTTAAATGTTGATGTGAACCTCATATGCAGTTCATTGCCCTAGAGGGCTGATTGATATTGTGTGTTGATTGTTTGAAGAACATTCTTAGTTGTTTCATATTGATGTTTGTGTGTTTGAAGGTGCAATTTCAGATTTGATTCATTTGGAGAAAAGAGTGTCCAATTTCCTAAGGATCCACGTCCTTCTTGCAAGCAACCATGATGTCCGTCTTGAAAAACTATCCACTATAACGAACACAAAGTCATTTTGGTGCTTCATCATAGGCAACCTAGTCATGAAAGCCATGCTAATAGATTCCCATGGTCTAGATGGAATTGACAATGATATGTAAAGTCTAGCTTCTTGTTTGTGGGCTTTATCTTTAACAAGGAATATAAGATTTGATGAAGCTCTCACATGTGAGGCCAGTCGAAGTGTTGTTGAAGTGTTGTTAGTGCCTTGGTAACACCGAAGTTGTTTTGACATAGTGCACCTCCCAAATGAGTTTTTAGCGAGTTGCGCCATTAGGAATCTATAAACATATTTTCCACGCAAAGGGTTGCCAAAAATAGCACTTGGCTATGTTTGGAATAGTGATTTTTTTGGAAGATTGGCTATTTTTTAGCATGGCTAAAAATACCATTCGGCTTAAAAACGAAGTTTGCTAAAAATAGCAATTGAAGTGAAAGCGTGACTAAAAATGGCGTTCGGCTATTTTAGAGGATTTGCTAAAAATAGAGGTGATAAAAGCAAAGAGCTAAAAATAGAAGTCCAATTCTATTTTTAGGAGTGCATGAATGGATGGATAAGATTGGTTTGGATAAATTTAGCAAGCTGCTGCTCTAAATAGACATGGTGCTAAAGTTGGATTGCATGAAGAAATAAATAAAGATTAAACTGTTGGCGCCATAAATGGAAAGAGAGACGATAAATTTAATTAAAAAAAAGGCATGCTGCAGTCCAAGAATAGCTTATGGCGCTAAGGATGGAAGAATATATTCAAAAATCAGTCTAAAAGCATGTATGTTGTCCCCCAAGTCTATGCCAGGTTGAATGTGGAAAAGACAAAAGCAAGTGTGGAAAAGACAAAACAGATAAAACAAAAGGAAAAAGCTGAAAGGGAGGAAGATAGAAGGAATTTAAATTATTAAATCATGCATGTTGCTGGTCTGCACTAAGAGTAGGTCAAGAAAATAAATTAAAAAACCAAAAATTGCATGAAGACAAGCTACTTTGAGCAACAACAGTCTATTTTGGGAAGGCAAAGTTGTTTCATCTTCATATAGGTTGGTTTTCTATTGTAAAAAGACATACTTGAGCACTGATTTGCTCTGGCATCTTCAGCCATTGTACTTGCACCTCTGAATAAAATAAAGCTTCGTTTTGCCCTCTCATATCGTTGTTTTCATATTGTTCATCGTGTTTGATAGGATATTGTGTTGCTTTAGTGTGGAATTCAATCCCTCTACCGTTGTCATTCTTCCTAAACCTTTGAATTTAATTTTGCAAAATAGTTTAGGGTTGTGCAGGTGTGTGAATCTTTAAATTCTTTGTGTGCAAAGTTACATGCAAGTATCAAACTATTGGTGTATCACCCCTATTTCCCGTTTTCAACATTCTTTTTCCCTTTTCCTTGTCAAGTTTTCATTTTTTAGGTGATTCACAAGGGAATCAACCCTCTCTTGAGTTCACCTCGGACATAGGTTACCCATAGCTTTGAGGTGTTTCAATTTTGTCAACGAAGAGAGAGTACACACACCATTATGTATCGGTGCAACTTCGGGTGACAACGGGAACACGAGAGATGTCCAAGTTTGTTAACAAGCTTGTCAAACATGTGGAATTCACGAACTTGTTTACCTTACATGAGAGCAACGTAGTTGTAAGCAAAGTCCTTGTCAACTAAGTAGAGAGATACCAAGTCTACAAAGTTGTGGCCATGGGTGTCAAATATTGTTATGAGCACTTGTTCTTCTAGTCAAATAAGGCAATTTGTTGCTTCATTTTCTTTGCCCCTTCGTGTCCTCAATCACCAAATTGAATTGTTACAAGCAGGTCATCAACTTCATATAGTGCGCATTTTCCAACATGCTCTACATTTGCAAGAATAGGAGCGGCTTATGAGCAAAAGAATGGTCATCTCCTAAATATGTAATGACACCATTGCTTGACTACTTACACTATAGCATACAATTTTTTTCATTAGTGGAGTAGTGTAAAACCGTGTTCGTAAATGATTCTAAGTGATACGTGGCGGATGTCCATGTTATGTGAGAATTGCATTAAGTGCATAGTTAAATGAATCAGCCTGGATCTCAAAGGGTTGAACAATGTCGGGTGTTTCTAAAGCAGTATCGCAAAGATGCATTGTTTGATCTCCTCGTATGCACATTCTTTGTGAAAGAGTCCAACTAAAGGTTGTTTTGGGTGCACATGATTTGGGTGATAAACCATGATATAAGTGAGGACACAAGAATGGACCTATAGAATGTAATGTCCCCATTTTTGAAGACCCTTAGCCTATCATTCCCCGTGGGCTTTAGGGATGTTGCAAGGGGAAAAATATATTAAATAATTAGATAATATTGCCTGGAGAGTGATTTTAATCATTTGACATTATAAAGCAATATTTATTTAATTATTTAATATTTATGGAGCAATTAATGTATTTAATTATTTAATTAAATTCCCAAAATGCAAATTAAAAAGGGAATTAATTAAATAATAATTAGGTGGCTTTTAAATATTAAAATCATCCTTTTTAAAAGGGGATGCCACACCTAGGAAAATAAACTTCTTTTATTTAATAATTTCCCTCTCCTAGAAATTTCGAATTTTGTGCCTCCTTGCTTATAAAAGGAGTGCTAGGATCATTATTAGACTCATGTTATGATGATATTTATTTTATGCTCCATGCTTGGAGTTGGGATGTATGCCCATTGATGCTCTCTCTCTCTCTCTCTCTCTCTCTCTCTCTCTCTCTCTCTCTCTCTCTTGCGTGGGAAGTTAGTGAGCTGGTTTTGATATTCAATTGAAGTATTTTCATTAGATTTGCAAATCTACTTGTTGGTGATTCTCTTTCTAGCTTTGGCGCCTTTAATTGAGAGTAAAATCTGCATGTTATTGAATATGATGAAGGGTTTTATGGTGTTTTAGATCTGCTGGTTATTGTTGGTTTTATTCTAACTATGGTGACTTGAATAGGGCATCTTTTAGCATGTTTTAAGGGTGAACAAGCTTTATTTAAAATTTGATTTGTGTTGGCTTATTTTTGTTGAGTTTGGGCAGCTGTTTTAAGTGTATTGAAGGGCTATTGAGTGCCGGAAATCATTTATGCCATTTACTCAAACCCTAGCGACTGGTTTGGGGACTTTGGGGTTGTTTTGGAGGGATTTTGGTTATCATACAATTCAGATCTGTATTTCTGCGGAAAGATCTTAATTTATAGAACTATTTGCATTTTATTTGAAGAGAAAACATGGAATATTGAAGGAGTTATCAATTTTAGAAGATTTCAGTTGTTTGCATGCTTCCCGGTTGTTATAAATTAGTATTTATTTCAGATCTGCAGTTTTGGGGTTGATTTAATATTGAATGTGATTGTAGAAATTAGGAGGAATAAGGAGAGGGTGATTTCATAATTTTTGGAGTAGTTTTTGTGCCCTAAAAGTGCTGGGCGACCTACTTTTTAGGTCAAAATTAGGGTTTCGGGTTGGCTGTGCAAAATCTGATTTTTGCATATTGTTCCTCATATTTTTATGGTCCATTATCTAAAATTTCAGCTCATTTGGACTTCCCTAGCCAAAGATATGAATTTTTGAAGTTTGCAGCAGTTAGGGTATGAAAATTAATTATTTTCAGTTGTGTGTGATCAGATTTGTATTAATTCCTAACTTATTCTAGAAGGGGATTTTACATAGAAGAAGCTATCAAGTCCAAGAAAACTCCTCAATTTTGTGAGATTGCATGGAGTAGGCCAATCTTAGATTTCCTTGATCTTCTATGGATGTACATGGATGCCTTTCCAATCAATGATGTAGTCGAGATCTTTGGATGTTCACAATGCGAATATACATTGGCTAAGTTGGCTTATGACTTGTGCTTGCATGGAGTGTCCAAGATGTGCAAAACGTGTTCCGGGTTATCCTCCCAAGTGTTGGTGTAGACGAGGATGTCATCCTAGTAGATGATGAATGAAATATTTGGTGAACAGCTGAAGTATATTGTTCATCAAGGGTGTGAATGTTGCTCTTGTATTGGTCAAACCAAAAGGCATAACCAACCTTTCATACAATCCTTCCTTTCTCTTAAATGTTGTCTTCCGGATGTCTTGAGGATGGAATGGTACCTAATAATGTCGACTTCGTATCAATCTTTGTGAAGTATTGTGTGCCTCGAAGATGGGATAGGAGATCGTTGATGGGTACCGATTCTTCACAATTATCTTGTTTAGTGCATTGTAGTCTATGTACAAATGCCAAATTCCATCTTTTTTTGGGTGTGAGGACTATTAGGCAGCCACAAAGAGAAGAGTTAAACCTGATTTTGCCTAGATCAAGAAGCTCTTGGATTTGACGTTTGTCTTCATCTTTCTCCCAAATGAACATGTGATATAGTCGACAATTTGGAAGAGGGGATCCAAGAACCAAACTGATTTGATGTCTTACCATGCAATGTGTTAGAAGGCCTTTCAATTTTGGGAAGACTTCTCCATATTGCTTAAGTAGCTCTTGAAGTTGTTAGTGTGACAATGAATGCGTTGTGGCATGTTGTCATGCTTTTTTACTATCTCGTGCAAATGCTTTTGGGCAAACCATGAGTAGCACAAACTTCTACATGTGCGAGATAAGCTTGCAGCATTGTTTAGCTGAGACCAAAGTGAGTTTTGTCAATGTAGCAAACTCCATGAGATTGAAGAAGCGATCATTGACACATACAATCCACCGTTGCGATCGTGCATGATATGTAGCATCTAGATCATACACATATGGCCTTAAGCGAAATGTAGTAGACCTACAAAGGAGCGATGTCACAAGTGATAATGTCCTCCATGGTCTTGCCTTCGCATTAGTAACTACATTGTTGCCAAACCTATATATATTTCCTTGCTTTAGAGCCATCCAAGGGAGTATGGGCGAGGATATGCTCTAGTATGAAGGCCTAGGCACCTTGAGTTGTGTCTTACAAAATGTTCTTTTTGACCAACCATTGTGAATCATGACATGGAGAGATTGTCCTTGAGACAAAAACTTTGTGAGGAAGAGATACTCGCGATCCTCCGAAGTGTTGATGGCAATGGCATTGGTAATTAGACAAGTAACATCTAGATCAGTATCATATGTTTGTGTAAAGCCTAATGCAGATTGCACAATCAATGATTGTTGTCCTCGACATTCAACATCGTTGTAGATGCGAGTATGGTGTTGTTGATACCACTTGTCGCCTTGGTTCTCCTTGCCCTTTTGATGCGAAAGCGCAAGAGCCTTTTGATGTTATGCTTCCAATGTTTTGAGGGGACGTGTCCCCTAGATTTTGATGATGTCCTAGACATCCCAAACGTTTCGAGAGACTTGGAGACATCTCCAATATTTATAAATATTTTAAAAAGCTTTCTGATGTTTTTATTTTTAAAAAGTTGTTATTTTACCATTAACATTGAATTCTAATCTCAAAAGTACCTAAACACATTAAATATAGTTTACATCCCTAAATTTCATTGAATAAGGTTAAAATGTTGAAATATTAATTTACATATATTATTTTAATAGTTGTTCCCATAAATGAGAACATTTTCACCGTCCTGAAACATTGTCCCCTCATCCCCGAGACTTAGGTAACTATGTGTGCTTCCTTCTTCGGATACTCTCCCTTGTGAGGTGTATTTTGCTTTTTCGAAGGTGGTTGAGATGGTGCACTTTGCACAAACAAGCTCTTGCGCACAACGTTGGATGAAATGAAGAATCGATGCTCCATTTTTGCATTGGCTTTGATCTTGGCAGTCATGTAATAAGCTTGCCCCAATGTGTCAAGTAATGTCCCTTTCCGGGATGAAACTGAAAAACAAAGGAAATAGCACAAACCCCAATAGATAGTGAACTGAATTTTATGACAGCTAACTGAAAATTATAACAGTAGTAAACAGCAGTCTGATTTTTATAACAGCAGCAAGGAAAAAGTAACAACTCTTCAAAATTGCACCATTCACACCATCCAAAACATGTAGGGACACTTAGAAATATTTTAGAACCAATATTAACCAAGAAATCAGCCTTCAAACCCCAGTTGGAAATTAAATAAATGACAATAGAGAACACCCTTACAAAGTGGCTGGAAATGAATGATTCCAAGCCCAAAAATGAAGTCCAAATATAGATTTCGGCTACTAAAAATATGAAGAATGCAATGATGGCTGAGTTGGAAGTTGTCGTGCCCTAGAAACCACCTAACTCTTCCCCAAGGTGGGTCACTCCCCTAGGAGAGGGGCTGAAAATCACTGTAGACTCAAACCCTAGCTGAAAATCTGCAACATCAATCTTCTTGAAGCACTTTGGAAACCCCGAGATGGAGAATCCTCAATAAATTGAAGAGTTTTCGTTCTTCAATCAAGCAAGGAAGGTTTTTGTCCTCCTTGTTGGCCACACCAAAGGATTTTCGCCCTTAAGTGGAAGTAATTGAGCAATCAACCCAAAACCATGTAAAGTTAATTTTTAAACAAGATCATGATGCACAAATGAGCCAAGCAACCCCTTTTATACATTGTTGTGGTGCCAAACCCAATTAGAAAGCTTCCAATTAGGACCGACCTCATAATGGTTACTTTTTTTTTCCTTTTGGCTTTTCACCTTCTTAACCCAGCTGACCTGACTTATGTAGAAAACTATTAAAGAAGAATGCAAATGCTCACGAAAATAACTGAAAAACATGACAATCACTTCCCTTGCTCATTTCCTTCTTGCCCCCAGGAAGTGGAAGGGGCTCAAAGTCTTCCAATCGAATTAGTTTGGGAAAAGGGAGATTCTTGTCCTCCTCCCAATATTGTTTGCCCTCAAACAATTACAAGCTTGGTTGATCCAATAATCCGGATCATGTACCTGTCAAATGAAAGATCTCTTGCCAACACAAGCTCATATGCCCAAGTACCATCATACCAAAACAACTAAATCCCATAGTTGCCAAGTGGAACAACCTCTGCCCACAATGATCATGGTGTCTACTCCATCCATCACCCACATCTATATGCTCTCCCTCAATGAATCCTTCTACCCAAAGCATGAGAACATCTTTCATACATTCCCTTAAGGCCAAAGGTTGCCCCAAGTGCTCACTATCGTGTTCCTAAGGTACCCCTTTGCTCTTCTCTTGTGATGAAGGATCCCATACACTTGCTCCATGACTATAGCCTTGAGCTCCAATGGGTCCCATAATGTTATCGTGGGCTGATCCCTCCAAAGCATGGCACAACACAGCTTGCATGTAAGCTGAAAATAAGTCATAACCACAAGTCACTTGGAATTCCATCCAAATCAGCACTAGGATGGTTGGGAGGATTGTCTTCAATAGTGGAGCCTCTCCACTATCATTACCATGCAAGGAAACCCTCTTAAATTGCACAAGTGTACAGTTGTTCATGACTGAAAATATTATGACCAGCAATATAGAAATGATACAAATATGACAAACCCATGCAAGCTTCAGTAATGTGATTGATGTAGAAGCGGTAGGTAACCATACAAGGACTGAAAACTCTCCATCTTCAGCTGCAATCCCATATGCTCCACCATTTGCTTGGGTGGAAAACAAACTCAGTTGCTCTTCCCTTTTATTCCTGTACCTGCACATGGAACAAACTTATTAAGGAAAACAAGAGCTTCCACCAATGTTCCGACAACCTCTCCATCATGCCTCATAGATATGTGGACCAGCTTTCTGCCTTTGCTTGCATTCTCCTCAAAATTCCCCTTCATATGATGGACTCTCAAAGGTCCATTCACGCTGCCCCAAGCATGGTTGTAGCTGTACCATTGCAATTTCTTGCTCAAAATCAGCATTGTGGTGGCGGAAACCCTTTTAAAACAGCAGCTAACAATCCCTTCTTGATGGTAGGCAGAAAATCCTTCCACCTTGTAACTGAAAACACTTTTCTGATTGATGGTTCTGATGCGGACAGCAGCAAAAAGGATAGGATAACAGCTGTCATACTTCAAATTCTTCACAAAACTCAGTAATGACAGTGATCTAGGGGTTGGAATCAACCATATAGTGACTGAAAATGCTTCAACAACCTCAACAAACTGAAGATTACTCCAATGTATGTTTGAGACTACTTGTATGGCTGCAAGTACAATGTTGGGCAAGCTGAAAAAAGAGGAACAGCAGTACAATTCTTTATGACAGCGTGTCTTAAAACCCATAAAACATGTCTTCTACTACTTACAATCATACCACCAATTTCCAGCTGGGTTACAATGCTTTGGACAACAAGATAACATCCATCTCTCTCACTTCCAAATACAAAATTCATGAACTCAACATCCACTTTTATTGGAAGACTTCTATGAGCATATGCATGGATTAGGAACTGAAAACTTCTATGATATAATTGTTGTTCTAAAACTGAAAGTGGGAAGTTTTTCTTACCATGGGCTGCCCATATGTCTTGCCTTTTTGCAGAAATTATTTTCATCCTTTTTGCTGTAGCAGCTTGAGGAGCTTTATTTGTTATGCCTTGAAGCACAACCTCTTGGCCATCAAGCTTGAATCTTAACTTCATAGATCGGTAGTTTTGGTTAAATTCATTCAAGGAATGCAACCATTGTATCTCAAGTACCAAATCCGTATCTCCAATACCAACAACATAGAAATCATTACTTACCATGTGCCTTCCCAAGGTGAGCTTGAGTTGTTGGATCCTCTTGGTGCAAGGGATGATGAAGCCATTTTGTAGCATCTCATCCTTCACAATGAGGTTCAAATGTACAACAAACTTTATATGCATTCTCATAATTTTCCTTCCATTCCAAGTGCAAGAGATGACATTTACCTTGATCCTTCAAAGACCACCCATGCCAAAGCAATCTTGGCCTTGAATAGAAGAAGCAACATGCCCATAGTTGCAAGTTGTCTCTTTGGACCTATCATGCTTCTTAAAATATTTTCCATGATGACAAAAATATGGCAGCGACATAGGAGGAAACAACAAATCAGAAATATGGTCATCACTGTCATACCTTGGGCTGCCCACAAGGAGCTCACCCTCCTTTGCCTTTGCTTCTTCAACAAGTGAAGATCTTCCCGCCTTGACTCCTTCCATATTTTGTTGACACATGTATGGAACATCATCATTCACGTTGCCCCAAGCATGGTTGTAGCTGTACCATTGCATTTTTTGCTTCTATTCGAATTGATTGTTGTTCGGAAAATTCCAGCAAGCTAAACATCATCATTAACAACCGGTAAAGCTTTTTTCTCATGTGTATGCCCTTCAACATGGTCTTCTTGGGACTCCCCCTCAAAACCCTCTTGCAGATCTGTTTTTCTTTTTCTTCGTTCAAGAGAAACCCCTTTGGGTTTGGCTCCTTGGCGTGTTCTTGTGGTCTAGGGTTTAACCCTAGCATCTTCATCCATACACCAGTTGTCCCTTTGTTGAAAACATAAAATGTAGAGAGTGTCACCTTCCCAAAGCATTTTGAAGATTACTTTGAGGCATTTGAGGTCTAGAAATCGGCCTTAACCTATCCTTGCTTACCCCTATGAATTCAGCAAGTGAAATAGCATCACGGATCTCATTCGAGAAGAGCCCTATATTCTTCATAGTTGGCCGCAATATTGTGCCCTACTTGAATGTTGTGTATCCACCTCTGAAATGGCTTCTTCCCTTGGGAGGAAAGTAGGCCTAGTAGCTGATCCACAAATCAACCCTTGGGGCTGCCTTGAATTGTTAACCCCAGATGAGCTGCCCTCACCATTGTGAAGCCTTGGCTCATGAAGTTTTGTAGGGTTAGGGCTAGCAAATCCATTGTGTCTGCCAACCTTTCTTGCCCTTGATGAGTCTATCGATTTTGGCTTCTTGGGAACCCTAGTGGCCCATGTTAGGCTCTTCAAATAGCTGATCTGATTTCTTCTTCTCTCTCCTTTGATAACAGGTGTATCATTTGTCACCGTCTTGCATGAATACCCTCAGGTTGGGAAGATCGATGCTCTAATACCACTGTAATGTCCCTTTTCGGGATGAAATTGAAAAACAAAGGAAATAACACAAACCCCAATAGACAGTGAACTGAATTTTATGACAGCTAACTGAAAATTATAATAGCAATAAACAGCAATCTGATTTTTATAACAGCAGCAAGGAAAAAGCAATAACTCTTCAAAATTGCACCATTCACACCATCCAAAACATGTAGGGACACTTAGAAATATTTTAGAACCAATATTAACCAAGAAATCAACCTTCAAACCCCAGCTGGAAATTAAATAAATGACAGCAGAGAACACCCTTACAAAGGGGCTGGAAATGAATGATTCCAAGCCCAAAAATGAAGTCCAAATATAGATTATGGTTGCTAAAAATATGAAAAATGCAATGATGGCTGATTTGGAAGCTGTTATGCCCCGAGAAAGCATCCAACTCTTCCCCAGGTGGGTCACTCCCACGGGAGAGGTTGTAAATCACTGTAGACTCAAACCCTAGCAAAGAATTTGTGACATCAATCTTCTTGAAGCACTTTGGAAACCCCGGGATGGAGAATCCTCAATAAATTGAAGAGTTTTTGTTCTTCAATCAAGCAAGGAAGGTTTTCGTCCTCCTTGTTGGCCACACCAAAGGATTTTCGCCCTTAAGTGGAAGTAATTGAGCAATCAGCCCAAAAACCATGCAAAGTTAATTTTTAGACAAGATCATGATGCACAAATGAGCCAAACGACCCCTTTTATACCTTGTTGTGGCGCCAAACCCAATTAGAAAGCTTCCAATTAGGACCGACCTCATAATGGTTACTTTTTCTTTTATTTTTCTTTTCACCTTCTTAACCCAACTGACCGACTGGCTTATGTAGAAAACTATTAAAGAAGAATGCAAATGCTCATGAAAATAATCAAAAACATGACAATTACTTCCCTTGCCCACGGGAAGTGGAATGGGCTCAAAGTCTTCCAATCGAACTAGTTTGGAAAAAGGGACATAACACAAAAGTCTAGAACTACATCTTCACACGAATATAAGGTAAGAGTCCAATAATGTGCTTAAGCACCTTATGTTGTTCCCTCAATTCCTCATGTAGACGAGAAGCATAGTAATGGAACTCGTTGGCATAAATGCTAGTGCGATTGTTGGAACTTCATGAACTCGTCTTGAAGTGTTTGAGGGTAAAATCCTTACTGCAAGGCACTGACAAATGCATCCCAAGACCGAAAGGGCTCAAAATCCTTCTCGAGTTGTGCATTGTATGTTTATCACCATTGGGACAATGAAATGAACATCTTCAATATTGTGAAGGTGATCTTCCTCCGGTTTCCAAACAGCCGTGAAGGTGATCTTCCTCTGCTTTCCAAATAGTTGACAAAGAAACAGGCCTAAAGTTGCCGAATCCATAAATTCAATGTTGTGGAATCAATTTTGCCTCCAAACAACTGGGTTATCAAAATTGATTTGGACCTTGTAAGGGCCAGGTTGTTGAAAGAGTTATAGGTGTAGGCTGCAAAAAGAACGAGATGCTACCGAATGAGCTACATCATGAGTTCTCATAACCGGCCGTAGAGAGTTTGGCACATTGTGCCTCAAGAGTGTCATGAATGAGTTTTGGATGTCTAGGGCTGCTTCACCTATTTCTAGGCATTAACCATCTTGCTCTTGCTTTGTCAAGTTCCTCGGAATACTCAAATAGATGCAACAATATTTCCTTCATTGTGTTGTTGTGTGCACATGTTTTCAAACATATGAAAGCTCTTGCTCAGTTACCGATGACCCACACCATAGGGTTCAAGATGTATCTACAGAGGGCAACCCTGTACTAAGTGATAAGCTACAAAGGTTTTAGAATGTGGAAGAGGAAACAGATTAACTAAACAAACACATTTGAAATGTAGAAGACTTCTTGTAGGAAATGCAACTTCCATTCAAATGAAAAAATAGGGAAAATGGTACAAAGTTGTACAAATCTCATTAAGGCTAGGAATGTGGATTCCTACAATCGATAAGGGGGAATAATTCCTTGGTTGAATTGCTGAGATTAGAACCATAGTAAGCATATTTGGCAAGTACTCACCAGAAAAAAAAGCGAATAATCGCTGCAAAAACTCACCGAATATTGGCGAATATTCGTTGAGAATATTCGGCAAATACTCACCAATATTCGGCGAGTCCGTGCACGTAACTCCCCACACGCGGACAGGACGTGGAACACATCGCCAAAACGCTGAAAAAACATTGTTTTTTTCTTTTTAAGGCACCAAAGCACTTCATTTTCATTCACACAACCATTTGAGCTTGCATTGCATGAGTTGAACGGATTTTTGAGCGAATTCGAAGAGGAAATTTGGAGAATTGCATTTGGAGGTAAGTTTTTTTAATTCTTTCAAGTTTTTGCAAATTTGGTCTATATTATTTAAGTTTTATATATTCATATTGTAATTTTAAATACATCTAATTTAAAAGCGAATGATTTTAAATTTGGAGGAAAGTTTTTTTAATTCTTTTTGCAAATTCATTCTAAATTATTTAAATTTTATTTATTTGATTCTTTAACTATGTTTTGTAATTTTAAATGCATCCAATTTTATTGCAAATCATTTTAAATTTTAAAATTCATTTCGAACCGAGAGACATGTTATTTTTTATTAAATTACGGTTAAATAGGGTTATACAGACACAATTTTTTTAATTTTAATTAAGTTTACGTTTTTTTAATTTTTTAAATGTGCGTTGTGTTGCAGATTAGAGCTTACCAATGGCATCGGTTCGGCATCTGGTCAAGCATCACTAGTAGGAACCATTCCCACTAATGCCCGTACCATCGCTTGGAAGTATGGTGTACATGGAGTAGTTAGGAATAGTGGTTTGCAATTTCTGTGGCAAAACATTTTCTGGAGGCATCAATCACCTGAAGTATCATCTTGCATGTATTGTTTGTCGGGATGTTGTGGTATGCCCCAATGTTACAGAAGAGGCAAAACGAGAGATGAAAGTAGAGCTAGCAGAGCTAGAGGAGAAGAAACTAGAGGGGAAAAGGTGCATGTAGCCATAGCAGAAGTTGTTAGACCTGGGGCTGGAATGACAGAGGATTCAGAGGATGATGCAGCAACAATTGTGGGCTCTACTCGCGGTCCACGCATACGAACCGAGAAGAGGCACATCTGCTTCATCGAGTTCGAGCAAAGGCATACATAGTTTTTTTGTACCAAGGAACATACCTGGAGCACAACCTTCATTGCAAGGTACAACCTAGAACAAGGATATGCATGAGAAAGCGGATAAAGCATGTACAACTTTTTGGTACTACAACAACCTTCCCTTCAATGTGGCAAAGAGCCCGTATTGGGAGTACTTGGTGACAACATTGACAGTTGCAGGGGAAAGGTGCAAGGCACCCTCTCCAAAAGACTTATGTGGGAAATTGCTCAAGGGTGCAATTGCAAATGCAACTACAATTCTAGAAGATAAAAAGAAACAATGGCAGAAATATGGACCATTCTTTCAGATGGGTAGACGAATGGAAGGAACCGTACCCTCATTAATTTTTTAGCGGCTTCAAATGGTGAGATGGTGTTTTTGAAGTCAATTGATGCCTCTAACATAGTTAAAAATGCAAAGAATTTGAGTCTTATGTTGGAGAAGGTTGTATTAGAGGTGGGTATACAGAATGTTGTGCAAGTTGTCACAAACAATGCAACAATAAGATATGTGGCGATTGGAAGACTACTACATGAGAGACATCCATCACTCTTTTAAACTCCTTGTGTGGCTCATTGCCTTGACCTTCTTTTAGAGGACATAGGCAAAATTGATTGGGTGAGGCTGGTTGTAGAAGATGCAAGAAATATAACCAAATACATATATAATCACCCTTGGGTTCTTAGCTTGATGAGAGAACACACAAAGGGGAAAGAGCTTGTGCGAATCAGTGTCACAAGGTTTGCAACTAACTTCTTGACATTGCAAAGTATTTCTAGTTTGTTGACATCGTTGAAGCAAATGTTTGTGAGTCAAGCATGGCTAGACTCACAATATTCAAAGAAAGTTGATGGAGAGAGGGCTACAAAGATAGATTTTGATGATATATTTACAAAGAGAGCTATAGAAATCATCAAGGTAATCGCAAACTTCGATTTATATTTCAAGTTGATTCATTTATTTTAATTTGTTAAATTATAAATATATTGTTATTTACTTTTACTTTATTTATAAGTTTGAAATCTTATATTTTAATTTGTGTGTCGGTGTCGAGTCGTTCGTGAGGGGTCTTGCATTTGGTTGATGGGGAGCAAAACCCTATGGGGTATATTTATGAGGTCGTGAATAGGGCCAAAGAGACTATCTAAAACTATTATAGGGGGAATATCGCCAAATATGGTCCCTTTTCTGGAGATAATTGATTTAAGGTGGAACAATCAATTCCACCAACCTATTCATGTAGCGGGGTACTACCTCAACCTCAATTTTTTCTTCTCCAATGGCTTCACAGATGTGAACGGAGAGGTTATGGAGGGCCTTTCAACATGTATTGACAGGACGATACCAGAGGTTGAGACGAGCGACCTCATTATTTTCGAGCTGCAAAATTACAAGCATGTTAGGGGAGGCTCTTTTCTTCAGCGTTAGCTATCCGAGAGAAACACACGGTCACTAGGTAATAAAAATTAGAAATTTAGAATGTTTACTAAGTTACTTATGTGTTACAAGTTACAAATTTGATTTTATTAATTACTTATAAACTTTTGATTATCTTGTTTGTAGGTTCTTGGTGGGAGGATTGGGGAGGAAATACCCCGCATCTTCAAAAGCTAACCCTTAGAATTTTATCTCAACCTTGTAGCACTTCTGGATGTGAGCGTAATTGGAGTTTGTTTGAGGCCATTCACACAAAGAAGCGCAACAAGTTGACTCAAAACGCCCAACGACTTGGTTTTTGTGCAATACAATCTTCGGCTTTGCCTGACAAGAAAAGTGGAGGCCACATCGGAGAAGCTTATTGATTTGGATGAGATAGATCCATACAAAGAAGTGGATGGGGCAAGAAGAGGAAATCCTTGCGATCACATAGGGTGAGATTGTGAAATATCCCTTATGGGATACCACTTAAAAATGCACAAAATATTGAAAATTTGCAGCCAAATAAAATACTTATTTTTGCAGATTTTTACAGTAAGGACAACGAACTAAAGAAAATTAAAATCTCCCAAAATATCCACTCAAATTACTTGAAAATTTAAAGAGGGCTTGCTAATATTATGAAGGACATAATAAAACTATTTTTGGAATTTTACACAAATTAAAATGCCGCCGAGAAAAGCACAACGTGCCTTACATGCAAACTAGAAAACTTCAGAGGTTCGTAACTCTCCAAATACAAGAGCAAAAATTAAGGGTCTTTGGAAATAACATTAACAGGTATAGGAAATGACATTTCAACCTTCAGATCTGAAGGGGACCAACTGGAAAACCCTCCAAATAAGGCTGCAAGTTGCCTCGCTTGGAAAGGGGTTGGAAACTGATGGAGGCACCTTCAAAGTGATGCTAAGCCCAACCCAAATGGTTGCCGTAAGTCTGATCTGGAAGCCCTCTGATTATCCTCCCCAAATGCCCCCAAAAATCCTCAAAACCCTTCCTCTGAACCCTCTGATAATATCTCGGTAACACAACCCTGAAAGTGGCTCCAAAATGACAGACTAGGGTAGATCTCTCACTACCGAAGAATTCCCTGCTAGTTAGGGACGGGTCTCTCACCACCGAAGCTAGGGTCCCTGTGGGATTTGACTCCACAAGCTGTAGATGTGCAAACAACAGTTGCACGTGAAGGGTCAATAAAATGTATGCCAAAAGTGCCTTTCCTTTCTCTCCCAGCTCCTTATATACTTCTCCTCAAAGAAACGAGCCCCAATAACCCTAGCGCATTTCATTCCATGGAGGGGCCAATAAAATAAAAGTAACTATAGTTACTTTTTCCTTTTTGAGTCACCATGGTCCAAAAGTGACCCCAATCGCAAAACTTGGATATTAGAACCATGGGGCCCCTTCCCAAAAGCTCTCAACGTCCACAACCCCTTGGGTATGACCACGGTTTGGACTTGACTTGGCCCTTGGGCCTTTTGGAGTAAGAAAGGGGACATTACAGTCCTCCCTTCCCAAATTTTGCTTGTCCTCAAGCAAATGCAAATTAGGATGTTGCAAAATCTGCTCTCCCTCCCAAGTAGCATCCTCAAGTGGCAGTCCCTTCCATCGCACCAAATACTCAGTGATTACTCTGCTCCTGAGCCCCCTCTATCTCTCTTCAATAATGGATTTTGGTTCCAGCACCAACTTCCCTTCCTCATCTAGTGGCGGTAACTCTGTAGATGGTACAATATGCGGTCTGAGTGCCTTCTTAAGGCATGAAACATGGAAGATATTATGTATCTTACTATGCTTCGGTAGCTCTAGCTCATATGCAACTGCCCCAACTCAACGAACTACTCGGTACGGACCATAAAATCATGGTTTCAATTTCTCTGCACCCTTCTACTTCAGTGAGGACTACCTATATGGTTATAAACGTAGGAATACTAGATCCCCAACCTCAAAAGACCTCTCTGTCATGTGTCGATCTGCATATACCTTTTGTTGATTTTGTGCCTTCTGAAGATTCTCTCTGAGAGCCTTCAGAATATCCTAGTTCTCCTATAACCAATCTCGAGCTTTGGGAGCTCGGCTATCTGGTAATACCAAATCTACAAATGTCCTGGTGTCGTACCCATACAAGGCTCGGAAAGGGGTCATACCTATGCTCATCTGGTAGGTGGTATTGTAGCAATACTCACCCATGTGTAACCATTTAATCCATGCCCGCTGGTGTCCTGTCACATAACTCCGCAAGTAGCCTTCTATCCACTTATTGACTCTCTGTCTACCCATCATCATCTGTCTGGTGGGTGGTAGCTAGTCTTGGAGTCAACTCCGTACTTTGCTAGTCGAAGATCCCCGCCAAAAGGCGCTCATAAAGATCTTGTCCCTGTCACTAACGATATTTTTAGGCAACCCATGTAGCCGAAAAATACCGGTATAGAAGATCCGGGCCACATCCACTGCCTCGTGCCCCTTGGGTAGGGAAAAGAAATGAGCATGCTTAGTTAACCGATCAACTACAACATAAATGCAGCTATGCCCATGCACCAAGGTAAGCCCTGTGATAAAGTCCATAGATATGCTTTCCCATTTCTGTTCGGGAATGGGGAGAGGCTAAAGTAATCCTGCTGGGAAAGAATGCTCAGATTTGGTTTGCTGGCAAACCATACACTCTCTGACATGATTAAGGACATCGTCCTTCATCCCCTTCCATGCAAATCTCTCCCTGATGAACCTGTATGTTTTGAAATACCCAGGATGTCCAACTAGTGGTGTATCATGTACCGCTCGAAGGATCTTCTCCTTCATTTTGGATCCTGGTACAAGGAAAATCCTATCCTTGTAGAAAATGAAATCATCCACTACTCTGTATCGGTCGTCCTATATAATACCATCCATGATCTCATAAGCAAACTGATTTTTGGAATACTCAACAAGTATATGAGCCTTCCAATCCGCTAAAATCTCAGACATAGAACTAAGCATAGAAGTGACGTAAGGCCTCCTAGATAAAGCGTCACCAACAATATTATTCTTACCTCTAGTGTACTCTATGTCAAAGTCATATGTTTGCATGTTGTTCACCCATCTTTGCTTTGCTAGCGATTGTTGAGCTCTCTGTCCCCCAAGAACCTCAAACTGTGTGATTCGTGCAACCACGAATTTGTTGCCCACAAGGTACTATCTAAATTTGGCCAAAGCATGCATAATGGCCAACATCTCCTTGTCGTAGATTGAATACCCTCTCTCCACGGGTTTCACTTCCGACTCTCATAGCGATGGGATGCCTATTCTACATGAGAACGCCCCAACACCCTCTCTGATGCATCACACTCTAGAATGAATGGGCGGGAAAAGTCTGGTAATGCGAGGACAGGGACACGAACTCATCACCTCCTTGAGGTGGTCAAAAACCTGTTGTGTTGCGTCTGACCAAGCAAAATCCCCCTTCTTGGTCAAATCGGTCAATGGAGCAGTCAACCGAGAGAAATTCTTCACGAACCTCTGGTAGTATGTGCACAACCCCACGAATCTTCTCAATTGTGTCAATGTCCTAGGTGGCGGCCAATCCAAGATTGCCCGTATCTTCTCTCTATCCACCTTCACTGTACCCCCAACCAATTACATATCCCAAGTATAGAAGTTCGGTCATGCCGAACTCACACTTAGAGGCTTTCGCATATAACGAATTAGCTTCTAATATCCCCAATATCTCACCCAGGTGCCTGATATGGTCCTCCCAAGTCTTGTTGTAGACTAAAATATCATCAAAGAAAACCAATACAAACTTCCACAAGTGGCGGTTGAACACATGATTCATGCAAGACTGAATGTAGCTGGAGCATTAAACAATCCAAAAGGCATCACCAAGAACTCAAAGTGACCGTAATGGCATCTGAAAGTTGTCTTATGCACATCCTGCTCCCTGACTTTGATCTAATGATATCCAGAACGCAAATCTATTTTTGAAAAATAGATTGCACCATGTAGCTCGTCCAAAGAACTCATCAATGCATGGTACGGGATACTTGTTCTTTATTGTCTTCTTATTCAAGGCACGGTAATCTATACACATCCACATGGTCCCATCCTTCTTCTTCACCAATACCACCGAAGAAGTAAAAGGGCTGAACTCGGTCTAATATGCCCCATATCAATGAGCTCTTGTATAGTCTTCTCGATCTCATCCTTAAACCGTTTGGGGTGACGGTAAGGAGAAGTAACCACCGGTCTAGCATCCTCGAGCTCAATCACATGCTCAAATCCCCTATCTGGAGGTATGCTTGGAGGTATGTCACCAAACACTGCACTATGTTTGTCTAACAAGCCCTGTATATCCACATGGTACTCCTATTGTCCATCCTCTAATTTATTGGTCGAAACCAAACAATGTACTGCCCAATCCACCTCGTCGTGCCTATAGATCCTCTCGATTCTCTTGGTCGTAACAACTTGGGGTGCCCCTGAAGATAAACCCCTCAAGATCACATTCCTCCCTTCGGATTTAAACTTCAAACCCATCATCCGGAAGTTGGTCCGAAACTCACCAAGGGAATGGAGCCACTGTACCCCAAGCACTATGTTGGTCTCTCCAATACCAACAATATAGAAATCATTGGTAATTATATAGTTACCCATCGTGATGCTCAATTGGGGAACCCGTCATGTGCATCTCATAGAATCTCCATTGGCTACAACCACGTTGAAGCCCTCAAATTCCTGTCTGTAACCCTCGCCTCTCAACCAATGAGGCATCAATAAAGTTGTGGGTTGCCCCACTATCAATGAGTACCACCACTCGTTGTCCCTGCAAAACTCCCCTAACTCTGAATGCCTTGTACCTCGGGGTACTAGACAAGGTGGCGATAGTCTCCTGGGAAAAGTCTCGCTATCCTGCTCAACACCCGCACTATCAAATGCCTCATCATCATCATCATCCTCTAATCCCTGTGTGTCCAACTCCTCGTCACCATCACTCTCCTCAAAGACCTCTATGAATTGGGCCTTCCCTCTACCCTTGCAATCGTGTCCTGGAACCCAAGGGGTGCAACAATCGAAACATAGTTTCTTTCGCCTCAATTCCTCCCTGTCCTCACTAGATCCGAATGGTCTCCAGGTTGTATCTTTCCTAGGTGGAGGTACCTTTGGCTGCAAACCCTCGGTTCTAGAAGGAAACCCTTAGGCTACACTCGAGGTGGAAACCTCGACTTAGGAGTGGATAACTCCAAGTCACGAGCTCTCCTAATAGCCTCATGCAATGAAGAAGGCTCAAATGCCCTCACAAATCCAATGAGAGCGTCACCGAAACCTATTGTGAATAGGGAAATCAACCCCATCTCTCAGTAACATCGGTACCATGACCGATAGTCTCTGAAAATCGTGATATACTGATCCACGGAACCGGTCTGCCTCAAATGAGTCAACTCTCTAAAATACTTGTCGGGGTCCCTCTTATCAAATCTGCTCACTAGCCTCTTTGTGAACTCTGCATAAGTCGTGATGTATATGTGTCCTTGTGTAATCAACCCATGATGCCACCAATCATGAGCGTCTCCCTCTAGATGTAAGATTGCAAACTTAATTGCATCTTCCTCACGCATAGGATTCAAGTCGAAGTATGTCTTCAACTTCTGCACCCAAGACTGTGCAGTACACTTCTTAGAACCATCGAAATGTGGAACAGAAATCTGTCCCAACCTCCTTTGCATCTCTAGTACCTGTACTTGGTAATCTCTCCTAGGAATGTTGTCAATCTTCATTTTGCAATATTCCTGGAATGGCATATTGTCACGAAAGTCATCACTTAAGGTCTGGTACCTTTCCCAACAAGACTCCTCATCTACAATATCCCCTGGTTTTCGTACCTGTGAAACTTCCGGATCCTTCAAGAAAGAGGGTTCGTGAAACCCCAGAGGCCTGATAGAAAAATGGGGGGACCGCTGTCCTGAATGTCCACCCTCACCTCTTTGACCATGTTGTCCCCTATTGCTATTTTCTCCTCTTTCCGCATGAGTATCAAACATGTCATGTGCTAATCTCTCAGTGAGCTAGCTCAAATAGAGATTTGTAGTCTCCTGTTGCTTTACCATGTTGGTGAACAATTATTTCATCAGATCTACCCATATATCCTCACTGTCTCTGTCCCCCATCTTTCAATCCCAACAGGCTGGAATAACAACCGCTCTGATACCACTAAAATATCCCTTATGGGATACTACTTAAAAATGCACAAAATATTGAAAATTTGCAGCCAAATAAAATACTGATTTTTGCAGATTTTTACAATAAGGACAGCGGACTAAAGAAAATTAAAATCTCCCAAAATATCCACTCGAATTACTTTAAAATTTAAAGAGGGCTTGCTAATATTATGAAGGACATAATAAAACTGTTTTTTGGAATTTTACACAAATTAAAATGCTGCCAGAAAAAGCACAGCGTGCCCTAGACAGCTGGAAAACTTCAGAGGTTCGTAACTCTCCAAATACAAGAGCAAAAATTAAGGGTCTTTGGAAATAACATTAACAGGTATAGGAAATGACATTTCAACCTTCAGATCTGAAGGGGACCAACTGGAAAACCCTCCAAATAAGGCTGCAAGTCGCCTCGCTTGGAAAGGGGTTGGAAACTGATGGAGGCGCCTTCAAAGTGATGCTAAGCCCAGCCCAAATGGCTGCCGTAAGTCTGATCTGGAAGCCCTCTGATTATCCTCCCCAAATGCCCCCAAAAATCCTCAAAACCCTTCCTCTGAACCCTTTGATAATATCTCGGTAACACAGCCCTGAAAGTGGCTCCAAAATGACAGACTAGGGTAGATCTCTCACTACCGAAGAATGCCCTGCTAGCTAGGGACGGGTCTCTCACCACCGAAGCTAGGGTCCCTGTGGGATTTGACTCCACAAGTTGTAGATGTGCAAACAGCAGTTGCACGTGAAGAGTCAATAAAATGTACGCCAAAAGTGCCTTTCCTTTCTCTCCCAGCTCCTTATATACTTCTCCTCGGCAAACGAGCCCCAATAACCCTAGGCGCATTTCATTCCATGGAGGGGCCCATAAAATAAAAGTAACTATAGTTACGTTTTCCTTTCTGAGTCATCATGGTCAAAAAGTGACCCCCAAACGCAAAACTTGGATATTAGAACCACGGGGCCCCTTCCCAAAAGCTCCCATCCACAGCCCCTTGGGTATGACCACGGTTTGGACTTGACTTGGCCCTTGGGCCTTTTGGCGTAGGAAAGGGGACATTACAGATTGCTTCTTTCGAGAGGGAAGCTATGGAGGGAGAAGCACTGGTAGGAGATATTGGATTGGATGACATCTTTGGAGGTGATCTCGAACATGCAACAGAGGAGCCACCACCATCTACTACCAGGTTGGAGCCGGAGTCGCAGCCTTCTAAGAGGAGTGAGGAGACGCAGCCGAGTGTGGGGACTAGTAGAGGCAATAGACCCTCTCCCCAATATTTCTCTAAAATGGGGAAGAGGAAAATGTAACTTACTATATAATGTAACTTATTGTATATTGTAACTTGCATAAATATGAAATTTATGATGATAATTTTCAATGACAATCATCATAAATTCATAACACTTATCAATCGGTTGTTGTATTCGCATGATGATGCGATTTTGTATTGTATTTGTATTCAAATCTAATAGAAAACACTTCTCCAACATTTTATAGACTCATTTGATACATTTTGTAGCTATATTTTGCATAAAATTTATGTTTTTAAAGAAATTTGAGTATTTTTAAGTTGCCGAATATTCCCGAATATTCGCGAGTCTTGCCGAGTTTTTGCCGAGTCAAATTTTTTTGGGTTTGCCAAATACGAGTATGTGAACTATGATTAGAACAATAATCAAATGAGTATAAGTACAAGATACATTGGGCATGCGAAAAGGCTTATAATATCCAACTGACAATTTCGTAATTCCATAGAAAATATGTGAAGATGAATAATAGCATCCTAGAGAGATTAGATTATCAAGAGGGAAAAATGGGCGTCCTGATCAAATATGTGAATTGTTCATTAACAATTCTAGAGGTAGAGATTGATGGGAACAGTAAGGATAATTCACATAAGGAATGAAAACAGGTAGATACAGACGCAGAGACCAAGTTGGATGCATCAGGAAAACAGTGAGGATATACTGGAGTGAGCTCCCAGAAAAATTCTTTGCCTCATCTTTATCTCTCTGTGTCATGATAGTTTCGTCTCTTGACCAGCATTCTTCCATGTGAAATCGGTGGCTCTAAATAGTATCTCAGACGGGTTAACCTATGGCCTGTGTGGCTGTTTGCATTCTATGGTTACAAGTTAAAGTTGCCGATAAACAGAGAGCTATTATAAGTCCTGTAGGTCTGGCATAATAAGCCATTTCACTAAAAGGCCATTGCTGGTTCTTTTGCCTGCTTTGGTTGATTATGGCCATGTCTTTCAGCCATGGATTCCCAACTCCAAAGTGTTTTTGTATGTGATTCTACACATGATTTCTGGGGCTTGACCAATTAATTAATGAAAATTATTTTGCCCAAATTCAATTATTCTCCATTGAAAATTTTATGGATGTGTGAAAGATTAAAGATGACTAATATTTATATATAACAATTAGGTAATTCTGCTAGAGATGTAGTCTTAAGCAGAAAAATGTTACACAGGATTCAGAATGAGATTCTAAAAATCTACACAACGTGAAAAAATGCTCGTGAATTTACTCACCGTAACTCGTATCTTGTCGAAGAAGCTGACGAATCATATTAGGATCAGATGCATATGGCATATAATACTTCTGGGCCCACGGGTGGGGATGGTTAGGAACTTCAAATCGAACAGAAGCACACCACGGCCTCGCAGAAGGAAGGATTGTGGAGACAAACGTCATTACCCTGAGAAGTCGACCAACAGCCATAGTGAACATATACCTGGCCCCAAGCCCCAACCCAGGAGCTTTGACGCAGTCAAACAAAACTGAAAATGCTAGCATCAGGAATAACATCAAGTAATGGTGTAGACCAATAAGAGGAGCCCTTAACACTTGAACCACTATCATTGGAAGCCTTTCATTCAAAGCTAAAAACAACCACTGTCCTGTGTCAGGAAGAGGAGGTGCTGTCCTGAAACCAATAGAAAGAATTATACATTAAAATGTGTACAATTAATGAACATCAGAAACCTGAAGAGTGATTTTAGCATTATAGAGAAGAAGAAAATGTTGAAAACTTGAAACAACCCATGAAGCAGAAAAAAAAGGAATTGCAAGGAAACTAATGAGAACTATTCCCCCAGTCCATGGTCTTCAGTTCCAGTAATGACAAACAGTCAAGTGCACCCAGTACAACAAGCTTGTAGAAGGGCCTTTCTTTCTACAGAATACCAAGAAATTATAAATTGTCTTCGATAATAAGGAATTATAGATTCTCCTACACATAATGAAGACAATTGAAACATAAAGGATTTTTTCACGAAATAAAAAATGTTTACAATCACAGAACGCATAGATAATAATATTTCGCATTGGCACTAAGAATAAACTTAATAAACAATGGATACCAATTTCCTTAGGATAGCAGCGAATCACACAAGGAACAATTGTAGACTTCTGTTGCTCTGTTTCTAGATAGCTTCAATTAAACTCTAAAAGGAACAAAGAACACTGCAGTACCATTGAAAATGGTACTATTAGACTCTGTCCGTGAGTTTGTTTTTGTTACAGTCCAGCCAAAGTGTAACAGATGAAGTAAGGGAAAACCATGACTAAAGCAGATCCTTGAGTTTACCACAATAGCCATGAGAATCAGAACGCAAAAAATGGCACCACAAGAGCCTAACAGGAATTGGCATGCAGCAGCAAGGTTTAAGATAGTCATAAAGACAGTGAGGCATACAATATAAAGGGAAAGTTTCGCGAAGTGGCATATGGTTTCAAATATAAGCAAAGGTGAGAATGTCCAACACCATTGAGAATCTTTTATTAGAGCCTTCTCATGAGTTTGTTTTTGTTACAGTCCAGCCAAAATGAGACAGACAAAATAACGGAAAACCGTGACAAAAATTGACCATTGAGTCGACCACAATAGACATGAGAAACATAATGCAAGAATTGGGAGCATGGTAGCCTAACCAGCAATTGGCGTGTGGAGCAGCATGGTTTAAGACAGTCATAAAGAGAGCAAAGCATGAAATTAAAAGGAAAGTTTTGGTGATGTGGCATGGTTTCAGAAATAAGCATCGCGAGAATGTCCAATGCAGGGCATCATGGCCCACTAAAGAGGGAAGCACGTCACCTACCTCAGCTGCTACTCCAGTGATTTTCATTTCATTGAGTGAAGATGCTGCTGCTACTTTAAGCAACAGAAAGAGGAAATTAATCCTCACAGAAGAGAAAATTATCATTTCTGTAGACTTGAAGGACTAACATGTAGACTTTTCTTAACATTGTAAGTTACAGTATCCCGAAAATGTTTAAATGTGTGTTGACTAGCAAATTTATATGCATCTGGCACACTCAAAAATTCTACACTAGTGGGTAAATGGAAAGTGGTGTAGTACCAGAAATCTGGTCCCGGCACTCGGCAATATGGCATTTGGCACTTATTCTAATACACACTCCATTTACACATAGTTGACCAATAAAAGGCACTTTTCTACTCTATCCCACACCCTATATCAGCTAGATGACAGCCACTCTCCAGCTCAGCTCGTCAAAAATCTCTGCACATGCTATTGAACATTTGTCTAGACCTCCACTTGACTCCTGTCACTCTGAAGACAGGTGTAGGTCTTGGACAGTACCATCGCTAGTACTGTCCATCTCTTACGAACCAGTCCCCTTGCTTTCTAACAGTCACATTTTCAAAAGGGTATCTTGACTTAGTCATCCTAGGCGAGACTTTTGGGTTGATTGAGAGGCAAAACTAACAAAGGTTGCCTATAAATGCATAGCATAACCTCTTAGAGGCATGTAATACACACCTGCGGATCACCTAAGAGATATCTGGGCACACACTCTAAGAAGGTCAAGAGAAAGTATTGAAGCATCTGTCCCTTAGAGTACAACATCACAACAAGCTACAAATCTAAAGTCATCCATATTGCTGCCCTAGATCAAGTGTTGAGCTAAATCTGAAGTACAAGTGCACATCGCCAAGTGTGAGGGCCAAATCAAGGGCCCGTTTTCTTTTATATATATTTTTTGCTACATCTTATCACAAGTTTGGGTAACTCCAAGGGCTTGATCCCTCTTTAGAGTAGTAATATGTAGCATGACACTCATCAGTAGGGATGTCATGATGCAGTCCAACCCAATCATTTCTAACCACTTTTTCAAGTCAAGGGCGCAAGATTGTATTTGAAGCAAGGATAAGCATATCTCATTCAGATACAGTCATTGACAAGTTACAGATCAAGAAAGCAGGCACACATACATACGCAAGCAAACCTAAAAGGAGCGAGGAAGCACAAATATCAAGAGGACAGGTTCGGTGACAGTACTATCGAAGTAGCTACAAACTCATCCAAAACAGCTTTTCAGTCCCTGTACTTTACTAATCATCTTGCCGAGACTCTGATCCACTTCTACGCTACATCTGAGCACTTTGTCACACCCTTTGTCCATGTATTCTGGTTCCTCTCTCTAACCTTAATTGTACTTTGTCTTATTCTAGCTAGCATAAAGGTCAACATTCATGTTTCAATAATTTAGGACTTCCTTTTTATAGTTTTAGATTATTCATAATCCCTAATATGTTAGATTAGGCCCAAGAACCTAGTTCCCATATTACATTTTAATGAGCCTGCTCCTTTGTCGAATTAATGCACTCCAACCTAGGGTTTCATTCCTCACCCTTAGGGTTTCAGATTTAGGTCTGATTTTTTTCAAGTTTAGGGTTTCTAAACACTCTCTTGCTTGTTTGTACATTAAAGTTCTTCTTGTATGCCACCTAGACAAGTTAGGTCCCTCACATCAACAAGACAAAGTGCTAAATAGAGTGGTGCCCATATCAACTGCATCCAAGTCCCCTTGATTCCACAGCGTGCTAAAAAAATGACAAATAAATCTGATATTAATGCTTCTTCCTCAATTGATCCAAATGCTGATGAAATTGTTTATATTCATGGTGATGCTCACAATATATGCGAAAATATCGTTATAATTTAGACCATATCTGACCGTGAGGATAACCCATATGGGAGGAATGTTTTCAGCCACTATGATACTGATAAGAAACAACAACTCGTTAATCAACAGCATAACCCTAAAGATGCAATTACTCAATTTAGTGGCATGCTCAAGCAACAACCTAACAATGTTGGAGTACTAACCATGTTGTTAGAAGCCCATAAGAGAGTGCACAACAAGCCAATACACTAGGAGCTCAAGCCAATCCAGTATTTACACATACAGCTACACAAGTGTTGCCTACACCTAGCATCCCCGCAATAGGGGCATCACAAGTTGTCCCCAAGTCACCATGTCTATTCATACACTATCTATAACGCCTTCACAATCTAGTTTGTCGTCCAATGCTTCTACACACAATGCAAATCCTACTATCGATGCATACATTCAACAATGACAAGACATACAAGCTCAAATTACACTTACAAGCAAGGTATCAACCAATTTTACATTACAAGTTCCATTGGTTTATTAGATAATCCACTAGCTCCTAAGGTCCTTAGTTATCCCCTACCCACGATGTTTGTTTCACCTAAGATTTCTCCATATGATAGAACAACAGATCCAAAACAACATCTTCAAGCCTTTGTTGCTTCATGCATGGACTACACAAGTAATGACAAGCTATTGACCAAGCTCTTTCCATGAGGCCTTGAGGAATATGCACCTATATTGGTTTTACCCTCCTCCACAATGTTAGGCACACGCATTCCAACTTTTGGCCAATAACTTTTAGCCCATTTCTATTTCAACATTAACCAAACCTCGGATATGAACAAGAACCCATCAACTGTTCACTCTTGCGGTTTTTTGGATCACCACTAACCTTTTCAAGATCCACATCTACATGTGCTTTTTGTTCCCCCACAACATTGTTACATCAAGGAAAATACAAGAGATTTTGCTCACTTAATACAAGAAATTTTGCCCACTTATTAAAAGTGCGATCAGAAATCAATTGTATCTTATTATTCTCTACCACACAACAAGAAAGTGAACACAGCTGAAAAAAGCCACAATTCATTGTCATGCGCCCCATCGCTTGCGGCTAGCGAGAGATCGTTGGTTGACCTCCTTCCTCTGTTGCCTCCTACCTCCATTTGTGTGGTGCCCCCTCTGTGCTCGTGTTGGCACCAATCCTCGTGTGTCACGGGATCGAGATGCCCTGTCCCGGTTGTCAAATTAATGCGTCTAGATCCTTTGCCCAAAGGACCGCAAGATGGTCGTAAAATGTTGGGCTCGTGTCGAGTTGTTTTTGACCATCGACGGAGTGATCGTAAGTAGATTGGCAATGAAATAAAATTTGCAATTACGATAATAAAATATTAAGGGCAATTTGGGGGTTGTCCTTTCGCGGACGAACCTTTAGAACCCTTGAAGTGCCTTCGTGCCTTCGACTTGTGTGGTGACGTCGTTATCCTTACAACATTTTTCAACTCGAGAACATGGCAAATCGTGAAGTTGAAACATATATATGTATATTTGGTTTTAACGTTAAAGTTGATCTAAGCAATTGTAATACGGGTATCGATAAATGTATTCTGCATATTTTTCAAATGAGGATTCTTGCGTGGTAAGTGCCTTGGGTAGGGAGCTATTATGGTTTGGTTAAATCAAAATTTTAAAATAATAAAATAAAGCATGAAATCCACAATAGAAGGGAGTTTAACTAAATTTAAATAAATCATAAATATTTTGATATTTCTAAATTCTCCCATTTATTGGAGCATGTGCCAAACCTCTTTCCAAAGAATGAAATATTAGAATTTTGGGTAATTGTGAGAATGTTTGTTTCAATGTCTGAGCATTCGTGAGAGGATTATGGAGATTAATTTTGGGTCAGGGAATATCATTGCAAGTTATGGGCATGCATGTATGCTAAAAGGAGATGAAGGAGTTGGGTCTAGTTTGAGCTTTCTTTTGAGCTTAGTTCTGTTGCAGGATCTAGTTAAAAAGGAGTTTTCCTTTTGGAAAAATGCATTTGATGGGTGTGTGGATTGTTGGTTTTGGCGCCCATGAAAAGTTTTTGTTGTGTTTGTTTATTTGCTTGGGTGTGTTCCAGTGTGGGAGGAGAATTGCTGGTTGGGCAAATAAAACTGACAGGTGTAAATGCCAGAAGCCCTTTCTCTGCCAATATTCTCCTTGCCCGCGTCGATGGAGGGAGTCCACCAAAGCGCATAGGGGCAGTGTTTTTCTTTGTTTGGATATTGTTGCACTGCCTTGGTAGACAGGTATGCAAAATGTACAAGCATAGACTCGACATGTGAATTGTTTGTCTCATTTCTTGTTCATTAGGGCTCATGGAATGTCAGGGGTGCTGGAGGTGCGCAGATGAGTGTTGAAAAAGGCTCTAGAAACTCTTAAGCAAATGCGCAGAACAGCTATTAGGCCAGATAACCACTCCCTTTGTCAACATGCGCCCAACTCGTGCCAAAAAGGAAGCTTTGGAAGCATTCACAGACCTGTGATATGTTTGTCAAATTTCTTGATAAAAAAATTGTGGTTTCATGGACAACATGGTTTGGTGGATGCATTGGTTGCTGGGAACAGACAAAATAGTTTGTTTGTTTTGTTTTTTTTTCAGAAAAGGCTTGGAAACTTTCAATCAAATGCAAATTGGCAGGTTGGAAGTCGTCCCCACAACCTTATCAACATCCTCTTTTCCTGTGCCAAAAGGGAGCCTTGGAACACGGCTTGGACAGCCATAAAAGCATAATGGATATGATGTTTTGTCAGTTGTAGTAGTTGCTAATACCCCAGGAGATATATATGCAAAATGTTTGACAGAATGCATCAAACAAAATGTAGTCTCATGGAATGTTTGATCGCTGGATTTGCACAAAGAGTTTTGTGGAATGGACTTGGAGGTTCCTTTTTTTTAAATAATGCAAGCATTGGTGTAAAACTCAACTCAACAATCTTTGCCAGCATATTTGCCGCATGTACGAAAATGGAAGCACTCTCAAGGCCGCAAATTGGTTGACGGAATGCTTGGATGGAAGGAGCAAGAATTTGTTTGACGAAATGCTCCAAGAGATTTTGGTCTCATCGAATGTGGTGATGGTGAATTGTGCGAAATAGGTATGGATTTTCCCTTCTTCTCGCATTTAAATTATGCACTCTTTCATGTCCTTTGTGGTTGGATCTCAATATTTTGGATCATAGAAAATACATCTAGAACGAATGTGACAACTTCTACCCTACCCGAAAACCTTCAAAACATAGAAAAATAGCCTCGGAAATTGTGCGCATGGAGCGCCACACCCAAATGTACCGTGAATCTAAACTTCCAATTTGATCCTAGTAACATAGGACACCGTGGGGAAACTTATCTTAGTTGTTTGAATTCTTTTAATGCCTTTTCGAGTCAAGTCTCGAAGCCCATTTTTATATATCAGCCACTTGTGGTGGTTCAATTTAATAAAATGCGATCGGTTCCGGCTTGCAGATGCCTCTTTGTTTGAGCGAAACTAAAAACTACTGCCACCTACCTCTAGACTGCCAATAGGAGAATTGGAACCAACTCTCAATTATGCAAAAACACTATTGGGGATTAGTTTTGCAAGAGGGTTTTGAGGCCCTCCGGTCATTGTGTGACAGAAATTTTAGTTGCGTTTACGATTATCAGCCCCGGAGATACCCTTGTAACTTGAGCATTGTTCGTCGTATTCGACTTCCGTCAAATGCGATGAAGTCTCTGTATATAGGGGAATAAGTGGGGATCGTCCCAAGATGAGTGTTTTCGGGACCCAGGTTGTAGGCTTGTTGTTTTGGACAGCTTTCTCAACTTGCTTTGCATTAGTTGGAAACTCCTTCTGAGGGTCCCGTTTGACCTCTAACCATGCGTGAGACCTTTCTCATATCATCTCAATGCTATGTAGAGTATTATTCGATCTTTTATCTTGTATGAATGGATTTTGAAATGTATGGTGTTTTTCTCTCTCCTCCCTCTTCTCTCTCCAAAAATGACTATGATACTTTGGTTGTATTTGAAAACGTAAGTGAATTGGAAAATGTAAATTGGTTTGAAATGAAATGAAAATGGACATGAAATGCAAATGGTTATGACATTGTGAATGGAAAATAAAATGTCTCTTAACCTTCTCTCTCATCCTTACTCTCTCTCTAGAACCAAAAACGTAAAGTGCAAATGAATGTGAAAGTGTGAATGTGTGAGAAACGAACTCTCTCTTCTTCTCCTCCCTATCTCTACCTCTCTCTACTCTTGATTTGAAATTGTTTGAAATGATGAATGTGTGGATTTATGTTTGTGTGTATGGGATTTCCATACCAGTTCTAGGACTGACCTGCGATGGTTGCATGTACCCGGACAATAGGATAAGTATCACGACACTTGTGTCTTTTATTAGCATGTATCTGAAAGCAATGTAATTTTATAGAATATATTAGCGATATTGTTATGAATGGAATGCATTATTTCATTGGTTCCATGATGTATACCATATTGTTGCATATTGGTGAAATGTACTATTTCTTACATAGTTGTACTTTTGCATGTTTGACTAATTCCACACTTAGTCATATTTCAGTATATTTGGTTAGGTAAATGAAGTTGATTGTATCATGTTGCATTGGAAAACAATGTAAGAGGATCCCTTTTAATTATATCCAAATCATCATCAAGAGAATGAAATTGAAATCTTGTTATTTAAAATTGTTTGTACCATCGTAATCTTGGATGTGATTGTACCAATAAAATTGATGGTAGTAATATGGTAATGGTGTAATTCATCTATCTGCTAGTGATGTATCGACCTAGGAAATTTCTTATCCTCATTATATATATATATATATATATATATATCTTGCATGTGTGTGTTTTCATTTTGGGCGGAAAGTGTCAACCAAACTTATAGTTTGAAATATCAACCCTGGTGGTATGGGATGGTCCCTTTGAGCTTAACCTCGTTCCTTGTTTCTTTAGTGTAACCGAACACCTCTTGGGACATCTCTACGCCTTAGGAATGGAAGTGTTTTCCTTAGCCTTTGTTTATAGGAACACCTTTGAGTTTTGGAGGTCTTGGGGATTAAGTTGTTGAACGCTAGCTTTGGCCGGTAGGGCGTAGATCCCTTAGGGTATTTGGAAATAAATTTTAAAACTAATCCTAGGACCTTTTTGGAGGGTAATATGTGGACATTTTTTTGGTTTCTAAACCTTAGCAGATGGGTTTGTTAATGGTAGGATGTTGACCCATTAGACAGGTGAGAATTGTGACTTGTTTTGTTCTCCTTGCGAAGTCTCCATTTTCTGACAATAAAGACATTATGAAATATCTCCTTCGAGAACATGATATTCTAGAACATTAACCTTTGACTTGAACACAAACTTTGTGACACTTTTGTATCTTATAAATGCTCTCAATCATCTCTATTTTCTTATGTACCACAAGCATAAGTTTAGCTTAAGAAACGAACCCATTGCCTATGAACGCGTGTTGGGTGGCATATATGTGTTCAAAATGTTTTGAACTAACATTGGGTTTTGCAAAATAATGGTGATTGAAATGTGAACCAATTAGTGTACACTTAATTTTAAGATATTTGCAATGTGTAATAGAGTTGTTAAGTTTTGAGTATAGGGGATTTATTTCCTTGCATGTTAATGCTCTTTAAATCAATGTTAACACTTCCATGTGGTTAAGCGTACTTGTCATAAATTAAGCACGAAACGAAATAAATAATGTGTATCATGGCAAATGTAACTACATGCTCTCATGATTAATGGTGTCAAGACCTATAAGGTTAAATAAGGAAATGCAGATGGTAGTGAAGTGGTAATCATCTTAAATTAAGTGTTAAACAAAGGGAAATGCAACCTAGAGAAAAAGGAAAATGTAGGGTTGTCATGTTGTATGCTCTTCAAACCTTTAAGGCTGAAATTAGGTTTTTGAACACAAAAAATTTTGAACCCTGAAAATGTGCTAGAGTGGAGGGTGCCAGTTCGTGTTGTTCATGTCGTGATTGTGTCGTAGTCTCATACTTGCTCATCTATCTAGGTGTGACATTGGTTGCACATTATGTCATATTGACTTTTGCATGATTCTACAAGTTGGTGTAAATATTACATGTGGTGTCGTGAAAACTTTGTGAGTCTTTTGGTGTCGCACAGTTGTATCAAGCAATATGAAAGTCAAAAATATATATTCTGTTATGTTTGGTCTTGTGTTTGGGTTCCACATGGGTGGGCGCTACAGTTTGAAACTGCTTAGTTACTCAACAAAATTGAAAATGAACCTCAATCTTCACCCCCCCCCCCCACAAGATGGACGTCATGTACAAGCGAAAATGCATCTAGGAGAAATGCGGGCAATTTTTTTAGTTTTCGGACTTTTACAATGACACACTTTAACAAAAGATAATCGACTCTAAAAAGAACACCGAGACACAATGACAAAACAATTATAATACTGACATAATTGTACTCGACACAATGGACATAAGGATGACAACAAACATATAAAAACAACAAGACACATTTTAAAATTATGACACTTATTACTTAGTAATAATAAAAAGACAATTTACTTTATTTTTAAAGAAACACATAAAAACTATTAACTAAATATTCTTTCGCTTTTTCTTTTCTTTTTTACATAATATTCTATAAAGTGACATGATGTACCAAATAACACCTAAACATTAATAAACAACAATTTAACCTATTAACTTAATTGAAACACTTTAAATATAAATTACAAACTATAAGGAAACTTGCACTTTCACATCCAACATTTGGACTCGTGATGTAAATAAGACCCATTTTTTTAAATAATGATACGTGGCGAACAAAAGCATAGACACAAATAAAACTAAAAATAAACTATACTCTAATAAGCATGGCAGAGCAGACTGGAGGTATTACACGTGAGGACACAAAACAGAACTGCATGGACAGATGTCGAGGGTGAGCCTTTGTTTGTTTGGAACGGCGTGTTCGGTGGCAGATCCGGTTCTAAATGAACACTGCAACGTGTTAATATGCCAATTTAGAGAAAGCTCGACCGAGATAGCAAACTGCTTTGACTGTCAATGCCAATGCGTGTATGCATTCATGAACATGCACCCTGAGAGGCATAAAAGAGAAGACATCTGTATGATGATGGTTGCGCTTCAGAATGCATGCCAAACATCAAAAGAACACCACACTTCAGGAACCTCCTTCAATATTTGTGGATTGTGGTGTGAAACATTGTTCCTTCCCTTGTGACAGACTAGCTGCATGTAGCATGGAATGTAAGAAATGGATCTTTTACCATTGGATCAGCATGCCAATATGGCTGAGCACAAATTAACAGAAATTGCAAGCACTAGCTTCTACAGGAAATATGGTGATAAAAATGGCATAACACACGAAAAAACAGCTATACGCTACTGTACACCAAAATAATATTTTAAAAACTTCTCAAATCTATTCCCATGGGCGAATAACAATGAGAGAGCCCCTCATAAATCCATTATACTTCCATCGCATGTACAATTAGACACCTCTCTAATACCAGATGTAGTTTTGGTAAGAGCTTTGGATAAATTATATATTCAGAAAATATAATAATCACTCTTGTATTCAAATCATACAGGACAATATTGCATGAAGGAGCGTTACAATAAATAGAGTCTTGACCTCCTACATATGTGGAGTCAACAACCATCTCAAATCCCTAAACTCACTCAACTGTCCCACCAATATCTCTTTCCTACAATCTCCCAACACTTATCTAATATGAGTTGTTCTCACAACTCACGTACACCCAAATATAATATTAATATCACGATATTAATATCTCACTCAAATATTTATCTAACCCATATAAATTATATTCACCCAAATGTGAGCACTAAACCAAATATTCCCAACAAAAAGAATGATACTAAAACTGTTAATGCAGTACAACAAGCTGCACTTCTTGTCCTTTTTGGTCCTCAACGGAGGTCGTGGATGTGTATGGAAAAAACTTCTTATAAAGTGTTACAAAATCTTATAGCTCTACACCTACCTTTTGTAATCAACGAGAGTGAGCAAAAAAAAAATCCAAAATTTGTTAACACGACATTCTATGATTATCACCTATGCATTGGACACTCAACTAACAGATGTTTGGATCCATGACATGAGATTCAAAACCTTATCGATAATCAAACATTTTCGAGGAAGACTTTGAAAAACCTACAAATACCATGGTTGTACAATCCAATTCAATACTCAAGGTGTTTACCAATCCTCTACTTAATCATATTGATACTCAAAAGAGTGATGAAGTACAAATGGCCTAGAATGTTGTGCCCTCATAAATCTTATGACACCAAGTCTCACCCTATAGATGGCATTATTGGCATGATATCGAGTACTCCACCTCGACCTACGATTACTTTTGATGATTCAGATATTTCCGAAAGTGACAATGCCTCTTATAAGCCCTTATTTGTACATGCTTATTGATACCCATACAATACACAATGTCATGGTTGACAGCAGATCTAGTAAAAACATCTGCGCTATGAAACTTCTCGCTACCCTTGGATACACCGTATATGATTTAGTAGGTACAAAAGATATAGTTAATAGCTCTCATGGGCATTAAACCCGATTAGGGGCATTACATTACCTTTACAAGTTGGACCTAAGAAGATAGCTACATGGCTTTTAGTATTAAAACAAATGATATAATCAACATGTTATTTGGACGCCCATGGATACATGAGATGAGAGCCATTCCTTCGACTTTACATAGATGCTTGAAGTATATACACAACAGCAAAGTTGTTACAATTCAAAGTAGTCCCTATGAGCACCCTATTCGATCAATCACTGATCTGAAAACGTGTGTTGTATTTTTTTCACTTTTAAAAGTTTCCAAAGATCGTGATTTTCTTAACCAATTTTTAAGTATTCTAAACTCCACAAATTGATTAAATTCTGATTATTATGCATCCATAGAAGTGCGGAAAACTTGGGTAACAAATAAATAATCGAAAACTGAAAACACTCAGATAACAAACAAGATTGTTTACGGGGTTCGAAATTCCTACGTCCCCGGTTCGGATTGAACCGATCCATTAATAATATTGAAATGTAAGTACAATAACTCTTACAAACAACCAATAATGAATCACAACCTGCAAATGAGCTGATCAATGTCCCAAGAACTCTGAAAAATAGCAGAAACTGTCCCAAGAACGATCCGTGGCTCCTACAGTGTTTTCACAATGTGATCTCCCTGCAACTGTGTTAGAAAAACACCTACAAATGGAGATTTAAAAACATTCTATGAAAACAAATCATATATCTGAGATCATCTCTGAATTCTGAACACTTTTCATGTTTACACCAAGTCACTTTTCGGACTAGAAGTGCATTGAAATTCGTGTTTTCCAACTAGCTGTCTTGTAGATCCCTGTTAAAAACTGCATTCAAAGCTTCCAAAAACAGGATAAAACTCAACAAAAAAACATCAAATCTTACATCGTTGGAATCATCTCAGAATTCCCTACATTTCACCTTTTTACTCCGAGTTCCCAATCTAAGTGCAAGGCCTTCAAAAATGGCGTTTTCTAAGAACTGCCTCCTTATCCTCCTTTACACAGACCTGTCCCTTGTATAAGTTGCAGCGACCCATTTTATATCCAAGCGAGCCTCTTTGGCGAGTTGGTTAGCGGATTTACCTTAGAGCTATGAGGTCGGGGTTCAAATCCCGCCTCCTATTTTTTGGCCATGAGTTGTTTGCACAGTGTGGATAATATCCCACATGGTTGGCGAATTTGACGGGATTGGGGTTTAAGTATAGGCATTTAAGCCTTATCCTTTGTGGCCTCGGTCACGCCTATAGATGTTTTGTTTGGCCACGTAATAGTGGCGAGCTGGCTGTTTGTTTGTTTACCCACGTTGCAAAGGTTATGGGTTTGCTTGTATTGCCCACAATGTGGGCCGAATAATGTGCATTCTAATCCCAACCGAGTTGGGCGGTTTGTTGGATAAGTCACCAAATACATGGGCCGAGCTGTTGGATATTTAAATGACCCAAACAATATGAGGCTGACCCAATAAATGTGGGTAATCCTCCAAGTTGTTAGGTCTATCCCGGTTTGTGTGGAAATAACACCGAGCAAAGATAGTAATGAACTCGGTCAATCCAAAACGTATGACTTGGAACCATATGGCAATACATGATGAATAATTACCAAAGCACTATGAAATTCGACCACACAATAATATGATATTTCAATAATGAAATATGGTCAAAGTGGTGGCAAGCCACGTGGTGGTTTGAGGACCCACCACATCGGCGATGATATAATCGTCCTCACGGCGGCCGGGCTCCCCTCCGTAACAAAAGTTGAGCCTCTTGTTTCAACGAACAACTTTTTCGCCCGACGAAGACTAGAGGTCACAAACCAATACTTCATTTTTGTCCTCTTTCTCCTTTTGCCACTTGTCCACTTCCGAATGAGCCACTTGGCCAATTGTGCACACGTACACATCACCTTGGACCTGTTGATCAACGTTGACCTTCCAGTTGACCAAACTTTGACTGGACATATCTTGAGCTCGAGTGTCCGTTTTTCACGTTCTTACAGTCGTCGGAAAGCTCACTTGAAGGGTCTACTGCACTGGCATGGTTTAGGGAAGTTTAGGGAACATTTAACACTGAAATTGATCCCCGATCAATCACGGTGCATATCGCACTCTGCGTCGGCTTATACTACCGACCACACAAGTACAACCTTTGTGCTCTTGCAAATTTCAGGTGACAAACCCATGTGGTGTAGTGATAAATGGGTGTGATGGGGTCACGACATGAGATGGAGCAACAAGTGGCCTGGTAGATCTAGATCCTTTCTTTGCCAAAGGATGCTTCAATTTTTGGGCAACCATGGCATTTGGTTCTTGTTTTTGATGTATTGGATGATCTTTGCACGTGGCAAGCCCTTTCCTAGCTTTCCACCTATGCTTGGCCTAAGGCAAGTTTGTGATTCCAACATTAGGAATCGCACACAAGTGGGTTTTTACCCAAATATACGAGTTGTTACATCCGGTGTTACACTCAAGAAACCCAAATGTAACACCCTCCACGAGCACTTGTACTAACATCATTACATACTCCCAAAGCGGCAAGGAAGCACTAGTTTTGAAGGTTGCCCTTGCCCATAGAACTACCACTTGCAGAGGCGGACATTCTAGTAAATTCCTATAACCCTTAGTTAAAAAGTAATAGTACTACTATTATTATTTAAGGGTTTGAAATAATGTTAAAAAATTAACAAAAAGAAGTAAAAACTAGCTACAAAACTTGCAAACATTTGAAGTTTTTAACAAAAATTTGTAAACCACAAAAACTTACCTTAAATCAACAATCTTCTTTGTTGCAAGCTCTTTAAACTCCTTGGCAGCAAATGCACGGTTGTAATATCATAGGATTGGGAAAATAAAAAGTTTCAGCCCTAAGCAATAGAAGAAATGAAGGTGAGAGAGCAAATGTGCAATGAGAGGTAAATGTGGTGATGTTTGCTTTTGATAAAACAAGTGTGAAAGTTTTTTTAAGGGTTATTGTTACCATATTTCCACCACCTTCTAAGGTTGGCGCCAAAGAATAAAGGTGGAAAGAAATAAGGATAAAGGTGCATGGGATGAATAAAATAAAATAAAAGGAGAATTGTTGTTCTATTCCTAGAGTTGGCGCCAAAGGAAGAGGTGCATGGAAATAGATAAAAGAAATAAAAGGCAGCCCTAATTTTGGCACAAAGGGGTAAAGATGCTTGAAAATAATTAAAAATAGGAGTTGTTTTATTCTTAAGAGTTTGAATGAAGGAGAGATAAGAAGATGCATGGAAATAATTAAAAATAGTAGTTGATGTTCTATTCTTAGGAGTTTGAATGAAGGAGGATAAAAATAGAAATAGAAGATATAAGAAAAGCATGCTGCTGTTCTATTTTTAGAGGTTGGCGCCAAGGACAGAAATATAAGGAATTTTTATAAATAAAAATCAATTGTTGTCCCATGCGCCAAGGTTGGATAAAGATAAATAAAATAAACAAGAGCATGCAGCAGTCTATTCCTAGAGGTGGCACCAAAGGGTTAGGGGAAAAATAAAATAAAAACAGCAGTCTTGTCTTATGATATAGGCTGATTTTATTGTAAAAGAAAAACATACTTGGATCAGTTGATTTGTTTAGGCATCTTCAGCATTTGTACTTGCACCTCTGAATAAAATAAAGCTTCATTTTGCCCTCTCATACTGTTGTTTTCAGATTATTCATTGTGTTTGTTATAGGATATTGTGTTTGCCTTAGTGTGGAATTCGTTCCCTCTACCGCTGTCTTTTCCTAAATCCTTGAATTAATTTTGCAAAATAGTTCGAGTTGTGCAGTGTGTGGATCTTTAAATTCTTTGTGTGCAGAGTTACATGCAAGTATCAAACTTTTGGTGTATCACCCCTATTTCCCATTTTCCGCATTCCTTTTCCCTTTTCCTTGTCAAAGTTTTCGTTTTTTAGGTGATTCACAAGGGAACCAGCCCTCTCTGGAGGTTCACCTCAAACATAGGTTACCCACAGCCTTGAGGTGTTCCAATTTTGTCAATAGGAGAGAGAGTACACACACCATTTTCTATCAAGGTACAACTTCTAAGTGACAACAATTTCTGGCACGCCCAGTGGGAGAGTAAAAAAATTCGCTAAAAAAGTTGATGCTATTTTTAGCAAATATCAGTGTTTCAGACACAAATATTCAGCATCTGCGGACTCCATTGGGCCAAAGATCTTTTTTTACAATCAGCAGACCATTTCCTCCATCTTTCCATCTTTTTATGAGGTTGTGCAATCATGACTTCAACTCCTCATTGAAATTCCCAATCCCAAGAGCATTATTACTCCCCTCCACCTCCTTTTTCCCAAAATCCTCCTCCAAATCAGTATTATAAGCCCTATCATAATGAATATGCCCATGATCCAAACCTTACTAATCCATATGGTTATCCCGTTAATCATGGTGTTTTTCAAGAGCAGGAATATGTAGATTATGGAAACAATTCCATGCCTAATGATGATTTTCAAATGCAGGTACAACACATGGAAGTAAAAATGGTACAGATGAGGGCAACAAGTACCATCAAGGCAGCCAAGCTTGGATTCGGGTACCTTACCCATGGGTCAGTCCTATGCCACAGGGGTATAGCCCTCAAGAGAAGTTAGACTTTATGTCTGAATTGTTACCACAAATATCAAAGTGGAATGAAGAAATGGAAGCTTACCAATATAGTGTTGCGAAACCCTGTCAATGGGGTAGTCCTTCACTATCATCATGCAACCCTCCCATTCTTACTTTCCAACCCACACAATCTCAACCCAAATTTCAAGTTCCTAGCTTTCTTAAAGCCTCTCCTTCCATTCCTTCTCTTCCACAAGATCTTACACCTCTCCAATCATCTCAACCATTGCAAAATTAGTTAGCAACCCAACCCACCCCTCCCCTCATATTCCCAAATCCATTCTCGCGAAACTAATCAATAAATCAGTTTGGAAGACAAGCCAACTAAAGAGCCAAGTGAAAAATCTAACAAAATGGAGCTTACAGTTTGAGGACAAACAAATTCCACGGTTGGTTAAGCCTACAATAGACAAGGAGTGCAAGAAAGTGGTTGAAGTTATAGAGCAACAGGAGGAATATGACCAGCAAGCAAAGGTTAGACAAAGTTTTCTCAAATCACTTGAGTTACAAAGTAAAGAAAATGTTTTGGAGGAACATATGAGTGTTTCTAAGGCCGGATCAAATTCCTTAAGCCCAAATCATCTATACCTGAAAGAGAGACAAATCAGCAGCCCCTTACTTATGTCTCATCCCCAACCAACTTCATAAAAGAAGATAATTCCACATCTGTTGAAGACTGGTCTGATTCAGATTGGGAGGATGAGAGTGTTCAAAATGTGCGAAGGAGCTGAATTTCAAGAAAAATCAGGCAGATGTGAAGGATAACCAGATTGGAAGTGAAAGGGAAGAGAAAGTGTTTTTGAACGCTAGTGCCATCCAAGAACGCTAGTGCCATCCAAGAAAGAGAGGAAGAAGGAATTCCAAGTGAGCAAGATGTTTCATTTGAATGCAATGATCCTTATTACTTTGCATGTTTAGAACTTGCTTCACTTTTGGAGGATTGCAGTGATACACCAAGAGCATCATTAGTCACTGCATTAAATCAGCTAGGGCCTCACAATTTTGAGGATAAATTTGAACTCTCTAGCTTCTTGTCTGAGGAGGAAGAGCATGAGAATACAAGGGTGGAAACAGGGATGTTTGTGCAAGAGCAAACAATATCAATTCCAAACAAGCTTGCAAACATCCACCATGAAGAGGAAAGAGTCTCCACCAACTCCAGTCTTAGAGCTAATTGCAAAGAATATGGGCAAACCAAGAGGATCATCCCTTGCCCAATCAAATATCTGGCTAGTTTAGAGCCACAAGAAGGAGTTGTCATTTGTGCTCAATTCAGAGCATAAGCAAGAGCTTCAAGTTGCCAAAAATCAGCCTCAACATCTCCAAAAACTAAGTGCAGATCCTATAGAGGTGTTTATTCTTTTCTGGACTGATATTTTGAGCAAATCAAAGGTGTGAACGATGTTTTCACTTTTACCAGGTGATCTAGTTGCAAAACTGATCTCATGGCCGCACTTTTTGAGAAAAGGAAGTTATTTCTCCTTACCAATATGTGGTTTTGTTTAGCTTTCATTTCTCTTTGTTTAGATTAGGAGTAGGCTAGGGTTGTTTCTTGCATAATAAGTGCTTGCATGCACATTGTTTTTCCAGTTTTCATAGTTAGTTGTCTTTTCAATAAGTGCTTGCATGCACATCTTTTCCTTTTATTGGAGGGTATTTCAGTTGTATTGATTCGAGGATACAAGTTTTCCAAACTTGTGTGAAACAATTGTTGACGAAGTATGTGACTCCATAGCCCAATGGATGCAGAAGGCTACTAATCTCCTTGTTTAGCAGGCAAACAATCCCGTGATGTCGCCAAAATGTTACCATATTTCCACCACCTTCTAAGGTTGGCGCCAAAGAATAAAGGTGGAAAGAAATAAGGATAAAGGTGCATGGAATGAATAAAATAAAATAAGAGAACTGTTGATATATTCCTAGAGTTGGCGCCAAAGGAAGAGGTGCATGGAAATAGATAAAAGAAATAAAAGACAATCCTAATTTTGGCACAAAGGGGTAAAGATGCATGGAAATAGTTAAAAAAGGAGTTGTTCTATTCTTAGGAGTTTGAATGAAGGAGAGATAAGAAGATGCATGGAAATAATTAAAAATAGGAGCTTGTTTCTATTCTTAGGAGTTTGAATGGAGGATAAAAATAGAAATAGAAGAAATAAGAAAAGTATGTTGTTATATTTTTAGAGGTTGGCGCCAAGGACAGAAATAGAAGGAATTTTTATAAATAAAAATCAATTGTTGTCCCATGCGCCAAGGTTGGATAAAGATAAATAAAATAAACAAGAGCATGCAAAAGTCTATTCCTAGAGGTGGCGCCAAAGGGGTAAGGGAAAAATAAAATAAAAAACAACAATCTATTTTGGGAAAAAACAACAGTCTTTTCTTATGATATAGGCTGATTTTATTGTAAAAGAAAGACATACTTGGAGCAGCTGATTTGCTTAGGCATCTTCAGCATTTGTACTTGCACCTCTGAATAAAATAAAGCTTCGTTTTGCCCTCTCATTTGTGTTTGTTATAGGATATTGTGTTTGCCTTAGTGTGGAATTCGTTCCCTCTACCATTATCTTTTCCTAAATCCTTGAATTAATTTTGCAAAATAGTTCAAAGTTGTGCAGGTGTGTAGATCTTTAAATTCTCTGTGTGCGAGTTACCCGCAAGTATCAAATGTTTGGTGTATCACCCCTATTTCTTATTTCCTACATTCCTTTTCCCTTTTCCTTGTCAAAGTTTTCGTTTTTTGGTGATTCACAAGAGAATCAGCTCTCTCTAGAGGTTCACCTCAAACATAGGTTGCCCACAACCTTGAGCTGTTACAATTTTGTCAACAGGGAGAGAGTACACACACCATTCTCTATCGGGTGCAACTTATGGGTGACAACAGTTTCTCCTAAACTCTATTCAATTTTTTATTTTTTTGAAGTCCATGGTTTTTTTAAGTTAGAAAAGTAAAAGAAAAATAATCCATTTTCGGGCATAGATTTGCCCCGGATGAATCTAGACGTATATATAGGTTTGTTGCAGTACACGGGCCATACCTAGCGCTGTATCGTCCCCGCATATGTATCCGCTACAAATTGTACCCGTATCCTGCCTCCTCTACAGAAGAATCTGGTAACATAGCCTGCAGGCTAAGCTTCTTGAGAAGCTGAGAATCAAGCTAGGAAAGAAGATTGCAGACTTAGCATTTATAAAAAAATGTTAGGACCATAGGATTCAATTTAGTTTTTCTCCTATGTTCAACTTACCAACATCATAGCTCCTCACGGATAATATCTTTAAATTGAAACCTAAATCTGCAATCTACACTCGTTATATACTCATCATGATGATAACTTACGAAGTGTGATCTGAAACGAATATCTGAAAATAGATTACACAGTTTTTCCAGAAGCAATTCACCTACAACTTATGGACTGTGGATATACTTCTCTTCAAAAACATGATGCTAATAGAAAATGGGAAAGAGTTGCCAAATGAGCATTAGCAAAGCATTCATTTACCTCAAAGCACGACATTTGCATTGAAAAGGCAAAGGTACTAGCTCTAGGGGAACACCATTTCAAAAGTATTTAAGAGTTATTGATCCAATGCACGGACGAGTAGGACAAACCCTCTTGTTAGGTATGCTAAGGTGACAAAAATGGGGTTTTGCCTGGTACATACAGGAGCAAGATTGTGATGATTCCCTTGCTTTTGTCCCTATGTTAGTGAGATCCCCAGGTTGGCAAGATCGCATATAAGTTGAATGTGACCATTGCAGTAGAGTATGTTAGGGGAGTGGATCTACATGTGAGTGTAGGAAGATCTCCCAAACGATCGACACAAGCGTTATCCTTGAGCGTCTCATGCTCAAAAACATTAATAAACATTCACTTAATTTTTTTATTGAAACACATCATGCATTAATCGAATGTAGATGGTTACAATTAAAAAGCGGCCAGGAAAGAGTCACAGGCCCGATCTCCCTGTTGGAGCAAACACAACTCAAAAACCAAGGAAAACCAAACACCAATCCCTGAGAACACCACATTGCTGGTCGGAAAACCCCAGCATTCACTTAATTTAAATGAAAGACACATTAACTATAGAGTAGTTTTCACAATCTAATAATTTTTTAACAACAAATTTTAATTTATTAAGTGGAATTCTAATTTTTAGTTTGTAATTTAAATTTTATTTTGAAAAGAATGTAATGCTAATAACAGCTCGTGCATTTTATTTTCCTCATCCAATAGTTAACCCCATCTGGTACTTCGCTTAGAAAATTTATAGAAAAAGCTCAAGTCCACAATTTACACATCGTCATCTTATATTGCTGTGATGATTACGGAATGCTATTGAAAAATTGCTACTCAGTTTCTTTTCCAAAAGCTCATTTCTTTATGTTATGAACTGTGAAAACCTTAGGTCTTTAATTGTTTGTTATTAGTAACTTTAGGTCAACCGCAGGGTACATTTCCAATTAGCAGCAGTATGATGCAACAGAGCTCTGAGAATATACTTGATCCCAACCCAAAAAGGCGGTGGATAAAAATATATCGCTTAATGAACCCGGCAATGCAGGAAGAGGAAGAGAAAAAACCTGTGCCAATCTAAGCCAAGAACAGCAGTAACGAAGTGCACAGACATGGCTTCAAAAGCGACGGCAGCGAGCATGAAGAGCAAAGATCCCAGGAATGGCAGTGCGCTCTTAAGCTCGGTGGACCAGTGAGGGTAAAACGGTGCCCGACAGATAGCAGCAAGCGCCAGGACAAGCCATAGAATCGGTTGAAGAGTAGCGTGCCGTGATGCTGTTGTTCTCCCCAGATAATCCACGCCTACATAACACAGTGCTGCAATTCCAAGGCCTCCTCTCAATATTGACCCACTTCTCGCCATTCTCAGAATCTTCTGTACTCCTCGGCCCCCTGATTTGAACTGTGCCGTCGTAGGATTTGGATTTGACGAATCCAGAGTTAAAATTTTCAATTCAATTCAGCATCAACGTAAGAGACTTGTCTGAGGAGGCGACGCTACACAGAACAGCAAGCTTTCTGATCAGTATTGACACTAAAGATATAGCGTCAAAAAGGGATTGGAAATTTTGCAGTAATAAAATGGCAGCCCTTATATCTAGGGAAATCCCTAAAGTTTGGTCCTACACATAGTATTTAAATCAAACATTCATTCATCAAAATAGTAAACAAGAAATCCCATACACTTTGGCCCTACACATGGTATTTAAATCCATCATTCAATCATCAAAATAGTAAACTACCACTCGCACAAAAGTGGTGCAATGGAGACGCAGAGATAGGGATTAACGAAAGGAAAAAAATTTAGCAAAAGGGTGAAAAATATGCGGGGATGGGTTTGGGTTGATGGTGTGCAATGTTTGAAGAAGGTGAAAGAGAGGAGAAACAACGAAAAGATGGAAAACATGATTGTGGAGTATCAATAAAGGAGTTTCTTGTAGGTAAAGGAAAGAGACTCGGGGAAGTGGGCTTTTGTTTTATTATTTGTGGAGAAGAGGTGCATATGTGTTTTTGGCGGAGAATTGCAAGAGGTATTGTAGGCACACATCTAAAATAATTCATTTGATCGAGGAAGTTGGCGAAGCACGACCATTTTTCGCAATAATTGAAATGGGCTTCAACATTTTGATTGTTTGGAAGCAAATGGTGAAAATAGACTTTGTTTTTCCTGATCTGACATAAGAAATGCTAGACATCTTTGAGCAACATTTGATCGAGAAATTTGGTAAAGCATGGAGTGAAAGAAAGTTCATTTTCCCAATCATTGAAATGGGTTTCAACATTTTGAATGTGGAGAAGAATATGGCAAAAAGAGACTTGTGATGGATTCAAATCTTGTGGGTGGAAGATTGTTGGTAAAGAGATAGACGTCTAGAACCTTCTCGAAAGGGTCAGTCCATATGTACACATTTTGTATACATATGTACGGTACAACATTTGCAACTACAACATGTGATAAAAATACACTTGCAATTACTTTGTGAAGGATATTTTTGCAACAACAACATCTGGGTATAATCCACTTACAAGTATTCTTGGACGGGTTTGCATAATCCGGTCCAAAGCTTGTCTTTGTACATATTGGGAATATGATGGAAAAAATGTAGATTTGGGTTTCACACCAATGAATTACATTTTTGTAGTGTTCACAAGTGTCCATACCACTGTCTAAAACACCCATTTTAGTGTTACATGCACCAAGCACAAGTTTTGACATTTAAAAGTTTCAAGCCCTTTTCACACAACCCCATTTTTGTGAATATACTAAAATCATTGCATTTCATGAGATGACATTTTTCAAAGGCCTTTCATCAAATAGTTGACATGGTTGGTGTATGTGGTTGGTCAGGTTGGGTGCTAGTTTGACAAAGTGGGAGGGTCATGGTTGTCATTGGATAAGGGTCCAAGGCCTTTTCAACTGACCCATTTTTCGCATATCTTACATAGGCTTGAAACCAATCAGGTCGGGCACGTGTTGATTGCCTTTTATGAAACAAAATTATGCCTCATGAGGTTTCCCATGTATGTCTATGTCTTCTCGTAGGTGTAGGTTGCCAGGATAAAGGTCACTTGAAAAGGTCATAGGGAAAAAATGTCCTGACAACCTGTATTTTAAAATACATTTCTAATTTGTCCTCATGTTTTGGCGAGCATGAATATTTTATATACATGTCCACACGAGCATTAACAACTATAAAATTTGACCAAAATATACTTCCCATTATATTTTGATGGATATCCATACCCTATTCTAAAACTCCCATTTTAGGACGAATTGGGAGTGGGTTGGGAGTATGTTGACAAAGGTTGTGGAGTTTGTCTTTACACCTACCATCTATGCATTTACTTGAAAGTTTCAAAGGCCTTTTCAATGAAACCATTTTATGCATATCGTGCATTCTATATAGTCCACAAAAGTACAGCTCGTCTGACGCATTTTCTTAAATAGTTCACATGCTTTGTGTATGGTGCCAAATTTTGTGTACATGCCTACCAAAAACATATTTCCATTATGGTTTGATGAATGTTGATGTCTAGATCCAAAGCTTGCATTTTGACACATATGGAAGGATCCTGGCAAAAATTGTGATTGTTTTTTCCAAATAGTTTCCAAAGCCTTTTCAACAAACCTTTTTTGGCAAATTCTATGAGGAGTTTGTTTTTATCCAACCCCTTATAGATAACATGTCGGCATGAGTTATATAATAAGTTATAACCCTTTTTATACCCACACACCTTATATCAATCCACGAGATGTGATGGAAATGTAGATAGAAATGGGCGAAGATTTTTTTGTTTATTTATTTAAAAAACATTAAATAAACAAAAAAAATAAGAACTATATACTAAATAAATATCATAGACTAAATACAAAATGCAAAACTTACTTAATCTACAAATAAATGCTTTGCACGTCTATTGTCTCCACTTGAGCTCTCAACACATGAACACGTGCCTTGCAGGCTGCAATTATGAATAATGACTCCCATCAAGGTACTCACGGGCTAATAAAAATTTGCATTCTTCTCTCATAGACACTTGTTGTACTATTCTTCTTTGTGTTGCTATGGCCGACCTTTGTAGCTATCATCAACAATCACTGATATATGGTCATTTTTTTAATCTTTGTATCACTTATACTACTTATGTGCTCATCGTAGTATATAGGTTTTTAGGTTTTCATTTTAGTTTTAGACACTTTTTGTTTAGGGTTTCAGTTTTAAGGTATTTTTTACGTTGTTTCTTAACATTTAAAATACTCTCGAACAAGATCGGACTGCTCGACAAGTTTGAAAAAATCAAATTGAATTGGATTTAGTTTGGAATTGATTGAGCTTGGTAACCATGCTTTAAAAATCTAAGGCCATTCAACTTCCAGTTATATATGGGTATCATCTAGTTTAGGCTCTGAATTAGAGATGGAGCTTATCCCCAAACTCCTTGATGCAATTTCCATAGAATGTTTGGTGAGGGTGTCTATTAAGTCACATCAAAACCTCAAAGGCATTTATAGGAGTTGGAGGTCTCTGGTGAAGAGCCCCGGTTCTATAAGCAAGAGAAAAACCATAGGGACTTTCGAGTAAAGTGCATCGTTGTGCTTCAGACCTTCGTCGAAAGGGGTGACTCATCGAAGGAGCAAAAACCTCACTTGTTTATGGGATAACGGTACATGATTCAGTGCAGAGCGGGTGGAATAGAATCCCTTCCATCCTGCAGTGCTTAGCCAACTTGGTTCCCCTCTTTAGCCAATGCATGTCGGTTAAGGGGAAATTGATGTTGATAGGTGGATGGCATCTCTCCAACTGGCAACCCATCAATTGCGTTTTTATTTACGATCTCGTTTCAACGTATATGGAAACAAAGTGAAGTTACATACATAATTAAAGTTGTAATATTATTTTAATTAAGTTGAACATGGTGTATAATATGATGCCCAACAAGGAGCGTAAATATCGTAAGCTAAATAAACAGTCAAGATGTTTCCAAGTCCAACCACACCCCCCACCAATGAACTTACACCGTCAATCGGGGTTAAATTTGACGGCCATTTAGACGTTTTTCGTGATTTTAGCCGTAAAATACTTGCAAATATTTGAAATAACCATCACACGTGACTTGCATATTTACAATATGACCGTCATTTTTATATAGATTTATATATAAATTATATCAATATATATAATATACATTAAAAAAATTAAATAAATATAAATTAGTAGTGTTTAAATAACTACTATTTCGTATTTTTGAAGGGTAATATTGAAAAATTATTGTCATCTAAAAATTGTTTGACAGGCATAGGTGGCCGTCAAATTTAACCCCTAACGTCAATAATAATTTGAGTAAGCTATATAAATTCCCAAAAAGCGAGTCGAACACCTAATTTAACCTAGGTATGATCAAATGCAAAAGTTCCTCGCAAAAATCTAAGGTCATCTTTTACATTCACCTACGTCTTTTACATGGCAATGAAATAAAGAATGTAAAAAGTATTTTGCGCGTCTCTTTATTTGATTGCGTTTGAAAGGAACCAAAGAGCAATGAAGAGGCGATGCGCCCACAATCTCCTGCGAGATTCCTCAACTTCCGACCAATCGTCCATTCATCTGTTAAGGCACGCCAAATGCCAATAGAAATACATTGACACCAATGATGGCATGTTCACGCACGGCCCCGGTCCCCAACTGACTAATGTACGTCAACACGGCATTGTCTCCACCTCATATTGAAACCAATTATAAGAGTAAGGAGATGTAAATAATAAATTTACTTGGTGAGCCTATCTCTCACACACGTTCGCGGGGAGATAGGCGGATTTGAACTCCCGACCTCCAAAATAGTAAGCTGGAGGCCCACCACTGCACCAAAGCATTTGTTACTTTAAAATTTGACTGTTTTTAATTAAAAACACCACCCCCGAATGTGCGTGAGGGATAGGTAGAATGACTTTACCACCTGCTCGCTCGTATCATTGTGGACTCGTGTCTCATTTCATGAGGCAACGCCACAATATCCAATGTGGGGTTTGTTAGGAAATTAATGTTTACTATGGTAATTATTCATGGTAGATAGTTATTGAGTAGTTAGTGAGTGATTTGTAATAACAAATCACGTATATATTTTGTGGGTATATAAGTTGTTATTAACAACTTATATTTACAGATTGTTATGTAGGTTTAAACAACCTACATATATGGTTTATTGTTGTGAGTTGTTTCCTAAATATTAGGAACAACCTCACCTATAAATTTGGCCTGTGTAATGTTCCCGTTCAATCAATGAAATGAAGATATTTAGTGTTTAATCTATGCAGCTGTCTATTTTTATGATTTGGTAACAGAGCAAAATTATATTTTTGCCTATGATGGAAATATAATGCAATTGCAAGGGGAAACCATTTTATTTGGAAATGCCCCTGTTGATGAGTTTTTTATTCAGATGTCGTTGGTAAATTGTGGGTTGATATAATAGTCTCAGCCTTGGCGTCTAGTATATACTTCCAGATTTGTTATTTTTTAGAGTCTCAGGCACGCAATCATTTCTTGTAAGTTCTTATTGTATTACTTAGAGATATCAAGAATTCATTGTTGTTCCAATCCTGCACCTAGACGTGTTCAGCCTATGAATACACTACAGTGTGTCAAGATTTGCGGCTGGATTTTCATCTAAGGCCCACTTTACGGTTTTGATAGCTGAATACTCGGCAAACGGAGATCGGGGCAGCTGTTTTCATATAGAGGAAGACGTATGTGTGTGAAGTCAATACATGGACCTGTGTGATGTGAATAGGGTGCATCTATTTCACCGCCTCCTAGCAGGCCTACAGTCACTGACACCCTTCACAAATCTATCCCAAGAAGCGGATCTTCACTCTGTCATTCCACTGTCCACATGCTCATGTCACATTGCTAGGCCAGATAGAGGAGGGCATCGCGTGTATGTTTAATGCATATGTATGTGTATGAGTTGAGGGTAATAAATCACATGTTCGTGAAGCATTAGACATCCATGTTTGGAGAACTCCTAGATATAGCTTTGTAATATCATTGATATTGGATTGAGTTATTGCATTGCTACAGAAGATATTAATGCAGGTCCACATACTCTCGCAGACCATCCACGGTGGAATTCTGACCGCATTTCTATATGACTTGGTTACGCATTCTAGTAGTGTACGTGTCATTCTTTCCAAATAAAGATAATCGAGTGCATTCAACTATAACTATTTTGGTAATGTGTCAGATTTATAAGTCAAAATAAGTCGATTTATAAGTCTTGTTTTTTATTTGGTGTTTGTTTTAGGTATTTATAGTTTTATTGTTCGTTGGGTTAGTTTAAGTTGTCATTTGGAAAAATTCATAGTCTAATTCATCGTAGTAAATAGATCCTTATGATTCGTAGTCGTGTTTTGTTATCAAAGTCCAATTTGTGCCAAAGTGTAAAAGTATAAATATGATAAAAAGTTAGTGGTCTTATTTTTTTATTTTTTCATTGTGTCTTTATCATTAAAGTTAAATGTCATCTTGTTAGTCTAGTGTCGCAATTATATATGCGTCGTCAAAATAAAGTATTATTATTATTATTATTTTAGTTTATTTTGTCAAAAGTCATTGTTCATTTCGTCTAGTCATTCCATCAACAAATAAAGAGAGAGAAGTGTGTCATTGTCAGATGTCTTGTTGTAATAGAGTCATTAACATCATTATGTTGTCAAGTTAGTCAAATAGGTGATTTTAGGATATTTGTTAGTCAACATAGTCAAAGTGTCAAAATATTGTAAAAATAAATAAAAAATTGCCTCACGTTTCAATAATTGGACGCATTTTCGCTTGTATGCGCGACGTCCATCCTATGGGGATAAATTGTACAATGAGCTCCATGATCAAATCCAACTAAGCTAGCAACATGTTAATGGATGACAGAGGCATCGGAGGCTGGAGGTCAATCAGTGACCTCTCGTCGATCATTAACGATGAGGCCACTTCACTGATTTGGTGGCACGTGTGTGAAGTGTGTTTGTTTTCAATTGTGCTTTTCATATTTCTAGTATGGTGTGAGAAATAAGAACAAAGGTTCATTCATGTTCACTTGTGTATGTGACTATTCCTACATAATTCCCCGTGTAATAACATAGTAAAGAACATATAACACAAAGAAACGCAACATGAGTCTTGAAGACGTTGAGTAGTCGATGTGTTCTTGTTCATATCTAGGTTTGTGGTTACCCTCTGGTATACCATCGAAGGATGTTCAAATGTGTTCCTGCCTGAGTTCCCCTACTGCTAGGTCAGACGTGTTCCCTAGAGTGACTGGTTGATAAGCAGATGATTCATGAGCATGGTCCTATCCTCGTCGGTCAAATGTGTTCCCGAGAGTCCATGGTTGATAAGAAGTTGATGTGTTCCTTCTTCTACCTTCAGTTTGAGTGTTGTACCAAGATCATGAGCAAGCACGGGCGGCAGGCTGCTGAGGAAGTGTGAAAGTTCTTTTGTTACCATGTAAACATTAAGGGTGGGAATGTTAGGAAATTAATGTTTACTATGGTAATTATTCATGGTAGATAGTTATTGAATAATTAGTGAGTGATTTGTAATAACAAATCACATATATATTTTGTGGGTATATAAGTTGTTTTTAATAACTTATATTTATAGATTGTTATTGTTGGCTAGATTTTCCTGCACAACCGAAAACCTAGCGATAATGAGATAAATCTCCCTCATTTACCTGAGGCTCCCGTAAGATTTTGTCGGTTTATATGTCCTAAGTATCTATCTGCATCGATACTACTTTAACTATTTATCTCATGAACCATAGCTGAAACAGATTCTGCAACAAGTAAGTAGCTGTAAAAGAAAGGAAAAATCTGCAGAAGAGGAAAACAATAGGAAATGGGAGAAAGTAGAGAGGATGTGCAACCCAAGCAATAGTTTACAAAGTTGATTGCATGCACATAGATTAAGACTAATAGATCATTATACACATAATTCAAAGCAAAGGAAACTTTCATATTTATATCTACAATAACACAAAGTTTATGAATATATCTAGAAAGAAAAAGAATCAAAATGCATCATTGACACAAAGTTCTCTGAAAATCTCTTCTCTATTCCTCTGCTTGCAGAAATCAGGGGTTTCAGCTCAAAGTCTGGAACACAAGAATGTTGATTACAAATTCCGATCCTTTAACTCGTAGGTTCTTCCTCTACTTATAGTGTGTAGAGGGGAAATTACAAATGGGAAACTGCAATTGAACTAGAACATGAAGAAGTAGTAAAGGGAACATTTGGCAGTTATCTTCCTAGAATTCCTCTCTTAGTGACATGCATCAGGAGTTTGAGCAAAAATTGTGCACATCTGCCACCTATCTTAAAGAATCTTTCCAAATAACTTAAAGTAATGGTTTTTAAACCAATAACTTTAATTTTACATTTTCATTCGGGAACATAAGAAATAAGAGAAGGAAGAAGAGAAGAAAGAAGATTTGCCAGCTATAACACTTATACTTTCTTTTTGTTCTGATATTGAATATACTTGTCAAACATGTAACTCAACATCTTCCCATCTATTTTAACAATAACATCTCTCTCGGTTCTGAACTGTAACAACCCTCTGGACAAAGCAGCAGTGTTAGCCTTCACTCTCTCTAAACCAAACCCATATCCCTCAACATCTGCCTGAAGCTTTATGAGTCTACTAATTGAATCCATCGTGAAAGGTATGGTGGCTTCATCAACTTCTTTCTGCACAACCAACATAAATTCCTCATGGGAAGCAGGTAATTCATTTGGGATGCTCACCGACACTTCTCCCATCTTACTCTCCAGCAACTGCATCCTCTTCAGCATGAGTTTGAGGATCTCTATGCGGAAGGAAACTGAAATCTCTAACTGCTTCCCCTTTTCTACCAATCCACCAGGCACGATCTGCTCTGCAATCAACACATCCTTCAACAACGAGTGTATCTTAGCCAAAGTATCCAAATGACTTTCAACAACTATGTTCTCATCTTCTACCTGTGTCATCAGTTCCTTCATTGAGATGTTTCCATGTGCATGTTCTTCAATTCATCGGTATTGGTTTGAATTGTTCTGAAGCTTGGTGAATGATTTGTTCCTTCCAGTGGGTAATAGCTTTGACTTGGTCCCTTGCATCTTCTACCTCCTGCATCAGATGATCACTCACCTGCTCATGTACTAGAATGGGTTGAGAGGAAGGTTTAACAACCTTAGTAATGATCTCGCATAGCTGGAACACTCGCTTTTGGAGCTTGGATCTCTCAGCCTTCTCTTTGTCAAGCTTGAGGAATAAAGCATTCATTAGTGTTTGTGTATCCTGCTTTAATCCTTATGTGGTAGTTTGACCTATTGGCACTTTGGTTACTGCTATATCAGCTGTCGTGAGCTCTCCCTTGTGCTTTCCTTCTATTGGAACAGATAACTTAGCGAACTTCTGTCCCGATTCCTCAATAATCAACCTAGATGTCATTTTGGCAACTTTAGGTCTTTTATCTCTTCCTCCTAAACTTAGGAGCAACTAAAAGTTGTGTTCTTCCAAGTTGATCTCTTCTCTGACTTGTGGGATTGTTTGCAAAGCTAACCATGATGAAAAGTTGCTTCTTGGGGAATGAGAAGTCTTGAGTGCACCACCATCTCATGCTCTGATTCTCGCTTTATCAGAATTTGCCACCATGTTATGACTGCCACCCTCTGAATTGTCCAAAGATAATGCTTTTTCAAACTCCGCCATCTGTGATTTTAACTTCTCCGTATGGATAGGTGAAGACCTGAGTGGTCGAGGAGAAAATACAAATGACGCTGGATTCAAAGGAGGAACAACAAGATCTCTCTGAGGTTTTGGGGCTGCTGAAGTGCTATGAGTTGATGTTGGAGAAGTTGGAACTAGAACAATAGCCATAGATTTGGCCTTCTCCTGTATGTGAGACTTCTTGTGAACTTTAAGATTTTTGGCCTTCTGCTACTTTCACCTTCGTGCTTTCTTTTGCTGGAATCTCCCGTGGTAAAGTTTCCTGTGATCTAATTCATCAAAGCTTCATCCAGCAATACCCCTTTGTTAGCAACCAGTTTGAAGTGTTAACCAAAACTGCAGAAGATCTTTCTTCAATCGTCTGACAGCCACCAATGTTTTCTTGAAGAGCAGCTCTATCTCCTCCCATCTGATGATATGAGTCAAGTATCACATGCCCATCATCTGCGAGATCTGTAGGTATCCAAAGAAACCATAATCAAACACCTATCACGTTGATAACTTTGTTGAAGTCTTTCTTTCTGACTTCATACTCATTCCTACACTTCATCCAGAAGTCCTCCAACGAAGGCACATGTGAGTATTCCTAGGAGATTTTCTTCCTCGCTACTCCATATGGGTCAAATTACAGCCATGCTGGGAAGAACTCATCCTCATACTCAGAAAACATTTCAGCTTCGACTCCTCTAGCTTTGTGGATGCTCTAACAGTTGTAGTGACCCACTGTGACTAGAAAAAAACATGTAGACTTGTGCCGCTTTGATTGTAAGTCATGCATCTCTACGAGTGTTTGTGCAACTCCATGATGACCCACTTGTCATTTAGATACCTCGACAACTTTACTGGTTCTCCCGAAAAGCCAGTTACCTTGAGATAGGTGAAGTCTGCAAACTGGATGAAAATGCAACCATGATGAGATAAAGCTTCCCAAGCTTCTTTTCTCACCCTATTGGTCTTCAGATCACCATTTAATTTGCAAATGAATTTATAAAAGAACCCATCATTGACCGCTTTGTAATCTTTGTGGCACTCAGAACTGTCAACTGTGGATAGCAATCAAAGATAGGATCTTTCGCTAGTATGCCTCGTCTATCCAACTTGGAAAATATGCCCTGCGAGGCTACTGCATATACCAGGTATGAAGTCATTTTGAAGCTGTAAGTTTGCCTCACACTCCGAAGTTGCTCACCGATGATCTCTACCCAATTGATTATCGAATCAGCTCTGTTGATCTCGATAGTCCTCATGAAAGCATACATCCATGAGTGAAAGTTGTGAGTATTGGCTTCTCCACTTATCTTGCAAAGTAATTTAGTGATATCATCCACCTCCTACACCAAGTTGGATCACGGAAGAGTTCTCAGAAACTTTGATGGAGACCTAGGCTTCTTCATATATTGGTTGTTCATTATGCTCACAAAATTTGCTTTATGTTTCTCCCATCTCACATTACAGTGTCTAGCATGCTACTTGCAATCATCGTCATTGGTGTCGGAATCTTCATACAATAATTGATAAACTGTGCATCCAGCCTAATAATTGTCTTTCCCGCAACATCCCAGATTGTTCTAGAAAGAGGATAATACGATCTTGCACACTCCATGACAAATTCAGAACAAGTGAAAGTATTCTTGGGAATGCGATCTTTGGAATAATTCCACTACTTTTCATTACTCGCATGAGAAATGTCTTTTCGGCCCTAGATCTGTTAATTATTTCAAAGATGGGTTATGGGCTCATGTCTGTGTCATTATTATCAACAAATCTGGAAGCTATGCATGATTCTCGCTGATCCTCTCTATCATCATGGTGAAGAAATCTTTGTCTGTGTTCTTTTTCTTTTAATCCTACCAGAATTCTTTATAACTGGATCAATTCGTGTAGATCTATCAATTTCTTCAGATTCGGAAGATATATTCAATGTACCTGACATTGATTTGAACTTCCTTTCACCTGTATGAACACCTGTAATGAATACCTACAATTATTTAAGACAAAGATGAAGTCCAGAGCATGAATACTTGATTTCTATCACCAAAAATCTGCATATGAAGCTTGTTGCCCTAAAATTTGAGGCTTTGCTTGCATGCAAAGCAAGCATAAATATTTTTAAATTCACCTGGGCACTTATAACAACATGCAGATAATTATCATAGCATAAATCAAGCCATTCCAACCCTAGGCGCCAAACCTTGAAGCTTCCCGACAATGAAAAACACCTCTAGATGCAAAAATCCTCCTTTCTTTGGCGCCATAACTGTCTGGGTTGTAATCCTTAGCAAAAAGAATTAATTGCTTCTTCATTATGGTAGACCATGCTTATATAACCCTCAGCATTCTATTTTCTAATAATTGTCCATCCTATTCCTGGCAATTAATTAATAAACAAACATGTTTATTCATCCAAATTGGGTGCCTATTTTTGCATGCTGTTGGCTGCTATTAAATAAATTTTATTTATTTATTTTTAGCATGCTACCTTCAGTTCTCTTTGGCTTATCTTCATGCATTGAATTTTCCTCCATCCTGGGCACCAAAATTAGGCAAAGTAGCTATTAATAAATATCACTAAAAGCTTTATTTAATGCCCAAATGGGTCGCACTTTTTGGCATGGGTGAATTCTAAAATTAAGAAGCCAACTTCTGGTGGGAATTTTCACCCTGCACCGCAGCTCTAAAAATCCCTTCTTCCACTTAAGTTATTTGACTTTTATAATGGGAATTTTTACCCAACAAGGTAAGTAATAAATTCCCGTCTACCTGCCACCTCCAATTTTCCCACTACAGCTTAAGTGACTTTCTAAAAAGTGCGACTTATATTAAAAATAACTTCTTTTGGAAAAGTGTGACTTGTATGGGTGAATAAAACCTTCTGATGGGAAAAGTTAGCCTGCTAGGCAAAAATTCCCACCGGTGCTTTAAGTGATTTTTCTTTATTTTATAATGGGAATTTTCACCTTGCAAGGCAGGTAAGAAATTTCTGCCTTCCTGTCACCTCTAATTTTCCCATTGTAGCTTAAGTGACTTTGACTTCATGGGAAAAAGTACTTCAAGGCAGGTAAGAAATTCCCTCCTGCTTGCAGCTACCAAAATCTCATTGTAACTTACACTCATTAATTCCAAAAATGCGACTTGCCTGGGAGAGGCTTTTTGTGCATGACTTCATCATTTTTGGTCAGAAGCTTGCATTTTGAGGTTGATTCCTTTTGGTGCTATGTCGGTAGATGATCTCTAGATGCTTTAGGCAATTAAACAAACTATACTGGTGAAGGAATTGACCTAGGGGAATTTCACAGAGAAACAAACGGAGAAAACCAGAGAAAAACAAAAGAAATAAATAAAAGCGAAAAATGTTTCTAGAAGTTGCAGATAATGCCCTGAATTCATTCCTGGTGAAAACCCTAATGAGATGAGTGAATACTGGTATGCAAAACTTCAACAAGATTCAACCGAAGCACAATTTACTTCAAACGGGCATTATTTATTCAATAAATAATTAAATAAAAATTTCCCGCAAACAAAACTTGGCGGAGGGATAAAATGAGTTTGAGCATCTGGTATTTGTCGAAATTGGCTCATATGATTCACTGGGAATATCCTAACATAATACAGACATCTTCTGGCAATAAAAACACAAAAAGACCTGTTATTTTAAAAGAATGTTTTTTTTTCCAAATGGGTAGTCCCAGATTTCAGGGTGAAATCTAGGGACACTAGTTACATAGGTTTAAACAAACTACATATATGGCATATTGTTGTGAGTTGTTTCCTAAATATTAGGAACAACCTCACCTATAAATTAGGCTTGTGTAATGTTCCCGTTCAATCAATGAAATGAAGATATTTAGTGTTTAATCTCTCGTAATTGTCTATATTTTATGAGGGTTTAATTCCTAAATATTTTCATTGAACTATTAGAAAGCGAAACATGCGAATTGGATTAATATTTTCATTGAATCGTCGAAAACGAAACTCGCATTGGATTAAATTTGTATTTCGCGCATGTACCAATCACAAAATTACAACCACCCATTCATTGTGCATGTGTCGGAAGTCGGACCCTTCATTATAAAAGGGAATGCCTATCAACGTAATAAGACGAGCTAGAGCTTGCCTCCAAGGGGGAAGGACGTTGCTTAGCTCTCTGTAGTGGGAATCTTCTCCACTTGGCTTTTAGACTTTGGTTGGCTCTCCGCCTGGTTGAGGGATAATTGTTCCATTCAAACTGTAGATGCCTAACCAAGATGGTTGGTAGGTGGACCCTCCTTCGGCCAAGTCGTCTAGTGGAGTGTACATCCCTCCCAGGATGATCCTCCCCCTCCTCCCGAAGCGGCGACTTGTGCCTAGTGCTCTCGTTTCTTTTGTAATTCTTGTGCTTTCTGTTTTCCCTTTGGGCATTTTCTATTGCCTACGTGGAATTTTTGTGGGACTGTGAGTTCTCTGGTCACCCTTGCTAATGTAATTCTCTTATATTTTTGTAATATAATGGGCAATTCCAATAGTAAATAAGAGAATATTAAGTCCATTTAGGGTCTCTATTGTTTTTATATTTGTTATGATTTGAATTTGTCATTTTTAAAGAAAATAAGATCTTCCCAGTAGGGCCAACTTAAAGTGTATATAGTTAAGGGTACAAGTTCTTTGTAAGTAAATACTTTAAAAAAATTATAATGTTGAATTGTTAATTGCAACCAAAAGGAAAATGGTCAAGTTGATAAGGATGTAAAGAGAGTGAAGGAGACAAGGTGGATTGAAACTCTAATAAAATATTGAAACATTAATCACAATTTTTGATATATAATGTAGTTTATAATAACCACATGTTACACGCATAATTGACGCACGTTGTGGATTATCCACATCTCATGTTGGCCAAATGTAATTATCGATATCGACAAGTATGAACATTGGAAAATTTGGTGGTTTTGTGTCATGTCTATAAATAATATCAAGAACCTACCCAAGAGCGACATTCATAAGGCCTTAAAAATCCCACAAATTGAATGTGAACATAACATGTTGTTCACAAAATAAAATAACTTTAGTGTGTAATTAATCATCATCTACTCTTGTTGTATGTCATATATTTATATATCCAATCATCACACCTAATCACTTCAACGAGTGTTTATTGTGCTCCAAAATCATGTTGTACATTGAATACAAATGTAGGGAATAATGAAAATTACCTTGATCTTGATGTGATAATGACACATCAATCTGCGACATGAGAAGGTTCCAATCCTCTATTTTGAGTTTGAGTGACAAGTTACAGAAAGTGACCTATCAAGGGTTAGAACCTTGCCGGTGAAAAGTTGTGTTCATTGTGAAAATTGTGTTAAAGCTACATCAAGCAATCGGACAAGGTCATAAGAAGACTAAATGAATGTGCACCAAATGGGATTTCTTGTGTTAGGAGAAACACTTTGTGTAAGTAAACAAAATTTTTCTTAAGTAGAATCAATGTTCCAAGGCGTACGTTTTTGTCACCGTGATAAAACTATAAACCTAAAAGTATGTCAGGTTTTGCAACAAAAATATGATGAAGATGTAATTGATAGTATGCAAATCCATTTATATATACAATAACTCGATTTTTTACCAATCACATATACATATACAAACGTGCATAAACACGTGTGAAATAATGAATGGTCAAATATGTGAAAGAATTTTTGGCCAATGAGGGTAACGCCCACAACTTTACAGACCAAAATCACAAGCTAAAACCAAGGTAAAAAATTAAACACTTGGGTATCACTTATTGCAACACAACAATGCTTGAGCACTTACAACTTTATGAACCCACTCAGATAACGATTTAACTTTTACTTGGGACAAGAGAGAAGGGAAAGACATTGCACCAAATGTAAAAATGACACATACTACCAAACCAACCCATAAGGCTTGCAAAAGAGAGAGATTGTCATTGACCCTCCTTTTAACTCCAACGAAGGAGGCATTGTAGGCCCTTGTTTCTTCCAAGTAAGACAACACATAACACGCTGACATCTCCTTTTACCTCTAACAAAAAAATCCCCTTTTACCCGTAGTGAAGGCAAACCGTGCACTCACTTTGTTCCTTCATGTAAGAAACAACACATATCAATGTCTATCTCTCCATTAAGTAACCAACCCTTTTACCTCCAACAAAATGATAACTCTCACCCCCCATACACACTCACTTGGAATATGACAACAATAATTTCAATCCCGCATTTGCTCGAAGGAGTGATTTAAAACACATTAGCTAGGCCAAAAGAGAGAGAATAAAGAAATTTATAGAGCATATTACATAGATTATGATTTGGCTTATACACTTTATACAATTTAATTTCTTAATCTTTGTTTTGCAAAATGTTTAAAGTGTAGTAGGAACATATATCACTTTCTTTCAAGGTACTGAATTTTATTTCTCATTAAACGTATTTCTTGCAGGGAAACACCTCACTTTTATTTTATTTAAGTAAATCCAAGGTTTACCGATAATTCTAAAGATAGAGCATCTCAAAAATTACACGTTACACATTTGTCGAGGTCTAATTGAACATAATAGACCACTATGACACTATAAGAAAATTCCCTCGAGTTTCCTTAAAAAAGAGTCTTAATGTAAGGTTCATTACAACTCTACTAGGATAACATTGAGTGCATTAACACAAGGACACACTAAGCTCATATGGTGCATAAATCACAAATGACTCCTAAACCATTACTATGTGCAAGATGTCTTGTTTTAAACAAGATGCATAAGGAGGTTTATTCACAAGAGTTCAAGTACAATATGTGAAGCACCTAGAGTTAAGACTTATAAATGGTTTACAAGAGAAGACAACTAAGATTGAGGCTTCATTGTCCAAGCACCACAAAGGGATCACATAGTCATGACCCACTCCACACAAGTTACACAAAATGATGGAGTAGTTTATTCACTTACTACTCAAGATAAAACAAGGAGATAATTCACTATGATGATACTTTTATTCAAGTCCCTTCTTATACGAACAAACAAATATCATCTGGTGAGATCATAAGAGTTATTTCATTTAGATTAAAAAAATGTTAACTAGTTTTGGTCTAACTACGAGAGTAGGATAATGATAGGTTTGGAAAAAAATTTAAATTCAATCTATTCATTTGTTTGTTATGTTCTATTTCTTATATTTGTTTCCTCTTAAAACAATAACCACACGATGAAAAAACTAACTCCTAGGATAGAATAGGTTCTTTTGGTACAACATACTTTGCATACGTATGTGATGATTTACAATTTTCATAAATGATATTATCAATTTCAATCTTTTTCAATGGATACAATAAGGAAAAACACCCAAACATAACAAACAACAATTTCAATGATGGCAATCAAATTCCTTTCAAATGAAAATATATAATTTAAAGAGAACTAATTGTAAATACAATCTTTGAGTAACACCATTCATTTGTATTTTTGTCGCAACTCTTCCCCCTGTAACAACATGGGTCAACACAAATGCTAGCATGGATCCCAGTTCTTTAACTAACAATGATATCACACGATTTTGTTTACCATTTCGAGTAAGGGAGATTTCTCATTTATTTTATGTTTTTGAGTTCTAGAAAGAGGAGGGAATTCATTATTTTCACACAAACTAAATTTCTAACAAAGTTTAGAGGGATAACTTGGTGTTAAGAACACCTTTCATCACAACAAATCACCATATTGTGAAAGATTTATCTAGCAGAGTCAAACATTGGTCAAAGGGATTAACAACATTACAATTCAAATTAGCTAAAATGGCCACGTAATGGTATTTAAAAAGGGTTCAAAAGTACGTGAAAGAATGGAAATGAAAACACAAGGGGATTGCTAGCAGGGGAGAGAGGTCCATTCCTATTTACATGGAGGAGAGGTGGTGAATTAGAAGTGCCCCAGATTGGTTTGAGATGTGCATTCCATGATACCACGACTCTTTCAGCCATTTTGTCAAAGAGTTTGCATGATTTATGTTTGATTCCACATTTCCTATAAATTAGATTGAGACATTTAGTCAAATAGGTCACATGCCTCTTGAATGATTTTACCTTCCAATAAATTTTATTTGGACATTTTTTCAAACAGTTCACATGCCTTCCGTATGGTCAAATGTAAACAAAATATTGCTTTCCATTTTTCTTTGTGGATATCTATACCCTACTCCAAAATCCCATTTTTAGAGCAGGCTAGAATGTTGCTGGAAAAGGTTGGAGTTTGGCTTAAACCAGCCAATGGCATTTGCTTGAATGCCACCCATGATCATTTCAACAAACCCATCCGCACATTGGCTAGCAGGTTGCATCCCAGGCAGATGGTAGACACGTATTCCATGAGCCCACATCACTGAACATTTTACCAAAACTCATGTGCCCTATGAATGCCTCTACATTTGCATGCATATTCCAATTCTCTCATATGCTCCAAGTAAAAATGCAATGCCAATTTTAACACCTTCCACGACCAATCTAAATTTCACACTCCCAGTTCCATATGAAAATTTTCAGTTGAAGGTGTTACACGTTCTACTTTCTACACACCCATTATATTATTCCATCAGACAATATCACGTTCAGGCATATAGTAAAATAGTTCACATGCTCCCACAATTTTAAGATCATATTTACCCAGGCACTGCAACTGAAACATTTGTCAATTTTCCTTCTTCATAACGTCCATGCCATGTTTCAAAGCTCATATTTTAAAACATGTACCTCTACCTTGCGCAGACGCCACCTTCCCCATTCAAAACTCCACCCACTCCCCGCCCTCCATTCCTCTTCCACCAACCTCCAGCAATTTCTCCAACCGCCTTCAAACACTTTAACACCACATCCATTTGAGGAAGTGTGCTTCGAACTGAATGTTGGATCTACGCTATGTTTCCCTTGAACGCAGCCAATAATGGGTGAATCAAGCCTTGCTAGGAGGATGGCCTCCAATGTTAAAACTTCAACTTGACTAAGTTTGCTTCAACGATAGTGCAACCAGCTGATCTATTGTCAGATCTTTGCATCACAAGGAATAATTTAATGAAAGAGAGGGAGTTCCTGGGGCCTTCTTCATTGTTCTCTTTTCTTACAAACTTCTTTCAACTTCCTCCTTTGATCAGCTCCCAGTTCAGATTGCTCTCATACCACATATTCAGAATAACCAATGTAACGATTTATTAAGCTTGAAAAAAAAGTCCATGAGCTTATCTAATAAGAAATGTTGCATGTGATGGTTCCTATTAGATAGGGTGTGCAATAAACACATTGCAGTTACAAACGACACAAACTATAAAGGAAAAAGGAAAAAAATCACAAACATCTGCAGAGGCACAGAGGGGACTGCAGAGGCAGGTGGGCACATCCTTGGGTATCACAAACTAAGGTTTAAAATTAAAAGTAAGTCTCATGAATCACTTTCATGTTTGTCTTTTCTTTTCCGTTTTTTCTTTCTTGGTTCTATGTTTCGGGACAGGACACAAAGCACAAATCCCTTTCTAGGGCACACAAATCATTTAAAACACTGACAAAATAAAACAAAAGCTTGAAAAATAAAGTATTTCTTTCAGTTTAAACTATGGGTGTTAAACAAGAGGGTTTGATAGGCAATCTATCCTTGGGATTTTTGAGCTCTCGACGTCGAGACATAGTTATCAACGAAATACAAACTCCGAAAAACCATAGAGCCGGTGAGATTTGCAGGGAATAACATAGAAATTATTAATGGTTCGCAAATGCACCCGAGCAATCCATTGATTAGGTTTTTGTATCAGGAAGGTTTGAGCTCCCCCTGGTTTCACACTCTCCAATTCTCAAATGAACTTGCAACTTCATATCTCAATCCACACTTAGAGAAGTCAATAAGTTCATTGGGATCTGTCAAGGTAGGGGACTCTCAGAGCAATACAGTGGGCACAAATTAAAAATGGTCTTTGTGAATGCAAAACAGTATAGGGGGATCCTAAGATGCAGACAGTCCCAAAAAGATAAGACAAACTCAAAAGAAAAAATTCACTATGATTTTACCAAAAGAGCTAATAAGGTAAATGTTTCTATAAAAAAACACCGGATGGAAGGAGTTCAAACAACGCAGGATGAGGCTACGGGAAATAAGAAAATGGCCTTGTCATTTCCAGGTGAATTTGAGTAAAAATGAGCAAAACAGAATTGATCGCATCAAACATGGATGAAAGAGAGGAATTTTTTCAAGACACTAAATATCTATATAGCCCCACGTCTACACCATTGTTGTGGTCATCAAGGTTATATGTAAATGAACTCATTGTAACATCCCGTTATTTGACCCCAAAAATTGACGTCCACATAGGTCGTCAATAGGCCAAAATAAATTAATGAAGGTAAAGACATAACATTACACCAATATTTAATTGGTGTAAGCTTTGCATTAATAAGTTTGGTTAACCGTTGGGAGTCTTAACTCGCACCGACATCACCTATTTGAATATATGGATGATGACATAGTTGTAAATTGTTGACTTGGTCTATGCATTATAATTTCTCTTGAACACACCGATTGTGTGAGTTGTGGGTGAAGTCGTGAACTTGAGTGGACCCTTGTATGGGATTATGCGGAAATCATTAGAATGAAGCTATCATATCAATGGATTAGGCCCTTGGTCCTATAGAGGCTTAACTAGTTTGCTAACCTTGACATTATCATGTAAGTGTTTTATTATTATTGATAAATGGTTTTAAAGGGGACCATACCTCGTGGTACAAAAGGGATCAAAAGCTAAGATAGAAAATATAGAAACAATGGTTTTTTGACCAGTGGGGACCACACCCCGAAACAAAAGCCTAAGAAAGCTAGATAAAACAATTAAGACAAAGGCATGAACAACCAACCCTCGTGGAGCCAAAACACAACCAAAAACAACAACACAACAACTATACAATCGCAAAACCAACACAAATACCAAACAAGCCAAAAAAATAGGGGACTCGAGACAGCTACTTGAGGAATTTGTTGAAAACCTTTTGAGCATCCTCCATAGCCCTGAAAAGATTAAGAGTTGTTTGTTGAGTTGGGTCTTGGCTGCTTGAAGAGATAGCCCTTTTCTTAGCCTTGCCATCTTTCCAAATATCTTCAAAAATGCCACTAATGTCACATACTTGTTTTACTTACACCTGGATAAAATCAAGCAAAGCCTTATGCATAGAGAAATGGTCTATCTATTTGTTGACAATTTGTTGCATTTTTCCTTCCATGGTCTTATTGCTTCTTGGCAAGATCATCAATTTTTTTCATCAACTTAGAGTAAGAAACAAAGTCAAGGTCTTCTTTATTGCCCTCATTGAGAAGAAAGTCCACATCCTCACCTAGGGCCTTAATTTTTTCAAAGATGCAACTTAAGTTGTGCCTTCAGTCATTCTTGGTTTGGAGATCCCGAGCGATTGGTGAATTTTAGTAGGATTTTTGTAATGGCCATTTTTTTCCTTTTTCACTATTGCGAAGCATCCTTTTGGCCGGAGGTGGAGGTGGAGAGGGAGGACAGAGGTTTTTGTCCCGAATTTGTGTTGTTGAGGTGGTTGGGAAGGGGCAATAGGATGAGAAGGAATATTTTCAACCACATCATAACAATCGCGCAAGGAAAAATGACTCCCTGATGGAGAGGTAGACCTCTTTGATGTGTTTGAAATTCAACAATATATTTTTCCAGAGAATGAAGAATGTAGTATGAGAGGCTTACCTTAGGGGTTTGATGGAAGTGGTTCAATAAAACCAGATGGTGTAGAGGCAATGTACAAAAATGACCCTCCAAGGTTATGTATCGGACCACCATCTTAGTGACCTCATCAAAAGGAGAAGGAATGGAGGAACAAACTAAGCTCGCCTTGCCAATCTTGAGGGTTTCATCCCCTTCCACAAACTTTTTCTCTTCGCCTTCCTTGTCGAATTTGTTTCTATAGAATTTTATTCCATTCATGCCCAATAATGACAAATGAAAGGAGATGATATTTTCAAGAATAGAGAATTCCTTACCTTTGTATGTAATAACCCTATCCTTCCATTTCTACGCAAAGGTAATAGAGATGTGTTTATCATGGCCTTTAACTCTCCTCATGAAGGTCATGAACCCGTCGACATCTAAGGCATTATAGTGTAAGTGTTATTTTGTTGTTTTGAGATATTATTATAAAAGGGAATATTTTATTATGTTTGGTTAACATCATCATTTGAATTTGTTGGGTTTGCTTTTACAAAAAGTAAAACCATTATAGGGGTGATTACATTGTTTAACATAGTAAACAACATCATTGGTTGGAAAAATCATTATTGATGGTTGACATTGGGAACATTTTTCATTAGAAAGGAATTATGTGACATTATAATTAAGAAGGTATTATTGTTATGTTGACCTAGTTTTAAACAATAAGTAACTTATGATGGGGAAACATTACGTATGGGCATTTGAGTTTCAAAATAATTATGCTTTTGGATTTAAACGACTCCAATAGAAATGCAAGGGTCACAGACCTAACTGGAACTTAGAAAGGGGTTGATAAATGTATGAAATCTGTTTAAAATGGGAGCATTTGACCTTATAAGCACTCATTCTATTCTTTTTGGGCAAGTTCATAAGGAATGATAAAACCCTAGCTAATGACGAAGTGGCATTTTTGTAGTTGCATGAATGTTTCTAATGATTGCGTGGGAGATGTTGGATTTCCTAAATCTCCATGTAATGTGCATGGCTATTTTAACCCAAAGTGTAGTTTTGTGGTGGTGGTGATTTTTAGATGTATGCATTTTAACTTAGAGTTGGAGGAATTTATAAAATCCCTAGTTTGGGAAAAGTTACAAATAATGATGTAAGTGGCATGATTTGTGTTGGCAAAGAGAGAAGGTTGTAGCTGTTAGGACATGGCAAGAAAGGAGGGTAATGAAAAGAACTCAGCTCGTTTAGGGCACAAACGCAGCTGTGGTTAATTCAAACATGGTTTTTCTCACTCTAAAACCGTATATTCTCTTATGGGCAAAAGTATTCTTTCATAATTATATAGTTGCATGATTTATTTCACTTCACTCTCTTTATGAAGTAAAATGTGGGATTCAAACTTCTGCAATAGAATACCCATGTGGGTAAAACGTGTTTTTCCCCGCCTTTATTTTTATATAAGGGTTTTATACAAGTTTATGTATATATACACTTATATTCTTACTTGGATAGAAAATAGATGTATATACACATACACGTCTATATGTATGCATTTCTATCTATCCATGAATGATTGTTTTTGGTTTCATATGTATGAAATAAATTGGATGGAAAAGACACTCCCTATTGTCTTGAATGCATTTTATGGGAAATGATTAAGGTTTTGTCTGTGGACTGAATGACATATTCTGCTATTTTCTGTTGGTTATTGATGTGGCTCTCTCTCTCTCTTTCTTTGCTTAAATTTGTTGGCCATGAAGGCATTTGAATGAAATGAAATGAATATGAAAAATATACTCTCTACTTCTTGTATCTGTTTGGCCATGACAACATTGGAATGAAATGAAGTGAATATGAAAATATGCTCTCTCTCTCTCTCCTCGATTCTATTGGATGCTTTATATATAATAGTTCATGTAATTTTATAGGAAGGATAATCATGTCAGTTCTTCGAACTGACCAAAAATCTAATGCAGGTACATATGATGAATGTTGTTTTACATTGAAGAATCACTCCTTGTCAGCAGATGAAAGAAGGTTAAGGGAAAGTTATGAGATTTTAGAAAGGAATTCCACTTACTCATTATGATTGTACTTTCCTTAATTGATTAGAAAAATAATTAGGTATTACTTGTTGAAAAATGTGTGTTGTTGTAACTTGTTAGAGATTCTTTAAAACAATTTTGTAATGCCTTGTGGATGATCCATTTGGGGAACAGTTGTAAAATGTAGTTCCTGGATGTTTGCATATCTAAGGCATTTTCTTAGGGGCTTCTTATATACCCCGAGCTCATTGTATGATGTATTTTTCCCATTTTTGGGTTGACTAGAAAACTATAACATTGCCTTGTTATTATTAAATACCCATTATTGGATCAACCATTTTCTATTCTATGCTATGATTGGAACTAATAATTACAAGTAAAATCTATCATGGTTTAAATATTCACCAAATATCATACACCACTTATACATGTTTTTCTAAGAACACTAACAACCTTTAGCAAGATAAAATAACTTAGAACCATCATCTCACACCATGAAGCCACTTGAGAACAAGGGCAACCAACATACCCCAAAACTAGTCTTCGAAATGGAGCTCAAACCCCATAAAATATCCTTATCCATTCAAGTGTAATATATCAATGGAAAGCACACATGACCTCGGGGCATCACCAAGTGCACAGGATTCCATAAATCATACTTGTACCAACATCAAAAGTACTATGCAATTAGATCACCTAAAGCTCGCCCAAAACTACCCCAAAACCAAATCGTGTAAGAATGACTTCAAAAAAAAAAATCCTAAGGGCTCAAAATTGATCTAAAACCACTCTTGATGTGAATTATAGCTCCCATAATTCCTCTAAAACCAATTTAGTCACATGTTCCAATGCAAAATTTGAGAGCAAACTAAACTTCTTCAAAAACATAGAAATTTGAGTGGGTTCCACATACTATCAAAACCTCTAAATACCACCTTGAGAAATCTGTAGGAGTCCTATACAACATCAAATCATCAAATTTGAGAGCAGTGAAAACTCGTGCCAAAGCACTTAGGAAAACGAAACCTAACTAGAACAAGACAATGTGCACAAGCACTTGGAGGAATGAAAATCTAATTAATATTTACAAGGTAGTGAACTTCCCTCTAGAGGCAACGCTTGAGATAGATTCCATTGACTGGAATCTGCAGTTCTTCACCATCCAATGAGGCCAATTGGAAAGCATTGCTGCTCTTGCGCTTCGTGACCATGTATGGGCCACTCCAAATGGCATCAAATTTGAAATGCCTTCCTGGTTTTGCCCGATCTGCATCCCATTTCAACACTAGATCTCCAACTTGAAAAGATCTATCCTTGGCCTTTCTGTCAAAGGTCTTCTTGATCAAAGCTTGATCCTTTTCCATTGCTTGGGATGCCTAATTTCTGATCTCTTGCAGCTCCATCACTCTGCATATCTCACCTCCATAGGCTCAAATTCAAGCAATTCCAATTGCTTCATGAGTTCCAATGTTGGCAACTCAAGTGACATGGGCAAGATTGCCTCTCTTCCATAAACAAGCTTAAATGGAGAATTACTGTGGATCTTTTGGGAGTGATCCTATCAGCCCATAAGGCTGATTTTAGTTTGGTATGCCAAGCCCTCTCGGTTCTCATCAAGAGTCCTCCTAATGATCCTCAACAAGTTCTTGTTTGTAGAGATTCTACGGCTGCCATTACCTTGAGGGTAATAGTTTGATGAAGTGCTTAAGTAGATCCCGTTCTTGACAACCCACTCGGTCACCTTAGATCCAATGAATGCCAATGCGTTATCGAGATTATTTAGCGAGTACGCCAAATTTGGTAGTTATCCCCTCATAAAAGTCCAAGATGCTAGACTCATTCGCCTCTTTTGAGTGCTACCGCTTCGTCCATCCGGTGAAGTAGTCCGTGGTCATCAAAATCCATTTGTGCCCTTGGCTTGAATTGGGATTGATGGCTCCAATGAAGTCTAAACCCCATTGCATGAATGGCTGGTCAACCGAGATTGGATGTAATGGAAGGGCAGCGAGCGAGTCTCTTTTCCGTGAAGAATGCACAATTCTTACATCTCTTGATCCATGCATAAGCAATCACTAAAGATTTTAGGCCAATAATAACCAGCCTTCATGATTTTTAGAGTTTGTCACTCTTGGTGCAAAATGGCCACCACTGGTCCATCATGAAACTCTTTTAATACCCTTTGGATCTCGACTGTGTTAATGCATCTCAAAGAAAGACTCCATTCACATCGTTCTTGAACAAAACTCCATCAATGATGGTATATGGAACACCTGCGCAACACTCGAAGTATCTCCTCTTCGCTTTGCTAATTTCTCGGAGGGCACAGGCTTGTTTGTAGGAAGTGCATAATGCCTTGGGTCCCGCATGAGAGTCGGGGCAACATTATCTTTTCTTGTCTGCCACTTGGCTCATGGCATGTCTTGAATCAAAAATAGCCTCTTCTTCATTGCATACTTCCTTTTGCTTCCCCAAAACCACCATTTGCTCACACAATCCTTTCCCTCTTACCAGCTTGGTGATCTTGATCTCAATGTCATACTCCATGACACGGGTGATCCAACTGCCCTTTTCTCATTCAAATCCTTGTTGAGGAGGAAGTCCTTAACCCCAAAGACATGTGAGACCAACAACCGGACCTTGTTTTTTGAGACTAAATGCTTGAATTTCTTCAAGCTTCGATTCTTTAAGCACATGCTTTTCAATAAAAGAGTACCTCACTTCGCAGTCATCTAGGCTCTGGCTGAAGAAGGCAATCGACTGTTCATCATTATCTTTGTTCTGCTTTATACCAGAATGGCAGAAATAGTGTCATCACCTCCAAATGCATAGAGGATGAAATCCTTGGAAAAGTCTAGGTTGATGAGAGTGGGTGTTTGGGAGATGGCTTCTTTGATTGCTTCAAAACTCTCCTTACCTTCTGCCATCCACTTGAAAGCCATGCTTTTCCTTAACATTTTGGTGATGGGCTTGACAAGGGCTGCAAAATCTGGGACAAACCTCCGAACAAAGTTTATCCTTCCCAGGAAACTCTGAAGGGCTTTCTTGTGGCTTGGCAATGGTAGAGCTCTTATGGCTTCAACCCTCTCTGGATCAATTGCTAATCCTTCCCTGGAGACAATATGGCCAAGGAGCTTCCCTTCATGTGCAAGAAAGATGCACTTCTTAGGATTTAAGGACACTTCAAACTTTCTACACCTCTGAAACACTTGCCTGAGGTGAAAGAAATGGTCTGCTGCATTCTTTGAGAAGACAGTAATATCATCTAGGTATACCAACACTATCTTGTTGATCAAGCCTTTGAATGCCATATCCATAGCTCACTGGAATGTTGCTCCGGCGTTCGACAGTCCAAATGGCATCTTCTTGTAAGCATATGTGCCCCATTTGGTTGTGAAGGTCAGTCTTGAACTGGTCTTCCTCCTTTACCATAATCTGATTGAAGCCGAGTAACCATCAAGTAGTGAAAACCTTTCGAACCAATTACGACCTGCAATATTTGCTCCATGGAAGGGAGTGGATAATGGTCCTTGAGAGAGGCTCTATTCAAATCTCTCGAAGTCAACACACGGCCCGATCTCTCCACTCTTCTTTACATTTGGAACTAAGTTGGCAACCCAACTAGAATGCTTGATTGGGAATATGATTCTTGACTCAATCGCCTTGTCCAATTCTTTCCTCATGAGAGGCTCCATGTGTGGATTGACTGGTCTCTGTTTCTGCCTGACAGGCTTAGTATTTGGATCCAATTCAATGGTATGCTGAGCTAAGTTGGGATTGAAACCTTTCAAGTCTTCATAGCTCCAAGCAAACACGTCAGGGAATTCTTGACATAGCTATATGAACTCACACCTTTCTTGCTCAGTTGTCATCTTTCCAATTTGCAATGGCTTGTTCTCTTCTACCAAGATGGATACCGAATCTTCTCTCTTGACTTTGAATGTTTGCTTTCTCTTTTCTAAACTGATCATTGGGGTTAAAAATGGACTCCAAAGTGATAAGTCCTTGGGCGACTTGTCGGTTCTCAATTTATCACTTGGTCACCATATTGCTTTGCTCCAACTTTTCTTGATTCTTAGGAGAACTCGGCTTCTTTCAAGAAATGGATGATTTCTTTGGTCGTTCTCAAATACTTGCTAATGACATCGTTATCCGGCCGCAGAAGGCCCGACAATCACGTGGATGTTTGGTCAGTGTACTTGTCTTGTTGAATGTTTTCTATAATGTCAAAGGCTGCCCCTACTGCAAGCCCGCTGCGGCACTTGATTCTCTTTCTAGGAATGGCTTTGATGCCAAAACCCTCAAAATCTTCCATGAGGTCCCACACCCTATTCTTGTAGCACTGAGTAGATCATTTTTGGCAAAGATGTCTTTGTCCCTTGACTCCGATTTACAATCAATTCACTGTCCCCAAAACTTGCAAGTTCTTTATTTTTTCTTGATTTCCCAATGCATCCCTTGCACTTTGAGGCTTCATATTCAAGCAGTGTTATTGGAGCATGCAAATTGAAATCTAAAAGCTGAATAGTACTTTACTCCTTGAGGTGAAACAAGCACGGCTCCACCTCCCGCACCTTCTCTACTCCTTGATCCATCAAAAACAGCTACCATACCTCATTTTCATCCTTGTGGTTTGGCTTGGTGATGCTTGAGGAATAGGTTGACTTTCTTCGTGTATACAATAGACTCCTAGCTCGATTCTTCTATTCCTTGATAAGGATCAAAAGCATGCACCTTGCTTGCCCATTCATCAAGAGTTAGATCCGGGATGTTTCCAACTTTAGTGTCGAGTTTCATCCGTGCTTGGGTGATCTTCTTGATCAAATGCCGAGCAATTGGCATTAATCGACTTGGAGTGTAGGGCTCAATATGGAAGTTTGCACAGGTTCGAGATCGATTGTGGTCTTAGTTCCATATCTTGTCCTGAATAGCATGTGAGACCAATCAGGCGGACAAATATCCCCAATCTTGGCGATAAAGTCCCTTAACAAACATAGGGCAAAGAGTGGTGGAAGGTCTATGATGACACATCTTGTAAAACAACAACATTTGGACATGCGTGCAAGGTAAGAATCAAATTTCTAATCACTCCAATGTTGCTTATTCTGTCCCATCCAACCGCACTACCCCTTTGGATGTTGTTTCATATCTTGAAGCCCTAGTGACCAGCTATTTGTTTGGGCATGACAAGCTACTTGCTCCGTAATCAATCATGTAATTATGCACTAGCCGATTCCCAATGATTAATGAAACATAGAAAGGAGGGGGTTTCAACATCTTACCTTGTTGTCCTCCATGATTTCCTTTAGATTGGGTAGCATTTGTAAGCACTTTGTCTTGCATCTGCTGATTCGAAGCTGGCCAGTCCTTCATGGCAGCTTGTAGCAGATCTCTTTGGCCTGGGATGGATAGGGATTCCCACATAGATATATTGACGTTTGTCTTCTTCATCTGATCAATGATACTGAATGGTGATGAAGGATCTCTCTGCTGTCCCTTGGTTTGCACATTTACTCCTTGTATGTGGCGCAAAGAATGACATTTGAGTTGGCCTAGGGCGTTCTTGGCTGCCCTTGTGCATTTGAAATGGGACTTTGCTTGCCAATCATTTGTGGAGCCGTGGAAGGTTGTGGATTGGATGGGGCTAATGGTCGCCTCACCCAAATTTCTCCTTTTTGACCTTTTGTTTGCTGCAACACCTTAAGAAACTACCCGGTTCATGCCATAAAATCCTCTGCTTGCCAATTTACCAATGTGGTGTCATTTGGGGCTGATCGCTATTGGAATGTTTCTTGTTGTTGGCTATTTTTTTGTCTGTTTTCACCCTCCACACCAAGAGGTTGTTACCATTAAAGCTTGAGTCAAAGCACCATTGAAGCACATGGATTGATTATGAGGCTCATTACATGGAAAACACCAATCATACTCTGGGCAATGTTGTTTTGTCTTTGGTACTAATGCCTTAGAGGCAGATATGGAATTTGGATTATAGGGCTGGAATGGTCTATTGGCAGGAGGCCTTGCTTGATTCTGATTTGCAGCTGGATTGGGTGGCCTTTGAGGCTGATATAGCTGCCTATTAGGTTGAGCTTGAGGCTGATACGAAGGTCTAAAACCTTGAGCTTGTTGTCTCTTGAGTGTGACCAGCTCATTACCTAAATTTTGTAGTTGCTTCATGACCTCTTGAAGTTCATTTGGGGCACTTGGAGATGAAGTGGAAGCTTCATTTTAACTCTAATTTCTAGGAGTGGGAGAAGGAGCTAAGACAGTGCACTTGACTAGTACTTGGGTTCTCTAAACTTGGATATAATGGCATTGGAGGCCTAGGAGCTAGCTTGCAACTTGAATAAGAAAATTTTCAGCTCTAATGGCAATACTATAAGCAGCAGGGATAGTTGTGCCTCCCATAGATTGAACCAACATAGAAATATCGGAATTTAAAGCTTTAAGGTAATATAGAAAAGCACCTTCTTTGTTGGCACATTTGATCAAGCTATCGGAATTCTATCCCAAGACCTTTGAAATCGAAGTTGAAGTCAATTAGCCGCTCATTGGAAGCTCTCTTGATGGTTGTCACTACTCTAAAAGAGACAAGTTGTCTCCCTTCTCTCCAAATTGATCATGAAGTGCAATACACAAATGATTCCGGTTTGTGATAGAGCCACTCAAGGCTCCTAAACCATTGCAATGCTTTCCCCTTGAATGAAGACGCCAAAGAATTTTGACAACTACTTGCATCTCATCAATCTCATGGATTACACAAATGATAGCAATGTCTTTGACATGATCACCAGGAGTGGTCGATTTTCTCCAGTGAAGTACGGAATGTTCTTCATCTGCCAGGCCCGGATTGGATTTTGTGCATTGAGAGCAAGTGGGCTTTCTTTGCTGTGAAGTTGACATAGGGGTTCGGTGGTTGCACCATTCGATTGGTCGAAGAACTCTTGAATCTTTTGAATGAAAGGCCAATCGGGAGGAGTTGAGAGAGTTCATTTTGGTGGAGATGAAGACCTTTGAATCCTTCTTCCTCTTTGCCTTCTTCTTGGAGATAATTGCAGGTATTCAAACAGACCTCTTCTTCTCCACTCTTGACCTTGTGATTCTTCTCATAAGCTTTCGGGCTGTCTTCAATTGAAACCAATTGATCTTCCTCTTGGAGTCGCCATATATGTGAATAATAGCTCTTTTCAAGCAAGAAAATTGCAGCAGATGCATATCAACTTTGCTGCAATAAAAATGAGACCTCTAGGTCCCACTCGCGCGTGCCAACTGTTAGTGCAAAATCACAAAGCACCCCGGATGCGAGATCGGGTTTCTAGGTTGATCACTTTGGCATCCAGTGTGATTGCATAACATTGAATCCTTTCTCCAAGTGTGGGACTTGAAAAAATGAGAAAGGATTCTCCAGAGAAGGCTGGTTCCTATTCCTCTGTTCAGATGCACACAAAATATGCAGAGGGTTTTCTCAAAACCTAATCTAATCTCGCAAGGAGACAAGGTAAGAAGATGCATAAAATAAATCTAAGCTAATAGAGGTGATGCACCGAGGAATGAAGAACACCTATTTTTCCAAAGTGAACACGAGACCATTTGAATGTGATATAAGATCATGCACAGATGACAAAACCTGCAGATCAAAGACCGGAGGATGCAAAAATGAACACGAGAGGGTGAGAATCATCCACGAGACATGCATTACTTGCTCCAAAGATTGATACAATACACTACGAATGCCATGAGGCGTAATAGTATTATAGTTCAAATGAGAGGTTTGAACTCCACAAATTCACCCGAGGAGAAGAAGGGAGAGGCAAAATAGAAAAATGTTCGACCCTTGAAAAGAAGCTTCTCTTTACAATATATAGAAAGAATGAGAGAGGAAAGAGAGAGGGGAAAGCCAAATCTACTCCAACCACCTCCGGGTTGCATTGATTCATCTCATTATGACGAAGCGGTGGATCCTGGAAAAATGGCGGTCAGTTGTCTAACGTGCGTGAACCTGCTCCGCTGCATTAAAGTTGTTTGTTGAAGCATTACTTCTGCTTTTTATTTCGTGCCAAAGGTGTTTCTTGATTTTCTCTCTCCAAACTGAACCAAAATGCAAGATTGACCCCGGAATCGTGTAGAGAATCTCACAAGCTTTCCGTTGATATAAAGAACGTGAAAATCCGAGCTCTGGATCGAAAGATATGTCGATCTGAAGATTTAGGGCACAAAACAGGTGAAAACGGATTTTTAAATTTCTTCCCGCGCTCTGCCACCTGGATGACACGTGGCAGGTTCTGATTCACTGAGCAACTCTCTCTCCTCCACCTCTCGGCGGGCTCTCTTTTGAAATTTCCTTGTGGGCCCTAGCTGGGACATGTGGCACTATCCCATTGGTTCGGGTTGACCCTTCAAATCTCGCCCTTTGACCTTTTCCCTTGTGACACGTGTCATGATTTGGTTGGTTCTCGGCCCTTTCGGCTCCTTCGCGTCCACCGTGTCCATTTGTCCCGGATGTCCCAGTGCTGCTTGGGACAAAATCCTCCGATTCGCCCGATTCGGCCGGTTCGCGTCCATTTGTCCCACTTGTCCCTGTGCTTCGCGGGACAAATTCTTCCGGTTCGCCCGATCCGGCCGATTCGCGTCCTCACGACCCAGGATGTCCCATTTGCCTCCGGACTGTTTGTTCTCATTTCAGCTGAACCGGCCGGTTCGCGTATCTTTGTCCCAGATGTCCCAAAGCAGTTAGTGCGAAAGTTCTCCTTTTCGGCCGATCCGGGCTTTCCGCGTCCGCCGCGTCCATTTGTCCCACTTGTCCCAGTTTTCCTTGTGCTGAAGTTTCTTGTTTCGGCTGAACCGCCGGTTCGCGTCCTTCACGCACTCTTGTCCCACTTGTCCCTTTGCTATTTGGGCTGCCTATAGGCTTTTCGGCCGATCCGCGCCTTGATGTCCCAAATGTCCCGACTGTCCCGGGACTAGGACTTAGCCGATTTTCACATTTTTTTATCTTCGCAACTTCTTCGCATCTTCTCGAGCTTGCTTTTTTTTCGGACGGAGAGTTAGAAAAATTTACGAAGGGACCCTAGAAACATGACTTTTTGCCCCGAATCAATTTATCTACCCGGACTTGAGAATTTCGATGCATGTTATCAAATTAACCACCTGGGGTGAATTTTGGATAACGATATCTTGAGGACTTCAACCTAATCATAGTTTGCACATGATGATACCAACAAAAACTAACTTTCATTGCTCATTATGACTCAAACCATCTTGAATAACTTCTAAAACTGTCTCACAATGTATCTCTTGGATTGTGCATGTAATACTATTCTTCTTAACTCCATGTAGCACAAATATGCTCACATTACTTCTTTAAGTTGCCAACTTATTTGACAATACATCTCGAGACCCTCTAAGAACATGAATTTATGCATATCATACACTTCACTCCTATCTAATTGCCCTCAAGCCATATCACAACTTCTTATAATTCAACTTCTTGATTGCCATGGGACTAATTAGGTCTCTATACAACTCAAAAAAGTCTACCATAAGCATCACAAACTAGATACAACACTCACATATCAATGCATCTACTTGTAATGCCTCTATACTTCTTCTAGATTAAGAACACACCTTGATGCTCCTACTTGGAAACATATCATGAGCTACACACCTACTCAATTGCACTAAACCCACACTGACCTAAATAAGTTCTTGAAACACACTCTAAAGCTCCAATATGCATGTTACATACCTTGAACCAAATTACACACCTTTGATGCATCCTTGAAGGTAAAAATAACATTATGACAAAATGAATATTTTACAACATACCTCATGATTACACTAGTCTTAAGACAACTCACTTTTCAATTTGTTAGACCTTCTTTTATGCACTTCTATGTCTATCATGATTTGTTAAGCCATCAACCATTCTTAAGAACTTAGTAACATGTAGACTAAACCAAAACAAGTCATCAACATACCTCAATGTAACTATTAATCGACCTTATAACATCTTTGCAAGGATATCTTCTTCATGTCTATTAAAGCTCCCCTAATTTTATGCTTCATCTAACTAATGAGTGCCTCTAAGAATTTAGCAGAGAAATTCCAAACCATGGGAATATATAACAACAACTTAAGGAGATTTCAATACCCCTTGGCACCTGTGGCTCACTTCTTTCATCCTTCTTCATATCAGAAACTTGTGAAAATCCCGACTTGTTCCAACAAGTGACTTGGCAAGATTATTTCGATTCACTCTTGGTTCCCACTTCTTGTCTTGCTTTTTCTCTTGTACTTCAGGAGCATGAAACCTATTGTTTTGTCTTGAAGGACCATGAAAACAAAATTTTGTAATGTGACCAACATGATTATAGTTGTAACACACAACTTCATTCTTACCTCTTGATTGATATGAACTGAAACTCCTTTCATGATTCCATGACTCCATGATTCCTCATACCTAGTTGACCTTCTACACTCTTTTTGCTATTCCCAAAACCATTACAACTATAAAAATAACCATTAAAGGACTTCTCATACCTTAATGTATAGGGTTGTATAATAGATCTTGTATTTTCATATATCTTGAATTTATTCACCATCTGATCTTCCTTTGAACTTGAGCCGACAACCTCCTTACTCTGAGTAGTATCTTCTTGAATCACCTCTTTACCTTTTAGGTTCTCCTTGAACCCTAGATTGGTTCTATCTCCTGCAGACTTCTCAATATCCAAGAGATCATTTAGATCCTTGGAGATCTTTTCAAATATTTAAAATGATCTTTCCTTACTTGTAGCTTTAGTCACTTCTTCTCTTAGAGACACCACTTCCTTTTCAAACTTGATGCATTCTTCATCCTTAGCTTTTAGGATTGTAGCTATAGTATCCATTTGAGTCTCTAACTGTTTGATGATCTTATCATACTCATTGGTGTCATTCCAATGCTTCTCCTCAAGAACATGAATATTTTCTTCATACTCTTTGATTTGTGCCTTGAGTTTCTTGTTCTTCTTCTCTGCATGCTTCAATTCTTCTTGAATACACATCAACTTAGTTTCAAGATCAACCTCTTCTTCTTCGAATGCATGCATGAGCCACCATATATGGAACCTTCATTTTTATAGCTCCCATATCATTTGGCCACAAATAGGAATTCCTTGCCTATATCATCATGATTAGACTCAAAATAAGAATAAAAAATGTCAATATCACTACTTACCTCTAATGAGCTACAATCCTCCTTGGATTAAAAGATTCTCTTTAAATTCTTCTTGTCCTCAAACTTCTTAGACTTCTTCTTACCCTTATTAGACATGTGGGACTTCTTCTCATCATCATGATCATGATCAAGTTCTTTTCCCTTATGCTTGCGAGGACACTTGTTTGCAAAATGTTCAATCTCTCCATAGTTAAAACACTTGAAGGGAAGTTTACCCTTATAATTTCTTGAACTTGTTTTCAACTTCCTAGTAAACATGGAAATTAATTCATCATCATCAATATTAGAAACATCATCATCTAAGTTCTTCTTACCTTTTAACTTCTTCTCAACTTTGAAGGTTGCTTCTTTTTTGGGGGTTTATCCACACCAGTCCTCATCTCATAAGCAATCAAGATACCATAGAGTTCATCCATCAAAATAGTACTTAGATCCTTGACTTCTTCTATAACTAAGAATTTAAGATTAAATTTAGGATTGAGAGATCTCAACACCTTCTGTACCACCACAACTTCTTTCACATCTTCTCCTAATCCTCTAATGGTATTGACAACTTGATCAACTATGAGAAGATATGCACTAATGGTTTCTTCTTCTTTCATCTTTAGACTTTCAAACTGATTTCTATAGGTTTATAGCTTTTAAAGATTTACCTTGGAATGACCTTTATAGATCACTTATACCTTGTCTAACATATCCTTAGTTGTAGTACATTGCATCACCTTGAAAAAATCTAACTCTGCCAAATGATATAAGAAAAAATTCATAGATTTAAAGTTATCATTACTAACATTCTTTCCTGTTGCATCAGTTGGATGGTTTTGAGAAATGGTGTAAGCATCAAAAACTAATTTACATACATCACATCCCAAAGACATAATGTGATTTCTCATCCTAATACTCCAAAAACATAATTTGTCCCATCAAACATAGGAGCTTTGCTAGTAGAGGAACCACTTTGCTTGACTCACCATTTATGTGCTTCAAAGGATCACCTCAAACTTGTTAATCTTGCTTCAAAGGCCCTTTTATGATACCAATTGTTGGAAGAACAATCTCTGGTGGGGTGAATCAGTGAGAAATAAAACTTTTCATTCACTTAAACAATTTCATCCATTAACCATTCAATTAACCATTAAACATGCATCCACAAGAACATAACCATAGAAGAGAAAATGAGAGCACAACAACACAAGAACACAAGATGTAAGTGGGAAACCCTCAAGGGGAAGAAAACCCACTAAAACACAACTTTATTAGAGAAATGAATCAAATTTATTTAAGCACCAACTCAACAAGGAGCACCAACCCCTAGTTTTAGTAGAACAACAACACTACAAGATGAATAACCACTAATCAAATCCATCTGTTATGTTTGTCACCTCTTAATTTTTGTTACAAAAAAAGATGATAAAACAATGAAGCTCACTCTCCTTCCTCCTTCAAATATGCTCACTAGGTCAACTCGCTCTAGATATTCTTCACCAAGCTGATTAGGTCCAATGACCTATCTCTTAAATACCTAAACACACTCTAAAACATCTCCACACACTCTTTTCCCTCTCTTGAAGGTCACACAAACCTCTTTTACCTCTTGGAATCACCCCTCTAGCTCACACTTTTCCTTACTTGCACAACTAACTCAAATGAGCTTTCTAATTTGATTTTATACCTATATTATGATCCTAAAACATGTAATTCGGCCATCATAGGAAAATAACATGAATAAAACTTAATAACATTATAAAAACATCATTCATAAGACCATATAGGTTAGAAATAGCACTAAGAACATCAATTCCTTCTTTAGTACACAAGAAGCCTAATTGCACCCAAAAAGCCTACTCACCAAAATAAAATGTTATAGAGAAAAACCATCTTCACCAAATATCATACACCACTTAGAAATATTTTCTAAGAACAATAAAAATCTCTAGTAAGCTAGCACAACTCAAAACCATCATTTCACACCATGAAGCCACTTGAGAACAAGGATAACCAACATGCCCCAAAACTAGTCTTAAAAATGAAGCTCAAACCCCCATAAAATGACCTCATCCATGAAATTTTAATATATCAATGGAAATATCATGACCTCGTGGTCATAAGCAAGTGCATATGTTTCCATAAATTAGAATGTAGCACCAACAAAAAGCCTTTGCAACTAAATCACCTAAAACTGTCAAAAACCGCCCAAAACTATCCATACAAAAATGTCTTAAAAAAATCCTAAGGGATCAAAATTGGTCTAAAAACTACGAGATATGAATTATAGCTGCCATAATTCCTTTAAAATTTATTCATCTGGTCTAATGAAAAATTTGAGAGAAAACCAAAATTCTTCAAACATAAAACTTTTATTGGGGTCCACATACTATCAAAACTTCTAAATACCACCGGAGAAATCTAGAGGAGTCCTCTACAACATCCAATCATCAAACTTGAGAAAAAATCAATTTTGGGCCACTAGGATGATGATCTTTTGCATCACTACTTAACTAGGGTTTTGAGAGGGTTTTAAACCTTCTTAGCTTCTTAACAATTGTCCATAAAACCCAATGCCTTAAATCTCGAACTAATGCCAAAAATTGAAGCTAAGACCCTTACCCAAATACCATGAAGAGCTTGTACCAATATGCAGGTATTTCATGTGCCAATGAGCATCAAAACTCAAATTTGACCTTGGTTTCTCACTTCCACAAACTTGGTAGGAGTAAAATGACATATCTTGCAAATTCTTCAACACTAGGACCTAAAATTTGGACCAAACTTCTGAAAAACATGCTAACATATATATAATACTCACATTTAACAAAATTCACTCGAAATGATGACTCCACCTCATTAGGGCATGTTTTCTCAAGTACTAGGTCTAGGAATAGACCTAAAAACCAAGTCTAACACCTGAACTAGCACTATAAGACACTTTTGAGTGCCCCAAAAGCCATATGCATGATTTTCATGATCAAACAACTCATACATACTTATAATCCATCATCACATACCATACCTTCTACCTAGGCATCCTAATTAAACCACTTGAATTTTTTTGCTTCACCTAAACTGGCCTCCTCATCACTTTGACACCCTTAACAACATGCTAGGACTCTCTCGAACACTTCAATATACCTCATCAATATCACCAAACCTATGCAAGACACTACCACACTTCTATATGCCACTACATTGCTCAAGACATCATGAGACACCACAAAATCTCAAAATGTAACTCAATTTAACATGACTCTTTCTCCTTTTGAAATTAATGATACTGAAGACATCAATTACATCACCACACTTTGACTTCAATGACAACACAATTCCAACATTTTCTTGAAAGTATGAATTAGAGGATATTTTATGGGCTTTGGAGTTGTATTGGGAGATATTTCTCTCTAGGAACATTTTTGGGAAAATGAGTGTGTGTGCATTATTGAAGATCCAACTTCTGAGAACAATTTCACGAACCTCGGGTGGCGTTGGGAGCTCATATCCTAGTCATTAGAAATATTACAGAGTCTACTTAATAATGGAATGAGTGAGACTAAATTTTGGGAGCATAACAAGATAAACGTTTCTAACACTGAAGCACAATGTTCTTTCTGGACAATGAATTTGTACTAAAATTTTAGGGAACCTTGAGCCGATTTGGGATCCTAATAAAAGTTCAAAAGGAAGAACATTGAAACCCCTTCCTGACCCAAGTGATGGTTTGATTCACATTTTTTCCAAACTCATTCAAAGAAGTCATCTACATTTGGCGTGCCCTCATAGGCACAAATGGAGTATAAGAAAAAATCATTGAAGGATTAATTTTCATACTTTATAAATAATCTCTTGGATTTGTTGGCCCATTTCTATGTGAAATCATATATTTATGGCCAAATTTGGTTAAGTACAGACCCCAAGGTGGAAAGAACACTCCTTGGTCTAATTTGACGTTGTGCGAATGATGTCAAGATGTGTGCCTTGGATAACTTTGGAAGGGTGGCGACCTTTTGCGGTGGGTTTGCACCTTGCACTTTACACTTTGCATTCCTACTTGCAAAATGCACCCCCTATGATTGTCTCATTCTAACTTAATGAAAAAACATAAAGAAAAGGTAAAAAATAAGTTGTTTTTGCAAGTGGGCCCCATGTTCTCCACGATGACACACATTGGGAGGCCTATTGCACTTGGGAGCGCATTGGAGGTGAAATTTCAACCCAAAAGTGTACCGCATGTTGGTGGAAAATACACTTTACATTTGTAAAGTGCATTTTCCACCAATGTACAAATGGATTTCAAATCTCCACTTTCCTCCAATCCATAAAAACAACTAAAAAAATATAAAGTGCCTCCATTAAATAACTTTTCAAGCTGGTTATTTCTTGCTCCATGCTTTTAAAACCACCTCTTGTGCCCTAGGTCTCCAAAAACTTTTTTTTCCCATAACTTTTGATTCCTTGGTCTTAATACCTCCAAAGTTTAACTATAGAATCCTCTTAAGGTTACCTTTAATTTGTTTCTTTGTTCATGGAACATAGCTCAATATTTAATTTTCTATAAACACATTAAATATTTAGATTTTGTAAGCCCATTTTCCCCAAATAATTAAAATTTGAGTTGGATATTGCACAAAATCCACATGGAGGAAGGTTTCCAAAATTTACTACACCTAGAGCTTCATTTTGATCCATTAATCATGTTTTATGGTGGATAATTCTCAAGTTGTGAGTAAAACCATTATCCATTCTCAAAACCATTGAAAAACCTCATACACATAAAAATTGATATGGATTTTTATCTCGAATCCCGTGAGATAATTCCACAAAATTTGGAGCATTGATTCCTCTCCCCAAGATCTTCCTAAGAAATAAAAAACAAATCTATTTGGACAATAATTTCTCCTAGAACAAATAATGGAAATTTTTCCCCTTCTCTATTAATGCCATTTTACAATCTTTTCACTCACCAAAATTTGTGTTTCAAATTCTCATTGGTTTCGATGAGGGAATTTCACTAAATTTGGAAAATTATTCTCATCTTGAGAATATATTTCCAACGAATCAAGTCACATCAAATTTGGATTTGATTTGCTCTCATTTTCCCAAAAATATGAATTCAGTGTCTATATCATTAAAATCCATTCATTTGTTTTGGATTTTCGAAATTGCCTCAGAATCTAATTTTTCTTGCACCATTGCATTCTTGCCACATTCTAAGGCTAGTGAAACCATAAAATGCACAATTAAGTTCTAATAATCTATATTCGATCCCATTTCAGTTCTAGTGCATGAGTACCTAGACATTGGAAACAACAACATGGAGCATGTGGATTTTGATGATCTGAAGCGAGAGGATGGAAGAAGGAAAATCATTTGCTGAATTGAGTCGAGTGTATAGGAGTATTTTTGATCATGAAACATCCAAATCAATTGAAGGATTTCATGATGGGAACCATGGTTGCGGTGTATTCTCTATCTCTCTCACCATTCTCCATTCAAGGGACATGATAAGGAGTGCTCATATTCTTTAGGAAGGCATTTTCCATTCAATTATGGCTTGGTGTCATTTCTAAGGAGGAAGTGTTTCCATTTCTAAGGATTTTTGTGTTTCTGCCGAGGATTCTCAAGAATCATCGATACTTTTTAATCCAAGAGGTATCATGATTACAAAGTTTGAGGCATGTGTGATGTGAGTGATTTCTTCATGATGATTGTAAGGTGATTGTTTTACCATGTGAGATAAAATAGGTGGTGTTTGTGACAAGGAGTTGATTCATGTAACCTATCATTATTTGTAGAGGTGAAGAGTTGAAAGAGATATTTCAAGATATAACAAAAGATGATCATTCTAGATAAGGTATGGAACATCATTTCTCAGTCCTAAATAAGTCATGATTTGATTAGAGAAGTAGTTGAGGAAGGCCCTATTAAGTTACAACATTCATCTATATAATGGTAGAAGAGTGGAACATCGTCCTTGATTATCTTCATTTGAGCACACTTCCTCTCTCTTATTTTCTATTTCTCCATTGAGGAACAAGTTTTGTAAAAGTGACTTACGTAACTTAAAGTTTCTATTTATTCTTCGAGAATTCACGTTAAGTTGAAGGTCATTGGGAATGTGAAGATCCATTGTTTTTGAACTATAAATCGTAATTCTCTCTCCATTCCAAAGGATCAATTTTTTCTCCTCTAGAGCTTTGTAATCTTGCATAACAACTAGGGGAAGAGAGAATATTTTGATGAATATGAGGAATTTAAAATTTGTTTTATATGTGTTTTTGTCTTACTTTTTATATTGGCATATTTTCATTGAATTTGGAAATACTTCTATCTTTGTGGTTAATAAACTCAATATTTCTATTTATTACATCTAGTTCTCGTTCCTCATTTCCCTTCTCTTTCTCTTACCCGACACTCTTTTCCCTCTAAAATCTATTTCAAAAGTTTCGAAGTGGAGTGTTCCTCCATGATCCTCTGTCTTCAAGCACCCAAAAAATAAGATTAGTGTATATTATTTATAGTTTTCAATAAATGGGAGCCTCCCCATTCCCAAGAGGGGACTAGTCCTAGATCATTAGCAAACAACCCAATATTTTTTCCTTGACAAAATATTTTTCCAATAGTTTTTAGTGCCCACCATGGGGCATATTTTCCTATCCTACACCTTATATTAATCAAAAAAATCCATAAAATTTCACAAAATAAAAAACTAAAAATATGAGATTCATCGCTTGAAAACCCACACTGATTTTGTAAGAAACCCTTCATATTCATTGTGTGTCTTTTCATATTCCTAGTTGTAAATTTTCATATTACTTGATTAAAAATGTTTGATGCCTATACATGAGCATATCCTATCCCTTGGCCAATCTGGAAACCTATTTTTTCACTTGAGTGATTCATATTTTTGAGAAAACTAGTAGATAGAAGATTCACTAAAGAAGACCAAACAAGTGGAATTGTAGTCTTTCATAATTCTTGTGTTTGAATTGCAAGAACAATTTGATTTCATACTTTCTCTCATATAGATTCCAAGACAAGTTCATGAAGGTCCGTTTAAGACTCCACCTCCTAGTCTAGTTGTACTTCCAATCCCTCCACAACCACTTAAAATTATTCCTCCAGAGATGGCTAATCCATTACCTTGGGGTCAGAACACTGGTCCATTAGATTTGACTCCTCCACTTTAAAAAATACCCATAGGATAGAAATTTTTTTCCCAAATTCTATGATGGAAAGAAAATATAGATGAGCATAATACAATCTTTATCATAGCATATAGTATTACTGGAGTAGAACAAGAAGATGTTGTTCGGATATTTGTGTAATGAATACAAGATGTTGTTACTGAAATGGTTCTACTATTTTCCTCCTTATTAAATCACTGATTGGGTAAATATGAAAGCTATTTTTGAAGCACAATTCAAGTTAGTAGAATATTCTCATGCCCTTATCACTCAATTGACTCAAATTAAGAAAGAACCACATGAGTCCATAAGAGAATTTGTGGCCAAATTCAATAAATTGAACAACAAAATTCCATACTAGTGCTCCTCCTACTTGCGAAAATCAAAAGAGGTTCTTCATAAATGCTTAGTTGTTGGAAGTTGGATTTATATTGTATAGAAATCAACCAAATACATTGGATAATGCTCAAGAAATTTCTATTGAGGTGGAAGATGATCTTATCATGTTAGGGAAGATCAAGAACCATTCAAAAAAATAAAGTTCCATAGTTCCTAGTATGGAGGTAATGATTCATCGCTACAAAATTTGGTCAAGATCTACTACATTGAAGAAGATAATGGTTCAAGATACCCCATGTATCAAAACCAAAACCGGAATCAGATTGTTGGAGCACCCCAAAGGCTTTCCTTGGATGATTTACTTTTTATTGCGACATGTAGAACCTGAGAAGATGAAATTTTTGAATCAAAAATTCAAAGAGAAGAAGAATTTGGATATGTAAACATTGGGTGTTTTGAGTAATCACCTAATGAAGATTATGAGGATTCCATGGCTAATATGAATAAATAATCTTGTGTAGTGTTCACTCACTCACAAGCATAGAAAAGGCTTCTTCCTCTGCTGCCCAAGCAAACCACTTGAATCCTCAAAAGGATACTCTATAGAAAACAAAAACAAAAAGAGGATCACCACTTCCTACTTACATGTAATCAGTCCAAGAAATATCTTGAGACTACATCATCCAAATCCACATCTCCTTCTCTAGGTAATTCTCTTTTCTCACATGTTATCAACTAAGTTTCTACTTATGTTTCTTTTGTTTCTAAGAATGTAAATCCTACCCCTATTAAGGATTCCATTTTTATTGATGTGTGTACCTCCTCATCCTTTGACATCATTGACCATGTTAAGAAATCAAGTCCAAATTCTTTGTTTGAGTATCTAAGAAATCATCCCAAGAAATTTGATAAACTTGTCCATTTTATCAAAGGAAGTAGTTCAAAGTCTGGTTCCATCAATTCCACTACCAAATAACCACTTCCGCTCCTAGTACCACTCCTCAAAATCTTCTTTAACATCCTCCACTTTGAGAAAGTAGAACCCTTCTACCTCTCTTTGTTGATCAATGGGTATAAATTAAATAACTATATCATTGAATCTAGTGCCTCTGATAATGTCATGCCCACAAAAGTTTCCAAATATCTTAGTCTCACTCTCACCCATGTTATTGGCCATTGTTAATCCATGGAGACCAAATAAGTACCCCTCATTGGACAAGTCAAAGATGCTCAAGTAACATTTGTGGATTTTATTGATAAAAATTTCAATATGATCATACTTTGCAACTTCATATGGGATGTTGTCAAGTCGTGGTTTTTGTCATGATGTTAGTGGATATATTTAGATAGACTAGTCATACACCACCATACCAATTAAAGGTAAAATGAAGAATCTCCTTCCTATAAGAAAGATGAGATACATTGTTCAAAGAGAGGATGACCCAATGGAAGATATTTTATACCAAGACTCGAGATACAAACAATTTTTCATAACTCGTAGAGGAATATGTCGAGTTTCCCATATTTATGGAGGAGTACCCAGAGTGTGATTGAGATAGTTGAGAAACAACATGATGATTTTATGGACCAAAATTTGATAATGTGCAATTAGCACTCTCACTAAATATGGATACAAGTTCTCTACTTGGTGATGATAAGGATAATGGATATTTTGATTTGCCACAAAAAACCTTGAGATGATAAGTAATGTGGATCATGAAGAAAAAGTGATATCCAATGAGTTCTGTAAATGTGAACCCTAGGTTTCTAGTCATATTTTAAAACCTAACACAAGGAATTACCCAATGGATATGATTATGATTACAAATATTTCTGTTTTCCATTTGAAAAGAGGATATTGTAAATGATGAATGTATAAATGGAAAGGTTCTCGACTCTCATAAGGATGATTCTACCCAAGAAGATGATATATCCATCACATGGATGACTGAATCTAAAGATGGTCATGATGAGGAAAGTGATGATCTCCATATTTCAGCCTCAACCTTGTGCTCATTCTCCTTTCAAGAGGATGAAGCATTGTGTAAGTCACACCATAGTGAGAAGTAGATCAAGGATGAACTAGTGTGTGTGAAAGGGAACTGTTTGGATATACTAAGAAACATGGAGCACCAACAAGCTTGTGATGGTGTTAAAAATATAAAAATATATTCATAGAAATGATGCTCATGGAACATGACAAGAAAAGAGAAAATTCCCATCAAAGAGCACAAGCCTAGTTGTGAACATGTCAAGCTAGATATGATCAAGAATCAATCTTGTAACAATAGAAAAATGAAAAATAGGAAATAAATAGTCGATATGAATATGAAAGTGGATGATCATATGGAAATAAAGTTTCGAGTAGTGAAGATACAAAGTGAGCTATCTAAGTGGATACCTACTCATAAGAGTAATCATATAAAATTTCTCAAGAAGAAACAAGGAAATTTCTCTTTCTCAAGTATATGAAGATATCTTACAATAAATTTATTTTCCAAGAAGATGAAAAAATGTTTACTTCATTGAACCAATCAATGGGTTTACAAAGAAACGTTATTTAGTGCTTACTCATCATGGGTAACATGAGAAGAACGAGTAATACAATGAAAGTGGGATGTCCCCCGCATGTACCATAGGTGATTTAGGTTTGTTTGTTTGTTTGTTGTGTTTTTTCCTTTCTTATCATGTGGAGTGTGTGTTTTTCCCTTTCTTGTGTGTTTCTTTCCCATCATGTTTGGGAATCCATTCAAGGAGTTTAAAACAAATCATATTGTCTTCTTTCAGTATGTCATAAGAGACTTTATCACCCAATGGATAAGGCACTAGTTAAATTAAGTTCATGAGATTCTCGTGTTCCTACTTTCCTCATTTGTATTAGTTTTTAACCTAAGACAAGTCCCAGTATGTAAGCCAACTATTTGCTTATAAAAAGTCCTTACATTTACTAGACAATGAAATTTTCACCCCTTTTAAGGTCATTTTGTCAAAATTGCCAAATTGCCCATTTTCAAAATTCAACTTTTGGGAAAGGTTTTAATAGCCTTAGAGCATTTTAGGAGCCCAAATTTTAGTCAATAAAAAGGTCTCGAGTTTTTTTTGAAAGTATGATTTATAGGAGATTCTATGGGATTTGGTGTGGTCTTAGGAGAGATTTATCTCTAGGTGCTTTTGGTGAAAAGGAACACCCGTGTGCACATTATTGAAGATCTAACTTCTGAGAAAGGTTTCAATAACCCTAGGTGGTGTTGGGAGCTCATATCCCAATCATTAGAAATATTACAGGGTCTACTTCATAGTGGAATGGATGATAAGTTTTAGGAGCTTAATAGGATGAAACCCTTTTTATCATTGAAGCATGGTATCCTTTAGGATAATAAATTTGTATTAAAGTTTTCAAGCACCTCAAGTGGAGTTGGGATCCTAAAAAAGGTTACAAATGTGAAGACATTGAACCCCCTTCACGATTGAAGTGATGGTTTGGTTCACACTTTTCCAAACTCATTCGGAAATTTGGCCCACTAGTACACCCTCCTAGGAAAAGATGGAGGTATGAGAAATAATAATCCATGAATGAATTATTTTCATAATTTCTAAATATTCTCATTAGATTTGTTATTTCCCATTTCCATGTGAAATCATATATTATACAACCAAATTTGGTTAAGTACGAGACTATGGGGCGAAAAGGAACACACCTTAATCTAATTTGGTGTTGTGCGGATGATGTCACCATGTGTGCCTTGGTGCACTTTGGAAGGGTGGAAGCATTTTGAGGTGGGTTTTCACTTTTCACTTTGCATTCCCACTTGTAAAAGTGCACCCCCATATGATTGGCTCATTCCAACTTAATGAAAAAACATAAAGAAAAGGCAAAAAGCAAGTTATTTTTGCAAGTGGGCCCCACATTTTCCACCATGGAATACATTGGGAGGAATATTACACTTGCACACACATTGGAGGTGAAATTTTACCCCAAAAGTGTTCCCCATGTTGGTGGAGGCACCTTTTGCCATGCATTTGCAAAAAAGGTGGAAAATACACTTTGCATTTGCAAAGTGCATTTTCCACCAAGGTGCAAATGGATTTCAAATCTCCAATTTCCCTCTAATGCATAAAAACAACTCAAAAACATAAAGTTACTCCATTAAACCACTTTTCAAGCTGGTCATTTCCTCCTTCATGCTTTTGAAACTACCTCTTGTGCCCTAGGTCCAAAAATCATTTTTCCCATAACTTTTGATTCCTTAGTCCAAATCCCTCCAAATTTTAACCATAGAATCCTCTTAAGGTGAATTTATTTTGATCCTTAGGTTCATGTCATTTATATAAAAATTTATTTTCTATAAACATATGAAATATTCAGCTTTTGCAAGCCTATTTTTCCCAAACCATTGAAATTTGAGTTGGAGATTGCACAAAATCCACATAGAGGAAGGTTCCCAAAAATTTTTTTTTTTGAGATATTAACCATGTGATATGGTGGATAATTTATCAAGTTGTGAATAAAACCATTATCCATTTTCAAAACCATTCAAAAACCCCATACACACAAAAATTGATTTGACTTTTTCTCTCAAATCCATGAGAGAATTCCATGAAATTTGGAGCATTGATTACTCTTCCCAAGATCTTCCTAACGAATCAAAAACCACTTTTTTTACAAGAATCAATTTCATAATTAAGATTTGAAAAATTTCCCTTCTCTATTAATACCATTTTACAAGCTTTTCCCTTAGTTAAAATTTGTTTTTCGAATTCCCATTGATTCTGATGAGAGAAATTTATCCAAATTTGGATAATCTTATCATATTAGGAATATATTTCCAATGAATTTAGTCACATCTAATTTCTATTTTATTTTATTTTTCCCCCCCAAAATATGAATTCAGCTTGTCTTTAGCATTACAAACATTTCAAATTTTTGGATTTTTGAAAACTATCTTGGAATATAATTTTCACTTGCACCATTACATTCCCACCACACTCTAAAATGAGTGAAACCATAAAAATGCACAATGAAGTTCCAATACTCCATATTTGAGCCCATTTCGATTTAGTTCTAAGTACCCTGGACATTGGAAATAATAACATGGAACATGTGGATTTCAATTATCTAAAGTAGAGGATGGAAGATGGAAAACTCATTTGCTAACCCAAGTAGAGTACATAAAAGGACTTTCGATCATGAAACATCCAATTGAATCATTAAAGGATTTCATGATGGGAACCATGGTTGCAATGTATTCTCTATCTCCTCATCATTCTCCATGGAAGGGATTTTGCAGGAGTGATCATATTCTTCAGGAAGCAATTTTCCATTCATTCATGGCTTGGTGTCATCTCAAGAGGAGGAAGTGTTTCCATTTCAGAGGATTGTTGTGTTTCATTGAGGATTCTCAAGGATTTTTGATACTATTCAATCCAGATCTTATAGTTACTGAGTTCGAGGAATGTGTGGTGTGAGTGCATTATTCATGATGATTGCAAGGTGATTGTTTTCCCATGTGAGAGACAAGATGTCATTCTCATGACAAGGAGTTGAGTTTTGCAATCTATCATTACTCGTAGAGGTGAAGAGTTGAAAGAGATATTTCAAGACATAACAAAAGATGATCATTCTAGATAAGGTGTGGAGCATCATTTCTCAATCCTAGACAAGTCATGCTCTAATCAGAGAAGTAGTTGAGGAAGGTCCTATTCAGTTGTCAAATTTATCTCTATAATGGTAAAAGAGTAGAACTTCATCCTTGATCATCTTCATTTGAGCACACTTTCTCTCTCTTATTTTCTCTCTCTAACATTCTATTTCTCTATTGAGGAACAACTTTTGTAAAAGTGACTTAAGTCACTTAAAGTTTCTATTTCTTCATTGAGAATGCACTTTAAGTTGAAAGGTCACTGGGAATGTGAAGATCCATTGTTTTAACTATAAATTGTAATGCTCTCTCCATTCCAAAGGATCATCTTTTTCTCCCCTTATAACATGCTAGATTTCCTCTATTTTCTTTCTTAATGTATTCCTCTCTTTCTCAAATTCCACTACAACAGAGCTTTGTAATCCTACAAAAACATGGAAAGAAAGAATATTTTGATGAATACGATGTAGATAAACTTTGTGTTAATTGTGATTTTTGTCTTACTTTACATATTGGTGTCTTCTTGTTGAATCTATAAATACTTCTAGTTTTGTGGTTAATAAACTCAACATTTCTATTTATTACCCAAAACCCATTCCCCATTTCCCTTCTCTTGCTCTTACCTCACACTCTTTTCCTATAAACATTATTGTCACAGGTTTAGTAGAGTGTTCTTATGTGATCCTCAACCTTTGATGACCCAAAAATAGCATTAGTGTACAATATTTCTAGTTTTCAATAAATTAAAGCTTCCCCATTCCCAAGAGGAGGGACCTATGTTGGCATGTTGTGGATTAGGTGTTGTCACTGATGAAAAACCTCATTAATGATAAATTTGATGATGAATTAGGGTTAGAGAATGCTAAGGATGATGACATGATGACTTAGAGGTATTCATGGTGATATCAGTTGATTCAATGAGAATTACTTGTTCTAGCAAGCCTAATCAGGTGACCTAACTAGCCTAGGTGATGGTGCATGGAGGTTAGAGATTTTTGGTGACTTGAAAAGCATTTTGGCATGATGTAAAGCATGATTAGAGAGTTCTTGGGAACTCACATGAGTTTCTAGGTGCGAGATACGGGATGGTGACCATGTTTCGTATGCTCATTTGGACCAGTATGGTCATTTGTTAGAATGTACGAGGATGAGTTATGCAACTATATGAGCTCATGGATGCATATAGGAAGCTGATATATGATGTAACATGTATGTTAGGACCTTTTGTAGTGTTTCTATGATGATTTATAGTGTTATTTCAGTTTATCCCTGCCTTTACAATGTAAAACCCTAAGGGCCAACTATGCAAGTCTCAGTTTCTAGAATGATTGAGAGCTATTTGTGACATGGTGATGTATGTATTTTTGGGAAAATTTCAGGTTTCCATGATGTGTATTTTGCATGTTATGTCATTTTTGGTGAAATGGGGTCAAGAACAAGGTCATTTCTAGCTCAAATTGGGTCTTCTGATGCTCACCTTGAATTGTGTGCTTTGCATGGGACATTGTGGATTTTGGGATGTTTCTAAATTTAGTCTAGAAGGTTTCAAAAAAATAATGAGGTCATTTCATCTTCAGGTTTTTATGAACGAATGTTAAGAAGGTAAACAACTCTTTATGTGTTTGAAACCCTAACTCAAAAGTGGTAGGAGAGAAAATGATCCTAAGTGGCTAGAATTGATTGATAGTGCATGTATGATGATTGGATTATGTAGAGGACTCCTCCAAGTTTCCAGAAAGGTATGGTAGAGCTTTGAGTTTGTTAGGAATTTATAAATGTTATTGTGAACATTAGAGTTGTGTGAGAAATAATTTAATATATTGTAAGTGAGTTGTTTATAAAACTCACGTAGGTAATCTCTAGAGAGATATTAGGAGTAAGTTGAGTGAGTTGTGTTATCTTGGGATTTGTGAGAGATATGTGGATCATGGAGAGATAAGGCTGATTCATGATTGGAGTTGACTCCTCATTTGTAGGAGTTTCCACCTCTTTATATGTAACCTCTTTCTATGAATCAAAGATCCCGAATGAATGTGAGTGAAGCATTATTATTGTGTTAAAATTTCTGATCTCTATTACTTTGTTTAGTGTCTTATTATCACAAATGTGCGCTCCAAGTTATGAGTGGACCCCACTCAAACATGTCAGTTTCTGAATAAGTTTAGTTTGGGACAAGGTTGTCCAAAGGAGTTACAAAATAAATGACCATTATGGTGAGTATGTGATTTTTTATTGATTTCCATGATGTTTTAGGTCATGGTGATGCATTAAATGGTCAAGTATGCTTCATTTATGTTAAATGGTCAAAGGGTAGTTTTGGGGTAATTTACAGAGAGATCACTGGTTGAAGGCCTTCCACTTGGATTTGGAAGGATTTCCAATATGTTATGCAAAGGTAATTCAGATATATTTCCATTGGTATAATTTTTGTGTCATGATGAGTTTATTTGATGATGTTTCTAGGTCAGTTTGTGAGCAAGAAGGTTTCTTGCTTTTCAGAACACATCTGTTTTTGCTGAAATTTTGAGTTGGCTAGTGTATGAAATAGATTGAGTGATGCTTGATATCACATAGAAAGTGAAGAGGGATGAATTGGGAATCCATTGAATCCATTTTAGGTCTTGAAAGTGTCAGGAAGGGTGTTAACTAGTTACATTTGTAAAATTGATTTTTATGCAACTTGTTTTGGTGAAGGAAAAAGTTGATGTGGTTTGAACATATGATTGTTTCATGAGTTATAAAATAATTAAAAGTGTTCTAAAGGTTATAGGATATCATTTAGTGGTCACACGTGATAGTTGAGTTCATATTGAGGGGTATTGATGCCCAAAGGAAGATTCAAGTTGTTGGAAACAACTGTTTTGTGAAGGAAATGAGCCATTGGGCCCATTAAATGAAATAATTTGATTGGTTAAAGAAAATTGAGACAATGTATGATGTTTAAATGTCATATTACTCATGTTTTTATATTTTTTAGAGCTTGTATAATTTTTTTTTTTTTTTTATTGCACGAGGGGTTTTTTCTCATTCTAATGATGGGATTTTGAGGATTATTGGTACATTAGAAGTGGTTTTTGGAAAGGACGACCTACTTGGATCATATGTGACTATTATTTTGATTCATATGGGATGTTTTTAATATTATGTGGTCAAAATGAAGGAGGGAAAGTTACCTATTTTGAATTTTAATGAAGGAGAGTTTATGAAAGTGAAGTCTATGGTTCTTTTGTGAGCTAGTTGAGAGTGTATGAAAAGTGTGACCTACATGTGAGAGTTTTGAAGGTAAAAAGGAATGTTTTGAGAGATGATAAAATGTTTGATAGGTTAAATAATGATTTAAAGAGTGTGTGCAACGGTTTGATGCATTGAGAAGTGAAGAAAGTGTAAGTTTGTGCAAGTTTGAAGACCTAGGGTTTAAGCAAGGGTTTGAAGGAGTTTGGAGCTGAATTTTGTGATCACCATCAATTGAGTTGTTGTAGAAATTTATTAGTGATATTTTCATCAAAATTTTGTGTGATGATTCATATTCATGAAACTATATTGTTTTGAGTAATATCAACAAGGGTTTAGGGGTTGGTGCCTCACTAAAGAAATATCTTATGATGTGTAATATTCACTTGAGTCATTGTTGTGTGTAATAAAAAAAAATTCATTGGGTTTTCTTCACCTTGAGGGTTTCCCACTTATATCTTTTGTCATGGATTTACTTCTCTTATTCATGGTTATTTGAATGAATGTTGTATGTTGTTGTGCACACACTAATGGATGGCTAATTGATAAATGGTTTATGTGAGTGATCTAAAATTGTAAAGACTGATTCACTCCCCCTCTCAGTCCATTGTGCTTCCAAAATTGGTATCAAATCAGGTCCTTTTGGAGAAGTTTGATCACTTAAAAGGAGATCCTTTGAAGCACAAAAATGGTGAGCCAACAGAGTGGGTTCTCAATCGACAAGGCACCTCATTTGATGGCATGAATCATGATTTTTGTAGCTTGAGGATGAAGAATCATATTATATCTCTAGGTTTTGATATTTGGGAAGCTGTGGAGAATGGATATACTCCTCCTACCACTACTCCAACTACTGATGTAGAAAAGAAGGCATGTAGTGATAACTCAAAGGATTTTAGTGCTATCATATGTGGTCTTGGAGAATCTAAGATGGGAAAGGTAATGCATTGCAAGTCAGAAAAATAGGCATGGGAAAAACTTCAAGTATTGTATGAAGGTGACTCAAAGGTAATAATTGATAAGCTTCAAACTTTTAGAAATCAGTTTGAGTTTCTTAAGATGAATGATAATGAGTCTATTGCTAGATATTTTCTTAGAGTTGACAAGGTTGTCAACTCCATGAAAGGGTTAGGAGAGGATGTGAAGGAAGAAGTAATTGTTCAAAAGGTTTTGAGATCACTAACTCCTAGGTTTGATTCTAAAGTATTTTCTATTAAAGAGGAAAAGGATATAACTACTTTGAAGATGGATGAGTTACATGGTACTTTGATTACTTATGAGATGAGAATAGGTGATTCCAAACCAGCCAAGAGAGAGGTTGCTTTCAAATCTAAAATGAAGAACAAATGCAAGAAGGAAAAAGAGGATGTTGCTTCAAATTGATGATGAAGAACTCTTTGCAATGATGGCTAGAAGATTGAAGGTTGGCTCTGGAAAATAAAAAGGTAAGCTTCCTTATAAATGTTTCAAATGTGGTAAGGTAGGAAATTTTGCTATTAATTTTCCTCATAAGCACAAAAGAAAGATAATGATGAACACGAGCTTGATAGTGATCATGACAAGAAGTACAAGAAGTATGATAAGATCAAGAAAATATCTAAGAGGTTTAACTATAAAAATAAGGGAAAAAGGAGTTTTTACTCAAGGGAAGATGATTACTTGTTTGATGCTATTAGTGGTGTTTCAGATTCTAAGTCTTAATCTAATTATAAAGATATTGGAAATGAGGTATTGTTTATGACTAAAGATGACATGAGATCTACTAGTGATGAATCTTCATTGTTAGGTGATTTCATATTAGGTTATTATAGCTACTCTGATGAAGATGAAGAGGATGTTAAAAATGATCTAGTGAGTATCCAAAAGGAGTTGAGACATGCTGAAAAGAAGAATAAGAAGTTGAGTTCTTAGGTCAAGGATTATGAAAATAAGGTTCATGATCTAGAAAAGGAGCATAGGTCTGAAACTAACAAGCTAAAGGATTCAATCAGATTACTAGAAGAAAATGTAATTTTTTTGGTTCATTTCAAAAATTTGAGAAAATTTCCAAAGATCTTGATGATCTTCTTGGAAAACAAAGACCAACAGGTGATAGAGTAGGTTTGGGGTTTAATGATGACCTCAAGGGCAAGGAGAAGATGCAACATGACAATTCTCTAAGTAAAAAGGATGAAGAATCATGCAAGGAGGATGAAAATAAGGAGATCTCCACTAAAGACAAGATGAAGCCAAAATCCATTAGGAAACCTAATGCCTCAAGGTATGAAAGATCATTCAATGGTTATTGTTTCTCATGTAATGGTTTTGGTCATAGATCTAAAGAGTGTAGAAGGTATACTAGAGATGATCATCCATGGAGAGATAGTAGGAGTGAGCAAGATAAGAGTGTGGTATGCTATAATTGCAATGAGGTAGGTCATGTTGCTAGATTTTGTTTGAATGATCCACCTAGAAAAGTTGAGAGCTACAAGAGGAAGAATTCATGGTGTATTACAATTATAATGGAATTGACCATGTTATAAGGAAATGATATCATGGTTACTCAAGGCAAGATCAAAGTCTCAGGGGACCTAAGATACAAGAGAGAAGATTTCAAAGATCAAGAATGCATGATAACACTCTACGAAGGAATTGGGATCCTAGGAGAGATTAAAGAGTCTCATCAAATGCTAGAGTTAATTGAAGGCAAGGCATAATTCAGAGCCCAAATCGAAGAAAGAAGAAGTTTGAGTTCTTCAAGTGTCTAAGAGGACTTAGGACCTCTTCAAGACCTTCTTAGGTACCCATGGTATTCATATGCCTTTACTATGTTTCTTAGAGGTATATCACGGTTGATACGAAGCATTGGAGTAAGAGGGAGATGTCTAGGTGTATGCACGTGTGTCTCCTCCATGAGGTCAAGGTATGTCACTTCAAGTATTTAAGCATGTTCTTATGATTCTATATGGTTTATTCGGTTGCAATGATAAATGTCACAGTCCTAACGTCTCAAGTGTGATTTGAATGTGTCTACATGTCCATGTCTATTCTATCATGATAGGTTATATGTTTGAGTTGACTAAGTGGGTATAAAAGCCATGTTATTGTGCATCACAAGAGGTTTGTTGTGTCATGATAATCATTCATAAGATCTTCTTTTAGTCTAAGTTGGCAACTAGTACAATTGTCAAGTGTCTACGGTTTGTGGTGTCTCATGTTGTCAAGTTTGAGTCAAATGAAGTGTCATAAGGTTTTCATAAGCTCCAAGTACTTAAATCATGTATGTTTGAGGGTCCATGATGTGTGAAGTAATGTAGAGGTCTCAAAAGGAAAGTCATGGTGTCAGTAGTCTCTCAATGTCTTGTGGTCATTCATTGATGTGTCATTGTTAACTAGGGCATGTTTAGACCAAATGGTCTAAGTATTTTTCTCTTGTGATGTGTTTATCATGATGTAAAGTGTCCTATTGCTCTGTGAAGATGGGTTGAAAATGGTAAGAGTCATAAAATGATGAATTGTTCATATCATCATCTTTATGTGGTTTGTGCAAGTGTTGTTGAAGGTTAATAAATGTAAAACAAGCTGGATTCGTAAACACGTGGTATTCATTCATCCAAATCATGACAAAGGTTTCTCGGGATGGTAAGAGGTGTATCTAAAGTGTTGGTGGTCAATTTTGAGATCTTGATAAAGAAATATATGTGCATTCAATGTTTTTAAATCAAATGGGCTCTAAGTGTTCTTAAGAAGTGATATGAATGGAATGTTAAGTTTTAAGGTCTAAATGGTTGTAGACACAAAATCACACACTTACTACTATTTACTATACCGCCAAGTATGTTGTTTTATATATGGATCTTGAGTAAGAAAATTATTCATTGGTGACCCATTCCCTAGTCCATCTGCTTGTCTTGTTAGTTTCTATTGCTTTTGTCTTTCACACTTGTCACTCATACACCTAGTTCGGTCAAGTCATAGGGATTCATGTCAATCAGTCTTCACTCATCCGTCATTTTTTTAGACATTAGCATCCCGGATTAGACACTAGCTTCTAGGCGCTCCTATCCTTCTTAGGCACCCGTGCCCTCTTTATGTTTGATCTTATTTTTGACATTTGAGGTCGTATTTTCAGTTCTCCCACTCATATCTTAAGGTACTAGTCGCATGTCCTCCTCGTGAGTCCTTCCCGTGTGAGCCTCTACTCACCCTAACCTCGTTGACTAACTCCATCACCCAAGTCCACAACACCAAAGATCCCCTCATGTGTGGAACACTTGGTGCACTTGGACATTTAGAGGATGGGGTGTTCAGGAGACCTTGGAGATATACTCTACCCTTGTGGAGTATGTCCATGTAGAGATGTGCATCGTGGATCAGCAGTGGGACTCTAGAGTTAAGTGACAATGGACTTGGGGAGACCTTTGAGGTGGCAACGTCCTTAGAAGTAGAGTTCATGTGGGAAACAACCAAGAGGTGTGATGGAGTGAGACTGGGATCCGGAGGTCGAAACGGAGGAGAAGTAACTCGACGCGAGCGAGCCAAGTGTGGCGAGCTCCTCAACCTTGCAGAGGTTAAATAGCGTAGATGAGTTGAGTGCTCACATAGATGTATCGGAGGCGCAAAGTGGAAGCGTGGATGCGGAGTGGGTGCAGAAGCAGTGGCTGAGACTCATGGAAGTGGACAGAGGATGGTTCACACGGTGATGCACGACATGGTGGGCTGAGTCAAGGACATCATGGTTACGGTTGCAGTGTGGTGAGCTGACAACTAAGGCAGAAGACTTGAGTAGGAGTCAATGCGGTCTGGACGCAGACAGGTGTCTCGAAGAGTAGGCACGGTGATGTCAGTGGCCATGGCATCGGGGTGAGATCAGAGGTTGGATTGAGCCGAGGGAAGAAGAGTACCTCACCCGCATGTGATGCGGTCTACAAAGATGGCAAGCTTGCAGTGCTCCCCGCAGGGATCTTTGGTGTTGTGGACTTGGGTGATAGGTCAGTCAGCAGGTCGGGGTGAGTAGAGGCTTACACCCGGAAGGACTCACGAGGAGGACTTCCCCTGCTGGTGCATGTGTAGTTGATCAAAAGTAAAAACTTAGGCAAACTCATGGATGGATGGTAGAAAGGTGCATGTGATGTTCCTTAGTGGCGTTGTGTAGAATAGTTGGGATGTTCGATAGTAAGCCGGCCAGTGGCACAGAGATCTTGTTCAGTGATGAGTCATGGAGGCATGAGTTGTGCATTCCCTCAGGTGAACTAAGAAGGCATATTAAGAGCTCCCTGGTTGTATGGGCAGCCATGGTATTCGGTGAGTGGTCTTCTAGAGCAATTGTATGGGCAGCTGTGAAAGGTGTTGGAAGGGTTCACTTGTGCATAAGTTGGAGATGCGTTGGGAATGGTGGTGGATGAAGGTGGAATGAAGGCATAGTGGGACTCTGGAGTAGCTTGATCCCCAAGGTGAGTGAAAAAGTAGTGTCTCAAAGTGCCGCATGTTGGCTAGTGAAATCATTATTATCAATGGATATCTATCTACATATCACAAGGGACTCGCATTTGGGTGGATTATTCTGCATACACATTGCATAGGAAGGGGAATTCATTCTATTCCATCCACACATTTGAATTTTATCTAGCTACCATCCACTATCTTGGTGTCATTGGCGTGAGGGTGATCTACGAGAACTATTGCACACTCAAACACATAGAACTACCTTGGTTCTAAGATGTAGTGTAACACTTAGTTATAAGTTTACCATTATTACAGTATGAGGACACTCGACCCCTCATTTTGCATTTTTCTTTTCAAGATTTGATGTCTTTTTAAGGGTTTTGCATGAGGATATTTGTGTGCAGATTTATAGGTACTTTGGTGATCCAAGTGTGACATAAAGGTGACCAAAAGTGAACAAGTGCAAAACCCTAATGACACCATTGGAACCAAGTTCTGACCATTTCTGCAGACTCCAAAGGTGCTCCTACAAAGGTCTTGGGCACCCGTAGGCACCCCTATCCTTTCCCAAGCACTCGTGTCTAGACGTTGCAAGAATCTCTCGCATTTTTCGAGTCCGATTATGAAGGTCTATGTTGTTGTTCCATCACATTCTCCAGTCTAGACTCACTTTGGGATAAGCATAATTAAGGTAAGTGCCCTATCTCTTGCATTTTCTTTCATATAAAGATCAAATAAATTTCCAAGCGCTTGTATTTCATTGTATATCAGTTATAACAGATCTTTGCATTCGATTTTCATAAAATATCCATATTTTATTAAATAATTTTATGCGTAATCTAATTCCTATCAGAAGCAGATAAATAAATGCAACAATGAAGTACAAAAATTCACCCAAGAAAACTAAGCCAAAATATATGAAACCCTAAGAGCAAGGAGAGGGTAAAAAGCCTTAGCTAATTCATAGAAACCCTGAGAGGTGTATAGAGTTCAATAATTAGAAAATACGAAGCATTGACCATCATATCAAAGCTTAGAAAATGCATATCTAGAAGAATAAGTTGGATTGGGGTGCATATGGGCACCCTAGGTCTATTTTTGGGTTCCTGAGTCTACGAAAATGCTTAGAAAACCTCCTCTGAGTGGTTGCTAGTTGTTCATTGTTATTCACCTTTGGTCATTATGAGGTCACACAATGATCATTGAAGTCGCTTAGAAACCTGCAATGAAGTATTGACCTGTAAAACCCTCAAATAGACATCAAATCCTAAAAATAAAGATGCATAATGAGGGGTCGATTGTCCTTAATTGTCACAATGGTGAACTTATGACTGAGTGTTACACTACATCTTAGAACCGATGTAGTTATATTTATGTGTATGTGTAATCATTCCTTAGGTGGTGTTATCACCAAAAACAACACCCTCTCGATTTTATATGCCTATGTGAATGAGCAACCAATGTTTTTGGGTAACATTGGACTATCTCTCAAGTTGTGGGACTTGTTACTTGAGATGGACCTCCAGAGAAGGCTGGTTCCTTCACCTAAAATAAGAATTAACATATTATATCAATTCTAAGGGACCAAGGAGAGAGAAAGAGCATGAAAATGAATAAATCCTACACTAATAGAGGTGATAACACCAAGAAAAGGGGTAGGGCCACTTCAAAATGCATGAAAATGGGAGAAAATGGAGATGGAGAGGGTGGACAAAGCACCACAGACCATAACAACACTCAATACACCATTCTCATAAGCACAACATCATTCAAGCTTGCAATGAGAACAAGAAAATGCACAAAATACCTATAAACATGAAGAAAGGCAAGATAGAATAATAGAAACCCAAGCAAGGATAGAGAAACAACCATAAAACTTGATTTTATTGCTCCAGAAGTTTGCACAATACATCAAAATGGAGGTAGAAGGCATGATTCATCATTAAAATGCTAAAAATGAGGCTTGGAACTCTAACACATACCCAAAACTGAGAAGAAGAGAGAGCAACATTCCAAAGTGTCCAACTCTTAACAAATGAGCTCTCTTTTACAATATATGGAAGAGAAATGAGAGAGAGAGAGAAGGAACTCTAAATTCCCCTTCAACCATCAACATAAGTCATTAAATGACCTGCAAAAGTGATTGTAACCCCTACAAAACTCATGCCTCTATGTCCTCTATCTTGTGGAAGAAGAAATTTATATCCAAGTCTTCATTAAATGCATTTTGAATCGCTCGGGATGTGTTATTTGGACATGAGATGTTTACCTTGTTTTTATCTCACCTACCCCCATCAAACTTTTGATTTCTTGATTCCATGATGAAGTACATTGAATTCCAATTCCAACGAGTATAATTATGCCAAATTTGGAGTCATGGGGGTTGAGTTATGTCAATGCGGGTTTGGAGGGGTTGAGATGCTATTTTTCTAAAAGTTAGGCCTTCCACTGTTAAGCTCACAGTTCACATAACACTTGGTTTATTTTTTGCCTTGGTTCTTTGTTATGTGTATGGGATAGGGGGTTAGAGAACTTGGTTGGGCAGGGTACAAGATTTTATGTTCCATGTGAGCCCGAAGGGCCCGCATTGCTTGTAATCACTACAATGAGCTCGGTAAGCTCACCGAGCTATCTCCTACCTTAACCCCTGCTTTGCAGCTCCGTTGGTATTTTAAAACCCACAGGAATTATGTTCCATGAGGAAAATTGTTCCCTGTAACCCACACTAACTCGGAATTTATTAAATCTATCCCCCTTTGTTAATCGGCTAAAAGGCCTCTACAAAGAACACGCCCCTACGGGAACAAGTTCCTCATGGGTCTTCTCGTGCCTCGCACTCCCATTTCAGCTCGCACAACACCAAAACCCCAAATCCTTTGCATTACGGGCACTAAGCCCATGTGGGGAACACCAACCTCAATGGAACTTGTTCCATTGGGCCCCCAAACCCAAAAATCTGCACAACACAGGAGGCATCCAACTTCAATGCAATGCGGGCTTTTTGGCCACCTAGGAACTCAAGACCCACTAATCCTTGTAGCCCTTAGGCCCCAAAACCCAAAAATCCACACAACTGATTTTGAGCCTATGTTTCCATTTTTCTCAGTTTTCTAACTATTTTGAATTTCTCATAAATAGGGAGTTAGAAAAAATGAAGTATAGTGCCCCAAAGTGATTTTTCTCAATTTATCCATTTTTAATCCAAAATTGACCAAGTGTGGATCTTGAAGCTTCTAAAATAAGAAAAATGCACTAAAGATGATTCCAAGTGCCTCCAAAATCTTGAAATTGTTAGAGTAGGTATTTACCTTACCTCATGTTCACGTAGGTAATTTATTTACCTTTATTATATTTATCCTCACCAACTTATGTGTGTGGATATTTCTTTTATTTATTTAGATATTAGGGGGATATTATCTAGTTGTTAGGTATAGTTCTTTCCTAAATCTATAGTATTGACTAGTTCTTTCCTTGATCTATGGTATTGACTAGATCCTTGATGTCTAGTTCTCTCCTAAATCTATGGTCTTGACTAGTTCTTTCCTTGATTTATGGCTTGATCTACAACCTTGACTAGTTCTTAGATTGTTATTCCTTACCTATATAATCAAGGCCCATTCGCATTGTAATTCATTGAGTTCCATAATAATATATGATATTACCGCTTGTTTGTTTGCAAAAAGTTTATGTAAAGTTATTATGGCGAATTAATTTCATCTTATTAATTGTGGTGTTTGATTAACATATGTGTTCTTGGCTTGGTATGATCTGGTTATCATTCCTTTTATGGTATCGATGCACACCAAAATTCTTCAACATTTTAAAGATTTGTAGTGTCATTCCACCCATTCAACATTATGGGAGGGTGTGGTGCTGATTCTCGCTTCTTAGGGTTTCGTGTCCTTGCCTTGTTACCTTTACTTTTCTTGGATCATGGCTCTCCAATTTATTTGGATCTTGTGTTCTTGCCTTGTTGTCTTGGTTGTTCTTGGATCGTGGCACACCTATTTGTAGTAGTTGATTGATTATGTTTCATGTTTTTTTCACTTTCGACATCACTCCGTTGAAAGTCTTCTTGTATGGATCTATTCCGTGAAGCACATTGTTAGTTTTTTTGAGTTTTATGATCGATAAAGTGGATTTAGACCACAAAGGTGCAAACTAAAATTCTATAGCATTGTATGATTTTTTTGAGCCGAGCTTCTTGGGATGCCTTATAGGGTTTCTTACTCTCTTTACTTTGTTGTTACTTTTTTGGGTACCTTGTGTTGTCCCTTTTTCCCCTTTATTGTACATGAGTACCTCATCATGCCTAGTTGTCGACTCATATTGTGGACATGCGACTTCTATTTTGGCCCCTAGCTTCACTTTAGGGGGATGTTAGAGTAGATATTTACCTTAGCTCATGTTCACCTAGGTACTTTATTTACCTTTATTGTATTTATCCTCACCCTTTTATGTGTGTGGATATTTATTTTTATTTATTTAGATATTAGGGGATATTATCTAGTTGTTAGGTATAGTTCTTTGCTAAATCTATGGTATTGAATAGATCCTTGATGTCTAGTTCTCTCATAAATCTATAGACTTGACTAGTTCTTTGATGACTGTAGTCATTTTTACACCCATCACAAAGGAAAAAAATCCCATGCGCACCGACCTATCACCCAACGGGCATTGGGTGCTCACCCAAGGCACGCATGGGCACCGAGTCTCTCTTTTATGTGAGTTTAGTGGGAAACATCATCTATGATCCGAGTTTAAGAGATTTGAGAGGGAATAAGACATACAAGCACCATAGAGCTTAGAATGGCTTCTAGATCCTTATAGTCATTCCGCATGACAAAAGAGATTAATAGATTATAGAACTTACACCTAAACAAAAAGGAATTTGTACAAGCATTCATACTTTATTCATAAACATAAATGAAAAAGAGATATGAAGAAAGATGTATGCATCAGAACCATTAATGTTCATATTCACATAAATCTGTAACCTCATTACATTCATTAGGCCCATTACTGCATGTCACGTAAAGGCGCATCAAGTCATGCATTATAATTGGATTCAAATAACTAGGCCCTCAAAAGAAAATTTATAACTCCCAACCCCTTGATACATCCTTTACTACGCTTATCTACCCAAGATAACAAAGTCCTTGCAATATTTCTATAGAGCTCCACTCTCTATTCCTTTTCATATACTCTTTGCTTCTGCAGGAACTTGTATATATAGCCTTCCTGAACTGCCAACTAATTCTTATGTGGCCTCAAACCTATCACCAAGTGTTTGAATGTGGTCCTCCATGAGCACATGCTCCTCCAGGCTCGAGCTCACCACTCCTTGCCATGATGTCCTTCTAGAAGCTTCTATCACAGGACATATTCCTTCCAAGCCACCCTATCGCCAGGTTGGCACCTTATCCACCCAGGTCACATTTTTCTTACATCTTGCCCAATAGGCTGAAAATGGCTAAGTTCTGAATTCTACTCCATGGGTGTGCATCCTGGGTTCTACCAAAACCCTACTTGAACCCTTCCCTGCACACCTTATCTTGTGCGCTTTGTTCAACCATGCGCGCCTATGCACCTTTTTTAGACTTAGTTGATATTTTAGGGGCCCAACATCACCCCACACTTTACCTATTCTCCACCCTTAGAAACTTCCTCAAAGAATAAAGAAATACACAATAAAGGGGACAAAGAATGGGAAAAGAAGGAAGAATGGGGAATGATGCTACTTAAAGCAATAAGAGAGGAAATTTCTTCTGCAAGTTAGCCTCCAGATTGTTCCAAGCATCGACCTCATTTTGTGCTCTCTAGAAAAGATCACCTACTAAGGCACTCACCTGATCATAACCCAGCCCATTTCCTTGGGTGCTCATGGTGTCAACAATTTTCTCTAAATCCTTTCCTATATCCTCTAGTGCATCCATCCTTTGTCTAATATGTGGGTATAGTTCCTTTAGCCAGTTTTTAATTGAGCCCCGTAAAGCCTCAATAGCTTCTGATTTATTTTCTACCTTGGCTAGGATATTTTCTCACTCCGCTCTGTTCCCCTTGTTCTTCTCCTGGAACTCTTTAAGTTTTACTTCATCATTGGCAACCAGCATGCTTGTCACTTTGTCTCTATCCACGCAGTTGTTGTATGTGGCCTCAACAGTCTGGGAAGCAATCTTTACATCAGCAAGGACCTTGCTATATTCAACTATGAGCGCCACAACTTTCAATTTATCCTCCTTTTCTAAACACGTGGCCACTTCTTCTGTAAATTCCAAGGCTAGCGACTACCTCTCCATGGTGAGGATTCTTGTTAAGTCCTCCAGCATTCCAGGGCAGATGCATACTTCCACGCGGGAGGTGCTAGGTCTAGATACTTTAATAGTATTGCATCTATAATGGACTCCACCTTTTTGTATACTTCGCATACTATTGCCTTCTCCTCCCTTAACTCATGCTGTAACTAGGTGCTAAGCAACTTTTATTGATTAGATCCTTTGTCCCCATAGCTAGCTCTTCCTCTTTATTCTCCAGTTCATCCTCCAGATCTTTGATTCTTTCATTCTACCCAAAGAGTCTAGCTTTGACATCAATGGAGACCTTGTTAGCGCATTGCACGCTGTTCATCCGAGAGCTATTGAGAATTCACCAATGGGTTATCTCCTTTTGATTTTGGAAATGTCATTATTTCCTTGTGGCTTATTTCAATTCTAGCTCATCAAGATGGGACTTAAATGCCCATGAGAGCATCTTCCTTGTCCGCAGTATGTAGCCTCCTTTCAAAAGATGACATTGCCAGAGCCCTCTCGTTGGAACGTGCTTTGGAACCATGCTCACAACACTTTGTTGGGGTCATCAATATAACCCAACCATGGTATCTCCTCCTCTGCGCACTTTCCTTCTATGTACATGCCCATAGGAATATTTACGCTTAAAGTGGGGCCTCCAATGTTGCTGTGGTCCTTTCCTTGCTCTCCTCCTTATCCTCATTCATTACTAGCTTAGCTCGCATTCCAAATTTCCCTCTTCTACCAAGGTCTTAATGACCTTCTCAGCCTCTCTTTCTACCTCTTTGTTTACCTCTTCACTCCCTTCCTTGTCCCGGGTGCCTTCCCCCTCCTGGCTGACCTCTCTTCACGTGAAGATGTACTCATTCTTCTCTCCTTCTCCCTCCTCTGAGTCATGCATAGTGAACACATGTTGTTCTTAGTTTACCTTAGGCTTATCATCCTCATTATCATCCCTTTCATCCTGGTAGGCCCCCAAGCTCTTAGTATACTCAAAATCCGAATCCTCCGTACTCTTCTGCTTCTTTCCAACCGGGATTCCGGCGTAGTTGACTCTATCTCTTCTTCTTTTGATGAATCCTTGTCTAACGACTCCTTTGGCTCCGAAGTCTTCTCTTTGACAATGGAATTTTTTTTGCACGAATACATACTTATTCTGGTGCGTTTCCTAGGGGTACCTATTGCATGTGTATTCACTACACTTGGTACTTTCTCCTTTGGTTATTTTTCCTTCTTCCTGGGTGCGGGTCTCTTCCTACAAGTTGGGTCCTAGGTATGGACATCTCATTCTCCAGATACACACCCTTCTCAAATTTGGGTCTTATGTAGAGGTATACTCATGCCGCGGTTCCTCCTACAATGGGAAAAGTCATGGGTCTCATAATTTAGACCTCATGCAACATGTTCTTCTCCACGTACATGCACTTGTTGGGGTAGACCAACCCTTTATGCATTTCTCTATGATCCCGTCTAGATTACCAAGGTCCAACTTCAACTTCTTGGATTCTTTGAACCTGTTCACTCCCACTTGGAAGTGTTGATCCGTGAAGGAAAAAGGGAGCTTGCACCATCAGCTCCATGTCTCATCCATCAGTTTAAATATGCCAAGGTATAAATGTTGGTACACAACAAACTCAGGCTTCTCCTTGGTGGTCACTGGTAGTTGTTTAGGGATCCTCCATTCCACCCTAAATGAATTCCTCGTGTGTGTGTACCACTTTTCCAGCGCGTGCCTAATGCATGGCCGCATACTATCACATGTGTACTTCTCAAACCTATTCGTGGGTGAAGGGTTTTCAGTAGGGTACTCCCACATGAATTTGTCCGCTGCATCTGCACCCCAATCTCTAAGAATACAATGGTTAACAAGACATTACCAAAAAGGATTTTATCACCTTCCTTTGTGCTATTGACAATCTCATCCGTGATGAATGCAGAAAAGTTATAGATGGTGCCCTTCAAATCCTCCTACAAACATTCAACCAGCCTTATTTACCTAGGTCCATCTCTCCTAGCCATTTAACTTTTTCACAAGGTGCATGACCATCTTCATCACTGGGTCCTTGATGTTTGTGATATCAAAGTACCTTGACCCCTTTTTGTATGCATAAGCAGTGATGGTTTCCTTAATTGCCTTCTTGTTACTTAGGTCATCCTCCAAACTCTCTCCTTCATAGATGAGGCCTGTGAAATGTGAAACAAGTTGAGGGGTAATGCGCATCTTATGCCCTACGAAGTGAAAGTAATCTTCGTGCACGCACGACATCAACCATTGATATAGGTGCTTAGGATTCCCGAAGTAGGCAACTCAAAGAGTTACAATAATCCTGAATTCTTCATCTTCACTTTTACATCATCATTATAGATGGGAAAACCCTTTGGTGTCCTTTTATTCGTCAGTGCACTAACTCTAACACCATTTCCTTCTCAATTGTGATTAAACGATGATTGTAATAATTTATTGACATATTTCTTAAATGGGACTCCCACTCATGCCCAAGCAATACTCTGTCTGGGTACTGCATTTCTACATACCACTCTTCATTTGTACCCATGACGTTGTCTTGTTTCTTGCCATTACCGTTTGCCCTTTCCCTTATTAGGTGTGCTAACTAGTTTCTTGGGTGCCATTGTTTATGTTAACACTTCAAATTCTTTCACTTTCTTTGTTTTACTACCCCTTTCCAAGTTTAGATCTCAAATTGGCAAAGAAACTCTTTTTCGACCTATGCCCTAGATGATGCCAAACCCTAACTGGAACCTCTTTTCACCAGACGACGCTTCTCCACAACTCTTCCCACACCCGTGAATCACTTCCTTTCCGGTTTGTAAATCCAAATTGGTCACTCATGCTCAAATTCTTACAATTTTTCTTTGCATGGATCAACTCTGGAAACCCTAGTTCGTAAAAGCTCCTCTTCATATATGTAAAGTGAAAAAATGAAATGTCTGAACCTTTATTTATAGTTTTTCCCATTTTTAAGCATTAAATGCTACTTCACCTACCACCATAATATTAACGGTTTGAAGTGGATTTAAAAAAAAACCCAACTTTTGCGCCTAACTTATGCTCCCAACCCTACGTGGACAATCTTCCAACCTTCTGGCACGCAACCAATCCATCTTGACAGGAGACTCTTACATGCGTGTAACCAGTACCAAAGGCACTTCTTCTGTCATGATTTTTGGTCTCACCTACCTCGTGTTGTTTATGCGCTTCTTCCTCCTCTGTACATGGGATATGAAAGTAGCCTTATCTTGACACTAACCATTCTTTTCTACCTTTCCTTTCATGCACCTCTTTCAATAGGGCCATTCAACCGAGATTTTCAACACAATCCTCCTTGGCACTTTACCCATTCTTTCCTTCACATCACTCCACCCCACACTTAAAATGATGCGTGGTCCTCTCGCAATTCAAAACCTTCAAAAAGTAACAAGGTTACTGCCCAAAGCGTAAAATAAAACAACAATGCGAAAGGAAACACAAGAAAGAAAATACATAAAGGAAATTCTAAACTATCTCGGAAAAAGTGCCTTATTTACAAACACCAAGAAGCCTTATTTATAGTAGGGCTTCAACCTACTCCCATTGAAGTGTCCAAACAATTTCATTCCATTCAACGCTTGTAATTGGCACGCACTGAATCAAGGATGAATGAGTTTATAGGGACCTAACCAATGGACCTTTAACTTCCCGTGGTGGTGTAGAAACTTAGAATCATACAAGAAGACAATCTGCCTAACCTCAAACTTCTTGTTCCTAATGTCGAAATCATGCCATGCGTTTTGCTTTGATTTTTTTCTATTTAGATCCACTTGATGAGTGATCGTATTTCATCCAGCTTCATCAATTCATCAATTCTCTCTTCTAGCGCTTGCTCATCAGCCAACCCTCCTGCGCACACTATTCGCAGAGAAGGTAACATGAACTTAACTCGATAGAATAAATTTCATGCCAAACACCAATTGAAATGGTGTGGCTTTGTTCAAACTTTTATAAGTTATCCTATAAGCCCATAATATGGCTGATACCTTGTCATCCCAATCTTGTCTTCTGACATCACAAATTTTTGTCAGGGTATGACTCAATATTTTGTTAAATGCTTCCATGATTCCATTTTCTTGTGGGTGATAAGGTGTAGTTTTGTGATGAGCCACCATGAAATCTGCTAATAAGATCCTCATGGTCTCATTCAAGAAATGTGTACCCCTATCACTGGTTAAACTTAAAGGGCATCCATACCTTGTGATAATGTTCTCCCAAAAAAATATTACTACTGTAGGTGATGTGTAGTCTTTAGTTGGGGCTACGTCTACCCACCTTGTCAAATAGTCTGTGCAAGTGATTACGTAGCGTGATCTAGTCCTATGCGCTGCTGGTGTAATAGGGCCTACAAAGTCTATTACCCATTTCTCAAAAGGTTCAGTGCTAGGGATAGGGTGCAAAGGCATTTCATCTCTCCATCCTGGCTTGCCAACGTGCTGACAATGGTCACATGCTTTATAATACTCCTTGCAATCCTTATACAGAGTTTCCCACCATAATCCTACCATTAATATTTTACGTGCGGTGGCGTCACCTACATAATGTCCACCTGCACTTCCTCCGTGTGCTTCCTCTATGATGGCAAGGCACTCATGCTCTAGTACACACCTGTGCAAAACTTCATCACACCCTAATTTGTATAAGTCCCCACTAATCAACATGTAGGGCGCAACGTGTATGGCTAGTTACTTTTTCTCTAATGTCTTCATCCCTTCTAGCGCCACACCTTCCTTTAGAAATACTACAATTTCCTCCAAATCTGAGGGTGCGCACCGCAACCTAAATAGTTACACGTCTGGCATAGTCTCTTCAATGCTCTATGCGTCCTCCCCGAAATAATTCTTGACAAATGATCAGGTCCACAATTACTCTTTCCAAGCTTCACAACTACCGTGAACTCAAACTCTTGAAATAACAACACCCACCGACATATGCACCCTTGTAGAACGAGCTTGTTCACCAAATACTTTAATGCCATGTGGTCAGTGTAGAAGATAAATGGAGTTGTTAGTAGATACTTCTTGAACTTGTGAAGCATGTAGATCATTGAAAATGCTTTGCGCTCAGTCGTAGTATAATTTTGCTCTGCTGGTGTCAACTTCCTGCTTGCAAAGCATAGGGGTGATCAACAATTCCCTCACTAGGCTATGCAAGTACTACCCCAATGGCTATTCCAGAGGCATCTACATGAACATGGAAGGGCTTATGCTATGAGGGAAAACGTAATATAGGTGCGGTGACAAGCCTATCATTTAATGTGTCAAACGCTCTCTTGTGCCTTTCCCCAATGGAAGGCACTTTTATGTCTGAGCAATTCTTCTAAAGGCACGGTGATCTTGGCATACCCCTTGATGAACTTCTCGATAGTAGCCCACATGTCCAAGAAACCCGCACACTGCGCTTTGGCTAGTAGGCTCCCCCAATCCCACAATAATTGTAACCTTGGTAGGATCTACTAGTAAGCCCTAGTTACATATGATATGCCCCAATAACATCCCAAAGGGGGTAGCAAAGACACACTTCTTAATGTTGAGGGATATCATCAACTGCAGACACCTCTCAAATATCAACCTCAAATTATCACAATGGTATTTTACTAGCCCATACACCATCCAATCATCTAGATAAACCTGGAGAAATTTATGGATGAAGTCTTGGAATGTCTGTAACACTATGTGTGAGAAAACAACAGGCGCATTCTCCAACCCAAAGGGCATGACCGTGTATGCAAAACTTACCCATTCAGTGGTGAAAGTTGTCTTCTCTTGGTCTTCCTTTGCAATCCGGACTTGGTGGCACCCCAAAAATCCATTCGTAAAGGAATAGATTTCATGTCCAATGACTCCCTCCAAAATTTCTTCAGTGAAGGGGGTTGGAAAAGGATCGATGACACAAACTGCATTCAGCTCCCTATAATCCACGCAGATCCTAATCCGCCCATCCTTCTTGATGTTGATTACCATTGGACTTATCCACTCCGATTCTTCAATAGCTTCAATGATCCCAGATGCTATCATTTTTTCTAACTCTTCCTTTACCTTCACGCACAAATTAGGATTCATCCAATAGGGTCTCTTCCTAACCGGGCGTGCAACGTCCTTAAGCTTTATCCTCATCTCCCTAAGGAATGGTGGACACCTTTGAGCTCATGGTACCCATATGGGAATAAATCCTCAAATTCACGCAAAAGATCAATGATCTTAGAGACTTCCTTCTTTGACTAGTAATCTCCAATGATAGCTTCCTTAGGTTCTTCTCCCAAGCCGATGTTAACCTTTTTAGTTTTTAAAGGTTCATGGTAGGCATGCACATGAGTATCAACACTGTCCACTACCTCATGCATCCCTATAGAATGGTTAACATCCAAGCTTTCTGCTTCCTCCCCATCAATCACATATACAAGCTTTCCTTTCTCCTTTTTCACACACACGCGCTCAAGCTGAACCTCCTCTGTTTCCTCTTCTTCAAAGTACGCCTGCACTCCTGCTCACCAAACAATTCCAATAGCCTATCTTCTCATGGCACTATCCCCCATGGTAAGGTGCTTAACAACCTGTAATGCCTTATCAACTGATGGCTTGGTACTTCAATACTTAAATGTTTAAACGAGGTCACTTCTAGCTTGTGCCAATTCCTTGTCCGTGGCGTGTCTCGAGTGGATGTACCATGTGCGTGTAACCTTGTAGTGTAGAATACAATTTTTGTACCTAGAGGGATGGTGGTAAAGCTTCGCCTTCCCTCTAGGTTCTTTCATAGGCTTGGACATGGAAAGAGGTAGGATCCTTACCAAGGTAGTCTTTTATGGTGGTGGGTGCATTGCTTCTAGAGAAATGAATAGAGAAGGAAATTCTCACTTCGCGCCATTCCAAGAGATTATCCCGATGTGTTGCCCACTAGCACACAATAGTTCCTAGTAGGACGTAACTTAACATCCCCATTATTTCATTTTCCTCCTTCCATTGAGCTTCTATTTTCTATAAAAAGACCGCAGGGAGGTTCCTCACGAGTACTTAATAGCTCTCTTCCTCCTTCATCGGACTATGCGTGAATTTGTCACCGATCTTCTTAAATGTCATCTGATCAACTCGTAGGTTCCATGCACCTAATTATCACATGCTAGACTAGTGGTGTCACTTACCGATTGAGCATCCTCAAATTGGATAACTCCATCGATAGGATGGATTATCTCTGGATCCCTGATTGAGCGCACATATATTCTATCCAGGACCTCTTCTCCCAAAGGTTTAGTATAGGGTGTTGACTTCCCATCATCCAGGGGTATGATGACTCATTCCTCTTCATTTTCAAAGCTGATGTACCCCTTGTTGAACCAAAGATCCACATTTTTCTTATAACACCATGGGCACCCAAACAAGTCTTTGGGAAATTGTCTCATTTCAAATGAGCGCTAAGACTTCAAAGTTCCTATTAAACTTAGCTCCCTAAATGGTGATAACTCGCATCCTTAAAGACACCAATGGGCATTGCATTCATCTTGTTTGCCATATACAACAAATTTTATGATGGCTATAATGCAGTATTCTCATCCGATGCCATGTATATAAGGTTAGAACATTGACTTTCGCGCTTGTGTCAATGAGGATATTACTCAAGAGTCATCCATCCACCACTACATTTAACATGATCTCCTATCATAGTCAAGGCTATGAGAGAGGATGTTTGCATGCAGGACTTTACTCACACACTCTTCTCTCGATGTGTGGTACCTTCTCTCTCAACCATGCTCCTAGCAAGGGGATAACATTCTCTTGCCTTAGCATTTTACATACCTCCTTGACCTCATCCAGGTCATCTCTTGGTGCCTTGAACTTCCTTCATTGCTCCGCCTCCCGAATAATCCTTTAGACACTATATTTCTCCTTGTAAACTCTGATTAACGTCCATGGTATCTTGATATACCTCTTTATGATGAGCAAGATCTGGGTACTTTCCATGTACCACTTTTTCTCTTGAAACCAGAGTCCTCTGCCTTGGTATTTCCTTTGCACATGCGGCCTCCACTCTTGTTGTTACCATGACAGATTGTAAAATCTGCATCATGTGTTACTCATGGCATCCATTGTGTGTCCATCTTCTTAATGCTTACCATTGTAGCACCCTTGTCTTTTTGTTGCTACTGATTCATGTGCTCAAACAACTCAGGGCACTCCTCATACTTATGTTTCTTCCTGCACCATGAGCACTGCAATAGGTCTAGGCACTCTCGTTTGTAATGCTCTGTAGACCCACAATTAAAATAGGTTCCATGTGGGAACTCACTTCTTCCTCCTCCACGGTTACCACAGCCACAAGATCCTCCACGAAATCCCCTTCCACGCGCACCTCCATCTCGTGCACTCATCATAACAGCAATCATCAAATTTAGAACTACTGCAATGTTTGGTCTAGCACACCCCATGATCAATGACCTCATAGATCTATTGAATAAGCCTAGAATCCTTAGTATCATGGGTTGTAGAGGTGTAAATATTACAGTAGCAAGACACATTCTTCCGATTATGTGTCAGTAACGAAGGACATCTACTTACATCATGGTCCCCATGACAAATTTTATCCTACTATCACGATGCGTCTCTGTCCTCCTGGGGCAAACTATCCTCGACATGCCTCTCTACTTCACAATCTGTACACCATATACCACTAGAGTCTCATAGGATGAGTGCATAGATAAATTCTCCATCTACTTAGCCATAGCAACAATTTGAGCCTAAAAAAGGGCTAATACCAAGTGCTCAACACTTCCAATAGCCTCGATGCATAGAGAAGCTTTTAATGCTTTACGCGGGTCTATGAAATTTTTATGAGATAAATCTCTCCAAAAAGGAGTGATCAACCCTCCAAAAAACCATTGAGCATGTTGTGAAGATTGAATATCATATGATGATTTAGAAAAGAGAGTTTTAAAGCATGCATCATATTCCCGCACACTCTCTGTCATCCCCTGTTGAATCACCTTCGTGGCACTGATGCTCTTCTATTCAAACTCAGGAATGTGGAATTTTGCCAAGAATACATTCTTTAAAGTATTATAATCCACCACCGTTTGATGAGGGTCATATTTCCTATACTAGCTATGTGCACGCCCCTTCAACGTCATTGTAAAATAGATAGCCTTCCGCTCTGGGGTTGTGATCCCCTTTGCGCACCATAGCAGCTCACACTTGTGAACATGTTCTATAGCATCTTCAATACCTCTGTAATTTAGAAAATGTAAAGACATTTTAAAGAAGACTTGAGGGGGTGGTTGGGGCCCTTATCCTCCTAAGCCAAAGCCTTGGTTCCCTCCAGTGTTTCCTCCACTACTGGATCCACCAGATCCACCAGGTCTTGTGCCTCCTAAGCCACCAGATCCACCAGATCCACCAGTCCTATAGTGGTTGTGCTAAGTGTCCCTAAGGTTCCACTGAACTATGCACCGACGGTCTATGATAATGCCCCACTACCACTAGTGTACCCCGCACCACTTGTAGATGCGAGACCGAAGGCTTGTGTACTTGCTCCTTGTCAAAAATTCCTCTCGAATAGAGGCCATAAAATTGGGAAATGAAAAATTATATCTCATGGGCACAAATCTGTCACTCCCATTGATACCAATTGGGTCAACAATACTCCTTCCTTGATCTCGGAAAACGGCGCTGGGGTTTGGTCACTAGGTGGGTTTAGATATGTGCTAATGAATCTTCTCTCTCTGCATGACAAACTCTCATCAGAAGTTGAAGGGTTTCTCTTACATGCTTGACAAGATGGGGTAACACAAACTACTTAGGTTCCACATCCTCTGCGTGAACCTCAACTCCTTCCCGCAATGTCTACCTCCATAGATCCATCACACTTATAACCTCACATTTTCTAGAAATCTCCCTTTCACGCACTTCACTATACTTGAGTCATCTCTCCTCCCTTTCTTTCTCCATCGTAATATCTTGCCATCTTCCTCCACCCTAGCTTCCTCGCCTAGTGCTCAAAATGGTTTAGTTGGCCATTGGAAATGCCTCTAAACTCAAGGTAACAATCAAGATCTTCATTTCCAGAGGGATAACACATAGAAATGATCCTCTGGGCTCCCACAAAAATTCAAACTCAACAACTTCTAGATAAGAATATGTAGAAATAGCGTACTCTAGAGTGTAGCTAGCCAACACACCTTTCCACCAATGATCCACAACATGATTCCACATCATATCTACATCCTACAGCCTCTAGTATTCTTCTTGGGTCCATGTGCGTGATCTATAATACCAGCTTGATCTAGATGCATATGCCGAGAGCCATTCATATAGTTCTACTTTGGGAAGCAACAAAAAAGTTTCATATAAATCATGGTAGAGGTTCTCTTCTACCCATCTACGTGCATTAAACTCGATCCAGTGCTAAATCTCTAAGAAAATTCATCCTCCATGCTTTTGAACCATGATTCAACACTTTCCAAAGTTAAATGCTCTGTCATTACTCATTACACAAATCATGATGTATGCCATTTCCCACTACAACTTCAAAAAGAGGTCCTAGCAACGGAACCAAGATGTAGTCATTTTTACACCCATCATAAAGGAAAGGAATCCCATGCGCGCCGACCTATCACCTAGTGGGTGCTAGGTGCTCACCCGAGGCACACATGAGTGCTGAGTCTCTCTTTTATGTGAGTTTAGTGGGAAACATCATCTATGATATGATTTTAAGAGATTTGAGAGGGAATAAGACATACAAGCACCATAGAGCTTAGAATGGCTTCTAGATCCTTGCAGTCATTCTAGACAGAAAAGAGCTTAATAGATTATAGAACTTACACCAAAACAGAAAGGAAGTTATACAAGAATTCATACTTAGTTCATAAACATAAATGAAAAATAGCTATGAAGAAGGATGTATGCATCAGAACCATTAATGTTCATATTCACATAAACTGGTAACCTCATTACATTCATTAGGCCCATTACAGAATGTCATAGAAAGGTAGACCATAGTCATGCATTATAATTGGATTCATATAACTAGGCCCTCAAAAGAAAATTTATAACTCCCAAACCCTTGATACATCATTTCCTATGCTTATTTACCCAAGCTAACAGAGTCCTTGTAGTATTTTTATAGAGCTCCACTCTTTATTCCTTTTCATCTCCTCTTTGCTTCTATAAGCACTTGTATATATAGCCTTCCTAAACTGCCAACTCATTCTTCTGCAGCCTCAGACCTGTCACCAAGTGTTTGAATGTGGTCCTCCATGAGTGCATTCTCCTCTAGGCTGAGCTCACCAATCCTTGCCATGATGTCCTTCTAGAAGCTTCTATCGTAGGGCATATTCCTTCCAGGCCACCCTATTGCTAGGCTGGCACCTTATCCACCCGGTCACATTTTTCTTGCATCCTACCCGAAAGGCCGAAAATGGATAAGTTCGTGATTCGCTCCATGGGTTTGCATCCTAGTACTACCAAAACCTACTTGAACCCTTCTTGTGCACCCTTTTAGACTTAGTTGATTTTTCAGGGGCCCAACAATGGTAATCTTGTTCAAAACATGACAGATCAATGCACATTCTCTAAGAACCATCCTTATTTGGTACCATCACAACAAGTGAATCACATGGTGAGGTTCTTGGATGTATCAACCCTTGGTCTAGTAGCTCATAGAGTTGTTTTTTACCTCTGTACTCTCTAATAAGGATTTCCTATATAACCTGATATTTGGTAGAGGGGAATTTGACAATAGATGAATCTCATTATCTACTTCTTATTTTGGTGGTAACCCTCTAAGAGTTTTGAATACTTATTTAAAATATTGAATTATGATATTTAAATCCTTCATCCATTGGGTAGAAACATCTAAAATTTCTACCCCATCTTGTTTATATTTTAATAAAAGTAAACAAAATGAATTATGATTTTCCTGAATTAGCCTCTTTGCTTGGTTAACACTTATCATGGAAAGTTTTAGCTTACACTGGTGTACCCAGGATGTTATAACTAACTCCATCATCGACCCATTTGTATTGGGTCTCCTTCATCATGAATATAACATCCCTAATATATAAGTAAGGACTCCTAAAAACAATGTTAAATTCATCATGTGGAATTACATCAACTTCTAATACATCTATATATTGAGAGTTGATCCCAAAATTGAACTTACATCTCTTTATTACATGAATTTCTACACCCTTCTTCACCCATCCCAAAGGATATTGATGTGGATGCTCATGAGCTTCAAGACCAAGCTTCTTTACAACCGCATCAAAAATCAAATTGGATTGATAACTAGTATGAACCCAATCATTTACCTTATTTATTTTAATCTGGATTCCACTTTGGAATAGCTTACTCATTTATTCCTCTTATTCATGGCCATCTACGTTGGTGGCTATATATCCTAGCTACTCATCTACATCATAATCATCCTCTATCTCTACCTCCACATATGTCTTTACAACTATCATGGACTTCTGGGAATCCTTGGTTTGGTTCTTTGTCACAACTTCCAACATATAACATCAATATAACCTTTGATATCACAATTATTGCAAAATTTCTTGGGATATTTACAAGTATTTAAAGTGGTAGTGGTATTTTTACCTTTCCATTTAACATTTTTACCTCTTTTTCCTTGCTCTTTGTTTGGCTGATTTGTTGAATGTTTTTCCTTGACTTCACTTCTCCTTGCTTCTTCTCATCATCTATATAGTATGCTTGCACACATTCTTCATTGAGATCCTTGGGCTTTGTGGAGATGACCTTCCTTCAAAGGTGAGTGTGAAGTCCTCCTAAATACTTGGTCAAAATATCCTCATCCTCCAAGTCCATATTGAGCAACATGGCTTATCTCCAAAACTCCATAGTATAATCTTACACACTTTGACCATTGGTTTGTCTAAAATACTCCATTTAATCATATAGTCAGTATTATGGCCAATAGGATAAAATTTTTCCCTTAACAATGCCTTAAAACCATCCCAAGAACTTACAATAGGACACTTCTTCTTTTCACAAGTGGCTAGATGGGTTTCCCACAAAACCAGAGCATGTCCTTCCATCTTGAGACATGCAAAGGTGATCCTTTGTGCCTCAGTGATATTATGCACACTAAAATAAACCTCCAATTACTTTAACCATTTATCTAGTAATTCCACATCTACTTGTCCTTCAAATATTTTAATCTCAACTTTAAAAGGAGCATGATTAAATTTTACCTTCCCCTTTTCAACTAGAGTTTCCTCTTCCTACTCTTCCACATCTTCCTCATCGTGGATCTTTCCTATGCCAAAATTCTCAGCTAATGCTCTAACCACTCGAGTCTATATAATCTTGCTTAACAAAATTTTTCCTTTGTTAATATGTTTTTTCCCTTTGGTGTTAAAACACCCTATCCATAGTTCTTTCCAGTATCTCAATTCTATGGACCAAGTTGTCTTCTTCCATTTTTTCTAACCCTTTGTTTCAACTGTTTCATAGATATATCTAGATTGCAAGGGGTTACTTCCTCACCTTTAGATCTTGTCACTATCATACAAATAACACAAGAAAAATACCATAGTCCCTTGGATATTATTATCAACTTTGATACCAAAATTATTTGTAAAATTCTACTTTGGAAACTTACAAAACCACAAAACTATTGTTCCTACTTCTAATTTACTTGAAAATGAAAAATTATTGAAAGCTAGTGAATAAATTTTAGTGCTTATAACTACTTGTAGAAAATAACATGAATAATTCAACATTAAAACACAATATTTTATCTTGAAACCCTCAGATTGAGGGAAAACCAGTTGTGAAGGGGAAATTGCTTTTTCTTCCTAGTATTATATTGACCAAATAAATGAAATACATATTACAAGAAGTTGAAGGAAGATAACAATGTTACTTCCACCCTCTCTACTTTCTTGCTTTACTCATACATTTTGCTTCTACAAATCAATTCCAACACCAATGGTTTCTTTCTCACTTCTCTCATGAATTGATGCCCAATTCCACATAATCTTCTTGATTTTATAGCTTTCTTCCTCTGTCCTCCCATGTATCAAGAATAGGAAGGATAAAGAAAGGAAGAGACATAACCCAAATTCTTCAAATCCATGATTTTTTGTGGATGTATTTTTGTTTTATATAGTGATAGGACCGTTGATGAACCCAAACTAGAGGTTACGCAACCACCACAGTGGTTACACAACTGCTAGTGTCCGCAGAGGGGCGGTTACACAACCTCCAAGGTGGTTACGTAACCACTGCTTTGCAAAAAAGTGGTAGCTCTATAACTTAATAGTTTTCTCCTTTTTTTGCTTTATTTTCTTTCTAATTCTAGTTACTCTCATGAAGTGGTGTTTTTCTATATTTCTATGGATGATCGTGTGCCCTTTTTTCATCCTCATTCTTTTCAAAATTTCTTTTCCAGTGGTCCTCGGTTGTATCTTCAAAACAAGGTTTTCTTTTAATGTTTCTTCCTTTTAGGTGCAATCACGTTACTGTGTATTGAATGAGTGTTTAACAATACTACGAAGTGATTGAAATCAAATTAAATTGAGTTTTTTTCATTCTTGCATACACGGTGCTTCATATGAAGATCACCCATTTACCCTTCTTGAATCTAAAGTAATTCTTGAATGAAATAAAATTAGGGATGCTCATGTACCTTTTTTTTCTCATATATCTCCCATGTGAATAGATTATTTCTTGATACTTTACACGTGATGGATTTGAGTACCTTAATAGCTTGATTGGCTCACTTTGAGTTACTTCTTGGAGAGACGACAACAAATTCAAGATACGATGACCATTAACTTACTTTATGAGCTTCCCATTTCACTCTTAAACATGATGACACCCTTTTCACTTCATAGTTCACTTCCTTGACCAAGATGTCACCTAAGTGAAAACATGCTTATAACACTTTTTGCTCAATTTTTCTCCTTGTGGAAATGGATTTCCTTCTCTAGATAGAAGGATTGGTCCCTGAATGGAACCTAAGGATGAATCACATGTTTTGACCTTCAAAATTTACTAAGATCATCAACAAGCACTGATTAAGTGTTTAGAAAAAATCTCATGAGGTATGAAGTTTTGGGATCCCGAGATGACTCTAACATCACTCATGGTGAACCCTTCTCTTTATTCCAATTCCTTGCATTAAGTTATGATTTACATGGATCAATTTAGAACTGATGCTTTGAGATATTGAAGATGTTTTCTTTTCTGTTTGAGCCAAAAATAAGTTCCTAGCCTTGTGATGATGGAAAAAATTAAAAATATAAGTAGAACATGATCTACCACAACTTGCTGGGCTCAATTCCAAGACATTCTATTTTTAGAAACTCCTATCTAGGACTATTATTTGTAGCAAGTTTTCATTGTTGTTATCTTCCAATGTTTCTAAATCATTTGGGTTATTGCAATTAATGAAGGCTTACTATTTTTATTAACCTGATATTTTTAGATGCCCACTTTCTCGAATACAACTATTTTTAGAAAGTTCCATGAATTACCCTTTTATGATGTTTCCTACTTTTTCACAATATCAAAAATGCTGAGAAATAATTTTAGGAACCTTACTATTTTTAGTAACCTACTTTTTTAAAAAATGCACTTATCGGTGTCATGTTGCAAATAAATCATTGTTAAAATGTTTTATTTTGTACGAGGTCTTCTGCTCCAGATTTTATCGTTTTCCATCCACTGGATCTTTGGGACATTAAAAATGTAGGTTTTAGAGTTTGATATTTATATTTACTACTATGAAAAAGCTAGGGCATCAATGAATTTTTTGTTATGATCTTCCTGAAGGTGTTTTGGAGAGGAAGATTATGGCAAATTTTCAAGGCAATCCGACTTCTAGATGAAAATTTATGAGCAATTTCTCTTTCGCGGTGGTTATGGATGTCTAGAAGAATTTTGAAAACATATATGTGTGAAAATAGAGTTTTGTGGATATTTCAGAAGAAACCTATTATAAAAAATTCTAACTATGTGGTAAGTGAGGAGTTTAAATGAGTTTTATTATGTTTGTAAATTCACCCATTAAGTACACATTGAACATGGGTGAAAATGGAGTTAGAGAGAGTTTGAAAATGGTGCAATGGGGAAACTAGGGATAGAAAAGGGAAAATTGGAGGAAGATAATGACAAATGACAACATTTAGAGATAGGTGAATGTGATGAGGGGATGGAAAATTGCACGTGTGGAGTGAGTGAGGTCGCATGTGGGTCCAAAAGATTCATCTTTTCTTAGGTCACAATTTATTATCCACATTCCCCATGGGGGAATATGATATAATGGGGATATATGGGACACAAAAGTGTGACCAAGGTGAGGGAGTGAAGTTGCACTTTTGTGCCCCTCTTGTCCCCCTTGCACCATGGGGACGAAAGGGATAATAGGAAACTTGGGACACTGATTGTCTAAAGTGTGACACTCGGGAGGAGCACGAGGTCAAAATTTTGTGTAACTCATGTCCACCTTTTCCCTAATAGGATATAGGGGACACACGGGTGTCAAAAGTGTGACAGGGACAAAAATGGAAAGCCAAATTTGCTTACGATGTCTAGAAATAGACATAGAACTTACTTTTTCACCTTAGAGGCTTAGGATGATGTTTAGGGTCAAATATTATATGATTTTGACTCCAAAATACATTATCTGATCAATTTAAATATTTTCAATACTTTAATCTCCTTGAAATTTAAAATTTAGGCCCTATTTCATTCGAAACCAAGAGGGACAATGCATTATTTGAAATGCTTTATGAAACCTTTAATCCTTAGATAAAAATGATTCTCTCACCTTATAGATAATTATCATAGCTTTCTCATTCCTAAATTTTTACTTATTTACTCCTTACGAACTCATGAAGTCATCTGGAGAAGTCAAGTTTCACCATTAGGATGTTCATTCCTTGCACCTAAAAAATCAAATTGAGCAGATTGTCGCTAAACGAGAAATTATTTCCTAAATATTCCTAATTTTCCTCCAAAACCTTAAATAATACCGAACATAACATTTGGATGTTTTATATATTTCCCTAAATCTTCCTAGAGGATGCATACTGTATATTAGAATGACAAAAATTGGCCTTTTAGGCCTTGAAGAAGGCTTGTCTTTCACCGAATCTTGCAGACGCATCCTTCAAATTCATCACCCTTATTTACACACTAAGGAATGATTGAAACCATAATTAGGACCTTATTTAGGTCTAGGATGATGGTACCACTAGAAATAGGTTGGCTAGAAGGAGGTTTTAGTGTGATATGTAGGCAAAATTTTAGACTATGACTTAGTTATCATGCTTTAAAATTTGAATTTTTAGGATAGTCATTTTTCATAAGAATAAATGTTTTAAACATTTTGAGAAATGTTAGATATTAATATCTTCCATTGAGGTGGATTTTAAATGAAAATTCCACCTCATACCAGATTTTTGTATATTAATTCTCTAAAATTTTATATTGTAAAAGATCACCTTATGTGATTCGGTGTAAACATCAAACTTTATGAGATTACTTGAGAACCCAAAGAATCGTTGTGTTATGGATATTTCTTATTGTATAAAAGGATCCAAAACTCATATAAGACTTCTTGTATTCACTTATCTAGGAGGAACTTGAGATATTTATGTTAGATTATTCTTATAGGTATTTCAACCTAAAATTTCCCTATATGATTTAAAGACCGTAAAACCTTTTTTTTTTAATATAACTCGGTATGTATCCCACTAAAAATTACAAGGGATTGTTGGAGCATGAAATATATTTGGGGACACATTTAGTGTGGTCTACACACACACACACACACACACACACACACACACACACACACACACACACACACACACACACACACACTATAATAACTTATAGTAAAGATGTGTGTTGTTGTGTGGACCACACTAATTCTTTGGGGACACATTTAATGTGGTCCAAACAACAACACACATCTTTACTATAATTTATTATAATATATATATATCATAAGTTATAACTTTACACCTTATTTTTAAAGTTAATAAGATTATTAAATAAAGTTATTAAGAGTGATTTGGTTTAATCGAAAGGTTACATCTAATTCAATCAACCTTTAATTATGATGATTTTTTATTGAGAAATCACACATTCAACATTACTTTTATGCACTAAAAAATTAAGTGTACAATTGTAGAGAAGTGAGAAGGTGCGTATTGTTGGGTTGGACTTTGTAATTGTTAGGTAGTTATGTGAGTTTTCAAACACGTGTTCCTCATTTACTCTTAATAAAAATAGAAAGCCCAACTTTGGTGGGTTTTTACCATAATGTTTTCCACACGGTGTGTGTGTGTGTGTGTGTGTGTGTGTGTGTGTGTGTGTGTGTGTGTGTGTGTGTGTGTGTGTGTGTGTGTGTGTGTGTGAATTTACTTTACTTAATTATTTTCTACGATTACTAAATTGTGTACAAATTCTAAATTTTCATAATAATTCATATTCTATAATATTGTATGTTAAATTCATGATTGAATTTCATCTCGATTCTAATTTTTTTGACTCATAGGTAATGAATTGCAATAGTTGAGTTGGATCATTAGAGGGAGGATTTTGTGAATTATATTTAGGAGTTGAATAGGTGGTATCACCTACCGGTTTTCAAGGATAAGTGTTGGAGGTATATGTGAGGCAAGAAATGATTTAGATTGCACCATTAATTGAATTATTAGACAAAGTTGATCTATACCTCTCCATGTGTTTGTGGATAAACTAGAGAGGTTGTTAACATATTTGGGAAGCCGTTGTGAACAAAACACCCTAGTTACCTTTTCAAAATAGTAATGGAGCCCCCTTTATTAATTATATGTTCAAACTTGGTATTAAAAGATCTTTGAAATATTTGAAAGTCTTTGGTTTTTCATTTTGATCAAAATTAAGAGTTAACTTGGTTTATAACTCATATATATCTTTAAAGTTTAACTCTTTGATTCACTTTTGATTTGACCATAATTTGTGCTTTCACTAGTTTATTTTAATTTTTATTATGTTTGATTTGTGAAAAGGAATTATAACCCAAAATTTAGACACTTTTGGGAGTTAAAACAAGCTTGAGACATGTAAACAGGGAAAATTTTAAGACCCCTTACCAAAATATAACTTGGATTTTTGGTAAATTTGTAAAAATGGGTTTTATATTGATGGTGAATAAGAGAAAATCCACATAGCAACGCGGGATTTTTTTCCTAGAAACATGCTATGTTGGGCGAATTGGTGATACAAATAGACCTCTGTGTATGCGAGTCATTTGTCTATACGAAATTTGTTTGCAAACATCTACCAATTCATATGATCATCTACATATGCAATTAGACATGTAGGTGAACCAAACATTTGGAATCTAGGAAGACATCTACTCTAGGTGACTATGTGTGTGTGGCAAGACAAACATTTGTATATATATATGTCAGCTAGAGTCAGTCATCTACATGTGCGCTCATCCATTTGTGCACATAAGCAACCGTTTGCACAACCTCGTTGTCTACATGGTTTCCGTACTCATCAACAACTTTCCCACTCTCCTGCTACCATGTTTCCTTGCTCACATATAATTATATTTTTGGGCCTCATTTCTCAATTTTACAAATCTCCTTTTACACTCTAGTCTCCACCTCGAGGATCCTATAATTATCAAACTAGAGTCTACAAACAAACATGCCTCATCTACATTCTTAAAATCATATCCATTTCTACATCCTCTCAACCCAAAATCCAATTCTAAAACCTTATGTTTTTGCAAATTGTCAACTTACTGAAACTCAAGGAGACATTCAATGAATGGGTAGACAAATGTTCTTTTCAAACACTAATTTATATGCCTCGAATATGACACTCGATGTTAGTTTTCTATAATTTCTATTAGCAGTGAATTAGGGCACATATAATTGTATCTTCACCATCAAGTGTCCATCATGATAATTTAATTTTAGAATATCCCCAAAAGATATATGATGCTTAACACGAATTCCATACAAGAGTGTAATCCCGGTGAAAACAAATCATTTACTCTCTGATCAAGACAAAAAGTATCTAGAGTTCCACCGTGACTTACAAGTTGAAGGTAATAATCTCTTTTTTCTAATTTTTCTTTTTATTAAGACCAAAATAATCTAATAACATGTTTTTTCTTTTGTCTAGCTAACTAGAATAAATAAAAACAAGGATTATCTATGCAAGTTGTTGCATACACATTTTTGCATTCCATGATTGATTTTTTCAAGGCTAGGATAGTCTTGTAGGGAAGACAAGATGACATTTTGTCTTGAACTATTGTCTATATCGTCTATTCTCTAATTTTCCAATAATAAGATTGGTGTACATATTTATCCAATATGATAAGAAGTGATTTTTCATATACTATTTGTAATGATAATGTAACATTTTCATCTTGTAATTATATAATTACATTATATTATGAGGCTTTTTATGAGTTGTAGTCACATAATACTAATATTCGATTACATTTGATGAAAAATGAAAGTAAATTATCTTTCAATTGGAGATCAAGAGGTAACTTTAAATTATTGCAAAATGATTTCATGTATTTATTTGACAAATAGAGCTAATATTCTATTCACTTATTTTAAAAGAGAGTGATTGTATCATATACAAGAAAACACGCTACGATAAGAGATCTTCAAGATCTCGAGGATTTTGTAGATTTAGACATGGATGCATAATCATCTCCTATCAAATTTTGAGACAAAAATGCATGAGGAGTTCTATTGTACCCCATGTAATACAACCACAACTTCATCAATTGTTCCATGCATTACTACTGCTAGTCTGTCAAGCTATGAATAATGGAACATACATTATTTTAAAATTTGAATCAATGGTACTATGTATGCTTTAATAATTACTAAACATTTACATATTCCTTAGATATATTTCATTAAAATTCCCCACATAAACAAACAAAAACCAAAAGGTTTCAATCAATGAATGGGGAAGAAAATACTTCTCTTATACAAACTCTGCAAGGTACATTATTAGTATCACATCAACTTTTTATGCTATATTTTTAGTAAACATTGAATTTTAATTTCTATTTGCCTTTTGTTTTCATATTTTATTTTTTCAATCCCACTTCCATATTTGAGAAGGAAAAATATTCTTCCACCACCACTACCTAGACAAGTTCATACTAGGGGGAAATGCATATCTTTTCCAGCTGAAAGTGGTGGCATGGTGCATGAGACAACAACATAGCTTCCAAATTTCTCTTTTGGTGGTATCCTTAGAGAAATGAGAACAACCATTTTACTTTAAATTAATTTTGATGATGATTTTTTGGGTATTGAGAGTGGTTCCCTAATGACTATTTTTAATCCACATGATATGATCCAGGGTTCATAAGTGCCCCAGATAGATCCTATTTTACAAAAAATGAAACCCATATCACCATAAAACACACCCTCTCCAACACAGATACTACCATCTGATGATCAACTAACTAATTTTCCATTGCATAATTTTTTTCAGAGATCTATTACACAACTATTAATGATATTGTTATGTAGGATATAGATACTTTGAAAGCATGGGAATTCTAGGCCAAAACATTTATGAAGGAAATAAATTCCCATTTCATAACCATTCCCAAAGAAATTGTTTATATAATTTAGTTAAAAATGTGCCAGTAAAGATAGATGTATTACTAAATCAAGCTCTCTCATGTACCATCATTATAAGTAATGACTACAATGATAATGTTTTTATATGTCATGTTAAACATGATAGAAAATTTAAATGGTGAAGCTTAAGTTTATTATAACAAATGAGCTAAAGACATATCAATAATTTTTTCCATATCCTTGAGATAGTTCCATTTTCATTGGTTCATTTAGATATTGATATTGATCAATCATTGTAAGTCCAAAATGTGTTGACTGAGATGTTAGTAAATATTTTTGCAAAATGCCTTTAATTTCAAATCCATTTATCTATACGGAATTTCTAAAATGCTTAATCAAAGAACTCATGTATTTAAGAAATAAATTACTTACTAGTTCTTCACCATGACCATCAACAATGTTCTAAAATATGGGATTCACCACTCCCATGGATTTAAACATTCCATCCTTTTAAAACGACCTCAAATTTCTGCAGATAAGCTTTGTGAAAACTTTCTCAATTTCATCTGTATCAGAAATAATAGTGTCATATAAAACACACATTACATAAACTTCTTCAATTTTTGTTCGTATCGACGATCAACACTATTTTAAAAGTATGTGGTGGTATCTCATTTTAAACAATGATGATACAAAGATAATCCTTAATATTGAATTTCAAATATCATTAGGATCCTTAATATCTATTAATATTTTCCAATTTTCAAATATACGACCTTTAAAACTAGCTTGGGATAGGTATAAAATATCTAAATTTTGACGTACCTAGTTTCTTAACTAAATGAAATCAATAATATAAGAATCTCTCTTAAACATGTTTAATAAAACAATTGATTTCCTTCAACATGGGTAGAATACCACATAATGTAAGTAATGTTTCAAAATCTATTAAATGGTATTAAAAATATTTTACCTTGTTAACTTATTTACAATATTTATACATAAAACCTTCCAACAATAGATTTTCTTCAAAAACTCTAAATGTAGGTTCTATTGGTTATAAAAAATTGAATAATTATTAGTGAAGCACGAGAGGATGATGCACAAGAGTAGGCACATGCAGGAGGATAAAATATCACGCAAGGGGCGCACGTAGTAGTGAAACATGGCACCGCGTGGGGGTGCATGTATTCATGCAAGAGATCGATGGCTTAGCCAATTTTACAAAAAGGATAAAATTATAAAAATAGAGATGGAGTGCCACTCAAGTAAATATCTGGACATAGACAAAAATGAGATGAATTGGCTTCCAACCAAGGGCTATAATTGGGAAAAGAACAAGCAGAGTAGAATAAATCACACACATGGACCAAGCTAATAATAGGGATAAAAGCATGTTGTATATTTAGCTTTGTATATTATTAGCAAAATGTAAAAATCATGCAAGTTATTTTTGTACACACACCTATTATTAGGTGAGTGCATGAAATGGTGAAGAGAAAATTCCCACCCTTATATATAGGGAGTGCATCTTTGTTGTGAGAGAGCTTTTAGTGTGTATGAAGATTCAAGAGAGGTTAACAATTATTTATGTTATGTAGTCTTAGGGTTTTGGAGTCCATATGAGAATGCACTTAGGTCATGTGTAATGATGTATTGAAATATGAAGTATTCAACTTCTATGTTATGTATTTGATTATGGTTTGCAATGGATATCTGTGTTTGGGTTGCTAAATTGACTATGCCTAATTATGGGATTAATGGAATTCAGATCTTGTTAATCATACTTTATATTGATTGATTTTCCTTATTATATGTGTTTCAATAAATGATTCTCGTAAGCATGAATGAATGATTCAAATATGAATATGATGAACATGCATGCTAACATATTGATAAGAAAAATAAAAGAGGGACCTAAAGAACTACATGCACTTTGAGTGAGCTTCCAAACTCTTCGGATGGGGTGTTAGTGCACATAGCTCTAGTTTGGGTAAAATAAAGACTATATTTTGGTTCCATTTCTGGGACCTCTTTTCAAATTGTGTACCAAAATTTTACATATAAATGGCGTATTGAATGTATATGGAGAGTATTGAGAGATAAATAGAAGATGACCAAAACAATTTTACACGAGATATAACACCGTGCTGATTTTGATGCTCGAAAGTGGGTAGAAAAAAATCTATATGATTGCTTGTATGATATGTTCTTCATATTTTTGAAGTAGAGTTGTGCTAATTGTTAGTAGATTACATGAAAAACAAGGGTCTCCACCTAGGAAAGAGAGCTTAGATATAGGAGGACCAACAAACATTATTTGATTCGATGAGATGTGGACTAAAGCTATAGATTGTTGGTGGGAAGGTGAACTACGTATCTATACTTTAGTATACACAATCTCAACATATTCTTGTCCAAAGGAAGTAGAGTTTCAATTCTTATGTGAAAAAGAGGATCTACTTACACATGATACCCTTAGCTATCAAGATCCTAATGGTAGAACCAGGAATGGATATCTTACTTATGCTAAGCTAAACCCTCACTATATATAGGGGTAGGAGTAGGTTTGGGAAGGATGAAAGCATCACTGATGGAAGAAAGGAAGAGAGAGGAAAGACAAGTCAAGTATAATGAGGTGTGACAGAGGGAAGTTGATGTGGTGCTACTGTCGATAAGATTGATGACCGTAGGAAGTGATGAGATCCTTGTGGAAGATGAGGAGCTATAGTATCATTTCCTACTAACATTGAGAAAGAAAAATAGAGACCCCATAAAATTTTGATGAGAGCGCAAGAAAGGAGAGAATGAGTTCTACGGGTGTGTATCTAACCCAATCTCAGTATACCTTGCATTTACGCAAGGTGTTCCAGATCAAGAGGTAGTTTTGAAGAACATCATAGTGAAGGCAAGAAAATAACATCTATGCGTTGGGAAGGAGATACATGTAGGCATGTTCTAGTTTCAACTTAGGAAGCACAACTGATTAGGGACACACACATGGCAGCGCAGTGAGGTGCCAATGTTTGGAAGTACTTTTGGGGGTATTTTTAGAGGTGCATCAATAAGACAAAGTGTTTATTTGTAGACTGTTAGAATCAATCTTATAGATGATTCTAAAACACGATAGTAGGTGTCCAGGTTAACACAACAACAAGGACACAAGGAAGTTCATCTATAGGACCACAAGTCATGGCTAGAGCCTAAAGAGGATCAAGACAACTATCACGTTGAGGGAATCTGGTGGAGGATCGGGATCGATTCCTAAACTAGGGCATGGTCTACCACTAGAAAAACCTCCCCAAAAACCATCCTAGTAACCATTACAGTTGCATCAACCCCACAACAATAGACACCTCAAGTTCTCTTTGAGATGTCTCTTCATTTGCCAAACTATAGAGGTGTGGAAGATCTTTGTTGAGCATGTGAAAAATTGTGAATTATGTTGGAAGCACAATGGAATAATAGATGGGTGAATCAATCCCACAAATAAATTATTTCATTTACCATTAATTTCAACATCCATTAACATCCATCCATTCATATACATTCAATAATAGCTTATTAGGTGTGCATAATACATTCAAATAACCATAACACAAGAGAGAGAAGACATAGACACAAGATTTAAAATTTTAATTGGGAAATCCTCATGGGGAAGAAAAACCACTGAAACACAAACTTTATATTGTTATGTTTTAAATTTAGTGAGGCACCAATCCCACAAGGAGCACCAACCCCTAGTTTAGTAGAGCACCAACTCTATAAGGAGCACCAACCCCTAATTTAGTAAAGCACACACTCCATAAGGAGGATAAAACCCCCTAAGATTATCAATCACCAAATAAACCATTTGTAAATGATAATATCTTAATTTTTTTCGCTGCCACAATTGATTGAGATCACTAATTCAGCTCACACATACACCATCAAACCCTCATTCCTCTAAATCACTTTATATTCTTCTTCATGGACTTATATTAGCTCTAAAACCTTTCTCACATGCACAATAATATTATTCAACCTGTCACACACATCATTAGCTTTTAAATCATGCAATAGAAACTCCTTCACACCCTTAGGCAAGTCACATTTTCCCCTCTCACAAGACTAGTTCAAATTTGAACTCTAAACTCACTTGTATATGCATTTCATCTCACAAGCCCAAATAAGGTTATTCTTATACATTTAACTCTACCAAATAAAATTAGAATAATCCCAATATAAACATTAAAATATTCACATTAGGACCATGTAGGTCGGCCATGCCCAAAACCACCAAACATCCACAAAACTAGCTAAAAATCCCATCACCTGGATGAGCTAAAACCATAAATGCAAAAACATGATTATTAAAGCTCTAAAATTCATCACACATGTGTAATATAACATAAAAAAATCATCCATGGTCATTAATTATCTTTCACCAATCAAATAATTCATAACACAACTCAAAAGCCTCATATCCTTCACAAACCAAATGCTTATAAGATAGTGTCTTCACCTTTGTGCCTCAATACCACATAAGAACAGCTAAAATATGGAATTTAACCACTAATTGTAATACTTGTGACTTATAAATAATATCCATGCATGTTAGGGATTATGAAACATCCATATGTGCAAACCACACTTACTTTCCTCTTCACCAAATCTAGCTACCCAGAAGTAGTTTCACAAACTCAATTGGTTTTCACCGTTTATGCCAATTCCAAAACCTTAAAAAGGCCTACAATAGGAAAAAAATTCATCTCTCTTCACTCTCTAACTGATAACAAGCATCAACTAATCCATATCATCCTCACTCACCTCAATCTTTTATCCCGAGCAATCCTATCCTGAAAAACAAGAAACTTTCTTCCTAACAAAATGACTGGATGACCCATTAAGTCTCATCATCATGAGACAAACCATATACCACTGGAAATAAATTTAAATATTATTTCCATAGTATATTATATTTCCTTTCAAATCCAAGTGTAAGGCCTTCAACCAAGTCCATCTCTACAAATTGCTATTTTAGCCTTCTAGAACTCAAGAATTAACCTTGAGATCAACTTGCTCCATCACCTAAAAAATAACTTCCAAGCTTAACTAAAACATGGAGCACCCTTATACATTATTTACAAGCACTAATCAACCTTAAACACTCATGAACAACTCAGAAATATCACTTTACCCCATGAATCTTCTTTACACCTTCTTTAGATCAATCATCCTCCATAGTTGACCCTTAATTAATAGGTCATAACTTTTCATACCTTATAAAAACCTCAGTTTGATATACTAATGGAAATATCTCTGAAACAAATTAAAAACACAACTTTAATGGTGTCCTAACTCTCTTTGTAGCTCCTGCAATTTTACTTTTAGTGTAAGCGACTCTAAACAACCCTAAAATCCAGTCTTCATAAAAATGGTACACTTTTCCATTTTTCACTTCAACCATGATCTGAAACTATTATGGACATGTATAAAACTCCAAGGTTAAAATTAATTAAAATTTATTCCTCACCTTCTTTGGATAACTTTTCCACAAAATGAAGATATTCAAAAACAAGAATTTTCAGGTGGGGTCCACATATTGTCACAAGAACTATCTTACCTTTCTGGAAATATGTAAGAGTAATATAAAACATCTAATCATTACTTTGGAAAAATGAATCAAAACTGGTTTGGTTTACACCTTTTTTCCCAAGTTGTTTTGATCTAGGGCTTATCTAGGGTTTCAAAGCAACTTATCTTATTAATGATCATTCATAAAAATGTGACAATCAAACCACCTCATTCCTTTTTTGAAACCTTAATAACTAACCTAATAATCTATTCCAAATATCTCAGGTCCCCATGATAAGAAAACATCTCACAACGAGCATTAGGTGGTCCATTTTTGCTTTAAATCTTCACTCTAGAAAACCCAGGTTTACTAAAACTGACATATATCTTACAAATACTTCTTTAGAATGATTTGAAACTTGTCATGAAGAATCATTACAACATCCTCTCACTTTCCATACTCACCATATATTCCAAATAGCTCTCAAACTCTCCATCCATTAAGAATTACCTATTTTATCTTGTCTCTTCTCACCTTCTTGCTTCGCAAGGACCACGAAAAAATATCAAACCTTTGCAAACTGAAATGAAACGCACAATATATGTCATATAAATCATCACCATACTGATACCATGTTTGGAAAATATTTATCAACTCTAAAACTCATACCTTCATCTCATTCTCGTATGCTCCAGGGGCTAGGATTAGGCATGAAATGACTGAATCAACCATATAACCTCATGAAATGATCATGATGACATCATATAGACTCTTCGACACCCATGAAACATCATACCTACCATGTTTGACCTCATATAAACCTTCACTCATCTTGGAATACCTCAAACTATGACTCAACTAGCTAGACCATGCACTAGGACAACATAGAACATCACCAAACTTTACACTACCAATCAACCTTCACGTTTGAATTCGAATGACACCTCATGGAGACATATATGAACTCATGACACCCTTTTCAATCAATAATCTTTATATCAATGAAAAACATACACACAATGGCTAAAAATATCACCCTTTTTCATTGATGGAAAAACCACCTTCAAAACATTAATGGCAACCAACAAGACTAAACACCGACATGACCTAATTACCATGTTTCGATGCTTCTCTTCACATTTTACATCTATCAAAAAGGATACTATGATGACACAACATGGGAAATGACAACACATAATGAAAACAATGCACACAACAACTTACACCAAATAGTCCCCCATGGGACTAAATTATCTCTTCTTTGACTCCAACAACATATAATGATCCAAAGATCATAAAAACTATCTCCCCTTGAACTGATAGCCTATTTTTTTGACTTCATCCTTGTCATACATCTCCATCTAGGTCTATTTCATCTTATTTCATACTCAAAACATTGTTTCACCTTCCTTAAACTCTAGTTTTGACCTTTTCATGGCTTGAGAACACTATAGTATTCCTTGAAAAGGATATACACACCTCATATCAACCTTATTTTGTTCATGAAAAACATAAAATCATCATTCTTACCTATTCTTTGGAATATCTTCCCTTAATAGAGCTCAAACTGGGCTTGAATTTCCATATCATGACTTCATACCTACTTGAGGGCTGAAATACCTAAATACTCCTTTTAGAACAATTTGGAAATTTTTTCCCATGCCTTAAAGCCCAAACACATAATGACATAGCTCCTTATAACTTTCCTTGGATCTAGATTATCCTCTTATAACTGAAAAACACAAAAATTGGTGCTCTTACCTTACTCATCTACCTCTGGAATGGTTCAACTACTTCATTACTATCCTAAGGTTACATGTTAGTCTTCTTAGCCTTCTTTACATATGGTTACACTTGTTTGAGTCAAAAACCAATTCAACTTTGAAGAGTTCCACAATCATTTGTAATACAACTCCATCAACCTATTTATGAACTTCCAAACATAATTCACAACCAAGGATGCTCCCCCGATTTGATGAGATTTTTAAGACCTGTAGGTCTTCCTTTACCTCTATAGTTAGAATATGTATCAAACTAGAATACATGTATTTAAAGAAATATCATTAGATATTTAATATTTCATATCAAGCATTCACAATCCAAATTCCATCCATCTTGACCTTGTAGAATCAAAATACACTTACTTTAAACTGCATCTTTCATTCCAAAACAAAGACATGTAGATGATATCTTCATTATTTCAAGAGAAAACTCATACATACTTGAGTAAGGTCTTGAACATATTATTTAGCACAAGTTCTCTTCAATGCATCTTTTCACACTTTGTTGTACCACTTAGAGCACTAAAATCTCATGAAGTAAGATTAAACAACCAAACAATATAACTCATATAAATATGATTCAACATACCCTAAAAACCCATGTATTGACATGATTCAATGTGTTTTCACTAAGGATCTTACCTTTGAATTGGATTATGAGCTACCACCCACATACACTCTCTGTCATAACTGAACTATATAGTCTTTCTAGATACATGACTGAGACCATTGAAACACTTTGTCTCAGACTTTCAAAGTACATACCTTTGACATCGTTATGTATCTTGGATCAAGTGATACTTATAGGATCTAGTCATTAGGGGTTCCATGTTCAAACCATTGCCAATCATCTGATGACCTTATTAACCCTCCAACCTTGTTGAGAATGATCAACCATTAGCTCTTTCACATTCTTAATACATGCACTATGTTATGAGGTCACCGATACACTTTCCATCATGCTTTTCCAACATACAACTTCATAATAATCTTGTTTACCCATGTACTTTTTGAGAGAATTCTCCATAGACATGTAGCTTATATTTTCATACTTCACAGTCCTTAAATACCATCCACAGTCTTTAAAATGACCATACTCAGACTTTTGTTTACCATAATCACCTTATATACATATATGACTTCTTGACAAAATTGAACACTTCATTGTAAGATCAAGAAATCCATTCAAGATCGAATTAAACCAATCATGCAACTAAAGAACTCAAGAATATGTATACATCCACATGTGTTCATGCAAATAAAAAGTTTGAGGACCATCTAGCCTTCACAGGTCTCAACCTAAGATATTCATGATTTGAAAAGCTCATAAGGAATTCTCATATACATGAGCAAACTACACCTAACTCCCTGGGAGTACACATCTTCACAAACCTTATAGAGACTACCCATTCCTTTGACATAACTCATCACAATTTGCTTGATCTAGGCTATGTGCTATGACTTCTTCATGAACTTAGAACCTTATTCATTGACCTTATTATGCATAGTCATTATGAAGTGTTATCCATGATGCATGATCACCTTATCAGACCTTGACACAATTTTTTATTTTAGCACAGACTTGAGGACACAACATATGGATTGAGACACTCTGATAGAATTCTCGAATACCACTTTATGACACTTGTAATCTCACATTTTTTCATCCACTTATATCTTTGCAAGACCATCCTTTTAGCATTTGATACACAACTAGGTTACTCAAGGACTCAACTTTCAAACCTTAACAATTGATGTGATCCACGACTTGAAGACATGACTTTATTAACTTTGTCATTGCATGATAATATTGGAATCATATTAAATAAAGATATTATGGAACTTTAAGGTCAATAAAAAATTTGCAAGCCTTCATATTTATGACAACATCTTTGAGGCATTACAAATCTATGAGGCATAGTTATTGATACCTTTGACAAACATGATGCATGATACATCCTTTTGAGCAACAACAAATGATACATTACCTTTGACAACAAACCCTTGACTTGATGTAGACTAAGACCTTAATAAGAAACTTATAAGAACACACACATACTAACATTCTCAGGATGCTCTTAATAGAGCCTATAAGCTTGATAACTTTGTGTAAAGAAATGAATTTAACTTATACCTCAACAAACATAGACTTTTGACTGAAAGCACATCCTTTGAGACACTACTTGATAATAGCCTATACCTTAATCATTCATATTTCCACACCAAAGACACCTACTATTGACAAGAACTCCAATATACATGGATATGTCACTTCACATAACTTATCACACTTGAAATGTTTCAAAATCCTAGCCCCCTCAACTTCTCATGAACATGGGAATGAATTACGTTTAGGCACATATGGTCTTCTTCAGATCTAATTCCTTAAACTAAGGAAAACATACCTCCTTGACTAAACATGTCTCCCATCTTTATGCCACTAGAACTCTCCTTCACAAACTTCATTAGATTAGGCTTCATGATATGCATTTCAGACTTTGAACTAGCTCCCTTGAATTCTTTAACTTGAACAACATCCTTCTTGACCATATGAGAAAACCTCTTCTTACTTTGGCAAAGTCTTGCTATTTGATCAAATTTTTGAAAATTGAAGCAAAAAACATCTTCCTTTCCTCTTGGATCATATACACTAAGATTCCAGCCACAATCCTTGGCCCTATGATCATACTCACAACATGAAAAACATCCACCTTTTAAGAGAGCTTCACCATTCCTAAAATGGCTTCTTTTGTAATCTATAGCCCTATGACCAAAATCATGAAAAACATAGCAATATCCATATAAGAGAGTACCATACCTCATAACATTAGGTTGTCCAACCGAGTTATACTTTCTCAAATTAGTCTTATTTGTCACCTTCTCATCATATTTAAATCTTGAACTAACTTCACCATCATTCTTCACAAGTTCTCCTTTGAACCCTAGAAATGTCTTATCATTTACAACTCTTTGTTCCCTTAATATCCCATCAATAGCTTCAATACTCTTTTCTAACCTCTCATTCTTCTTCATCTTGTTAGATGCATCCACCAAATCAGATTCTAGGGTTTTTAACTTCTCTTCATACATTGAACAAACTTCTTCTTCATCTCGTAAGGCTTTAGTCACACTCTCCATTTGAGATTCTAAATCACTGATAGATTAAAAATGCTTTGGTTCCATGTACTTGATATGATCTTGCAAGATATGAATCACTAATTGAGTAATCTCATACTTCATTTTGAATGCAACCTCAATATCTAAAGACTTACCCATTGCATGTGCTTCAAAAATCTCCTTCAAGTTGTTAAACCTTTTTCTCAAGGACCTACTCGATACAAATTATTGGAAGCACAATGGATTAAGGGGGGTGAATCAGTCCTAAAAAATCACTTATTTCATTTACCATTAATTGTAACATCCATTAACACCCATCCATTCATATACATTAAATAATAGCTTATTAGGTATGCAAAATACATTCAAATAACCATACCACATGAGAGAGAACAAATAGACAAAATATTTAAGTGGAAACCATAATGAGGAAGAAAAACCACTTAAACAATAACTTTATATTGTTATGTTTCATATTTAGTGAGGCACCAACCCCACAAAAAGCACCAACCCCTAGTTAAGTAAAGCACCAACCCCGCAAAGAGCACCAACCCCTAATTTAGTGATGAACCCACTCCAAAACGAGGATAAAACCCTGTAAGATGATAAAGTACCAACTCAACCACATGTAAATGATGATATCTTATTTTTTTTGCTGCCACAACTGATTGAGATCACTACTTTAGCTCACACATACACCATCAAACCCTCATTCCTCTAACTTGCTCTATCTTCTTATTCTTTGACTTGTCTTGGATCCAAACCATTGCTAAAATTCCAAATAAAATTATTCAACTTGTAACACACATAATCAGCTCTGAAATCATGTAATATAATCTCCTTCACACCCTTAGGAAGGTCACATTTTTCCCTCTCACAAGACTAGTTCAAATTTGAACTCTAAACTTACTTTTATATGCATTTCATCTAATAAACCCAAAGTAGTGAAGTAATATACATTTATCTCAACTAATTCAACCTATAATAATCCAAATATAATAATAAGAACATTCAAATTGGGCCCATGTAGGCCGGCCATGCCCAAAACCACTAAACATGCACAAAACTAGCTCAAAACCCCATCACCTGGATGAGATAAAACAAAAAATGACAAAACCATGATTATTAAAGCTCCTAAATTCATAAAAATGTGTAATATAACATAAAAAAATAATCCATGGTCTTTAATTATCTTTCACCAATCAAATAATTCATAACACAACTCAAAATCCTTAAATCCTTCACAAAACAACTACTTCCAGGACCCTGTCTTCACCTTTGGGCCTCAAAACCACACAAGAAAAACTCAAATATGGAATTTAACAAATAATTTGAATATTCAAGACCTTTATATCACATCCATGCATGTTAGGGATCATGAAACATACATATTTGTAAACCACGCCTACGTTTCTCTTCACCCAATAAAGCTTCCCAGAAACTAGCGTCACAAAATAAATTGGTTTTCATCATTTATTCCACTTTCGATACCTATAAATTACTTAAATAGGAAAAAAATTAATCCATATTCACTCTCCAATTGATATAAAGCATCAAATAATCCATCTCATTCATCATTCATCTTAATCTTTTATCCCGAGAAATCCTGTCTTGAAAACCAAAAACCTTCTTCCTCACAAACTAGCATGGTTGACCCATCAAGTATCATAACCATGAGACAAAAAATATACCAATAGAAATACATTTTAATCCTATTTACATAACATATTATATTTCATTCCAAATCCAAGTGGAATACCTTTAACCATGTCCATCTCTGCAAACTACTTATTTAGCCTTCTAGGACTCAAGAACTAACCTTGAGCTCAACTTGCTCCTTCACCTCCAAAATAACTTCCAAGATTAAAAAAATCATGGAGAATAATTATAAATTCTTTATAATAACTCAAAACCTTCATCACTCATGAACAACTCAGAAATATCACTTTACCTCATGAAGCTACTTAGCACCCTGTTAGATCAAGCATCCTCTAGATTTTACCCTCAAAGAACAGGTCATAAATTCTTCATAAATTATAAAAACATAATTTTGATTTAACATTGGAAATATATCTGAACCATAATCGTAACACAATTTGAATGGTGTTCTAAATATTCATGTAGCTCCTACAATTCCACTTTTAGTGCAAGCTGCTCCAAACTGCCCCAAAAACCAGTCTTCATAAATAGGGAAAAAATTTCCATTTTTAAATTCAACCATGAACTAAAAATATTATGGAAATGTAGAAAAAATATAGGGATAAAAATAATGTAAATTTATTCATCACCTTCTTTGGATAACTTTGCAATAAACTGAATATCTTCGAAAAGCATTTTCAGGTGGGGCCCACATACTATCACAAACACTATCTTAGAATTTTGGAAAGATGGAATATTAATATAAAACATAAAATCATTAATTTTTAAAAATTAATCAAATTTTTCTCAATACACACCTTTTTCTCCAAATCACTTTGAGCTAAGGGTTAGCTAGGGTTTCAAAGCAACTTATCTTCTTAATGATCATTCATATAAATGTGACAATCAAACCACCTCATTATTTTAGTGAAAAATATATAAATGACCTAAAAATATATTCCAAAAATATCAGGTCCTCATGAAAATAACACAACTCACAAGGAGCATCAAAAGGTCTATTTTTACTTCAAATCTACACTCTAAAAACTCCGATTTTACTAAAAACTGACATATCTTGAAAATCCTTCTTCAAAATGACCTAAAATTTTTCATGAAGAATCATGAAATTATCCTATACCTGTCAATACTCACCATCTAGCCCATATATCTCTCAAAATCTACAGCCATTAAAAATTACCTATGTTATCTTGCATGTTCTCACCTTCTTGCTTCTCAAAGACCCCAAACATTGTCAAACCTCTTAAAAATGACCTAAAACTCACCATAAATGTCATATACCTGATAAAAATTATGCTACCATTATTGGAAAAGATTTATTAGCTCCAAAACTCATACCTCCATCTCTTTCTACATGCTTCAAGGCTAGGAATAAGCATGGAATCACCTGACTCAACCATGTAATCCCATGAACTGATCATGATGACATCATGTAGAATCTTAGACACCCATGAAACATCATAAAAACCATGTTTTATCTCAAGAAAACCTTCACTCATCTCGGGATACCTCAAACTATGACTTAGCTCACTAGACCATGCACTAGGACAACATAAAACATCATCAAGCTTGACACTACCAATCAATATTCATGTTTGAATTCTGAATGAAACCTCATGGAGACACACACGACCTCATGAAACCCTTTTAAAATAATGGTTTTGAAATTAATGATAAAAAATACAATTGAAAATAAATTGCTATGGAGAGTTAAGGGCATAACATCCTTTGATAGAAAGGCAAGTCGCTTTTCCATCACACTTCAAGGGCGCATACACGGTTGGTGTAGAAAGTATAATGCAAATAAGAATACAATGGATTAAAATGTGATGCACACTTTGCATTTTTGTTGAATTTCACATTCTTGAGTTTGAGAAAAAAATTATTTGCGTGATCAAGGATATCAAGCAAGGCTTATTTGAGAGTGTGCGGGAGTATGATGCGTAGTTAAAAACTCTCTTCTCTAAGCTATATTATGATATTCATCGAGATAACATGTACAATGGTTCATTGGAGTATTATTAACTCTATTTTGAATGGCCTTGTCACATAAAATATTTACTAATCTGCATAAGGATTTAAAAGAAAATCACAGCGTCTTTGAAGGAGTTGGGAGTGCAAACACTGGGGTGAGCCATTTTTTGAGGTAGAAATAATAGCTATGGATAAAAATATGAGAATATTTCCGAAAATTCAATGCATGAGACACAAAGTGGGTTATGGTACACCGATTGTGATATGGAAGGGCATACTAAAGATAGTGAACTACGGAGGAATGTATGTGCACTGTTACAGACTTGTGAGATTTGCCACAAGAATCATGATGTATGGAATCACCCGCCTCTGAAGCTTGTGAAAATGAAGAATGTATCTATGTACTGAAATATTTTTGATGCACATACCCATGATACAATTGAATTCCATTTGATAGACCAAATTCATGAGGCATGCGAGATTGGATTGTGGAAGATCATGGTGACAAGTAGCTCCTAGGTGTAGGAAAACCAACCTAATGAAGAGTGCACTAATGGAGATGGTGGGTTCTAAGGTGGATATAGGAGCATAGGATGTGGTGGTAGAGGAAGGTTCACATGCAATAATTTATATACTTGTGGATCCCCAGATCATTACCAATGTGAGTGTCCCAAGAATCAGTATGTGTGTATTGTGGGAAGCAACACAAAGTTGAAGATTATCCATACTTTTATGAGAACATGGGTGGTAAAAAAATAAGGACAAATGTGTAGAGATGATCAAGGTACAACACATGAAGAGTGAACAATGGACATCAAAGAAAATAGACTATCCAGAGCTTCAACCCTTGCTATTTGACTACACAGACAAAAGAAACACACGTGTGAGAACCTCTTAAAGAAAAACCTCTCATTAGGAGGGAGGAGATTATGCATGTGAAATATCTAGATGCTTATCATCAGAAGGAGGTCTATCAGAAACCATGGGAGTGATAAGAGATTCACAGGGTGAGATCCAATTCATAAAGGAGTAAGCGTGTAAAAGGGAATGAGTGAAGAACATTGAGCTTCCCCAAAAAGATATAGATGATTTTAAGGAGTTATGTAGGATGTTGAGGAAAGAAAACATCATTCCAATGCTAGGAAAATGCTTACGTGATAAGGTACCATGTGCAGGAGTTGAGTTCAAGCGTCATATCCTTCATGCAAACTTGTCACCATAGAATCATGAGTATTACAAAGAAATTACACTAGATGTGGTGATTGATGGTTGGTTGGTGAGTAATATCTTAATTAACAAAGGTGCCGAGGTGAATGTATCAACTTTGGATGCATGGAACCAAATGGGAAGGCCACCATTGTAGCCATATTCTAATGTGTTGTATATGGAAAATAAAACAAGATCCATGCCTATTGGGGTGTTAAAGGATGCTTCAATCACTATTCAAGGAACCAAGTTTACAGGAGATTTTGAAGTATTAGAGATGAATGAGGCGACAACTTTCCAACAATGATTGGGTGTACTTGGTGTTATGTAAACAATGCTGATTTTTGCTTCAACAAAAGATATATCAGTTTTGAGAACAAGGATGAGTGTGTTATCATACCCCTGGATGATGTGAAGGTTGCACCTTATATTGAGCTTGTGAGTGAAGAAGAGATTAATAGGATTTATGCATGTATAATGCATGACCTTGAGAACATGGAACCATCTAAGGAAGGCATACTTCATTAGGAATATGAACAATATATTAGTGACACTATTAGTGTTGCTTGTGACAATTAGGCCCATGACACATATGAGATGGTTGGATGGGAGGTTAAAGGATGAGTCACTCAAATGATAAGTCCATACATGATTAGGCACTTAGGAAAAATGCAGCTTCTAAGGTATTCTAGAGAGGAAAACTCGACTCTTTCTTGCGCGCCATGTAGGAATAGTGAAATAATGAAGGATATAGGTGGAATATGATAGTTTATACCTTGAGTGGAACAACAATGTGCTGATGGGAGACACAAAAATATAATCTTTTGGGATGACATGAGGTGACGGTAGTATTTTTGACAAGGTTTAATTAGAGAAATGCTCCTTCTTCTATACACGAGTATGATGGTAAGACTCCTGCTTTGGTACACACCCATAAATGTGAGAGAAAATGGGTGCAAGGACCGAAGGATTAACCACCACATCCTTGGGTACATACGTTCTACTCCACTTTGCACGGATGCATGTGAGTGTGGTATGTGCATGCCAAGTAAAGTGAGAGACTGCAAGTTGGTGAGACATGACTGAAGTTGTGGATCACACTTTTGATTATTTTTATAATAAGCCACCGATACATGAGCCCTTGTAGATAATGAAGCACATCTCACTGGGAGATAACACAAAAGAAGAAGAGCTCATGGTTTAGATTTTGGTAGATCCTAGAATGAGGCACATGATGATTGTGTAGAAATAGAAGATATCCAACTAGGGCATGTGTAGAAAGAGAAAGAAAATGTACAAATGGTATACCTTATTGCTGATGAAGAAGGAGAGAACCTGGATATTAGCAATATAGAGGGGGTGTACAAGGTGATAGAATTTGTAGATGAGAAGGTGCACGTGTACCATGCTTCTATGAAGACCAAGAAGGTTAATATTGGGACTAAGGATGTTCCTAAGAAGGTTATCATTAGATATTACTGGTTAGAATAAGAGGTAACAAAGATCATTGAGTTGTTGCATGACTTCCAGGACCTATTCCCAAGGGGTTACCATGAGTTAAAAGGTGTGCATCCCTCATTGGGATAAATGAAGATTAAGTTGAAAGAAGGCACACATTTGGTTCAAAGAGGCCTTATAGGATGAACCCAAACTTGTGTGTGAAGGTGAAATAAGAGATTGACAAAATGCTTAAGTATGGGATCATTGAACCAATTGAGTAATTTTAGTCATCACCCGATGGTGATCAACATTAATAAGTATGGAAAAATCATGATATGTGTTGACTACATGGAACTCAACATCTCATGCATCATATATCCTTTTCCTACACCATTCACAAAATAAATCCTTGAAAGAGTTGCGGGTGTGAAATTTATTCATTTATTGCTAGATTTTTAGGGTACCACTAGGTGTGTGGTGCGCAAGAGGATTAGGAGAAGACCACATTCACCACTGAACGAGGAATTTTTTTCATATACTTTAATGCCTATTGATTAAAGAATGCACTAGTAGTGTTCTTTGCGCATAGTTGTACAAGCATTCCATGAATTCATTCATAAGGTTTTTACTAGTTTATCATGATGACTAGACCATTTATGGGCTTGTGAAAGATCATTGTGATAATCTAAGATTGATGTTTGAGATATGCAGACAACTTAACATCTCCTAAACATTAATAAGTACATCTTTACCACACCCTTTAGCACTTTTCTTGGGCATATTATTTGTAAGGATGGCTTATTGGTGGATCTAGAAAAATTGTAGTAATTTTGGGGTTGGATGTGATTAACTAAAATGTAAAATTATTACTAATTTTATAGTTAATCTAATATTAAGAACAACAGTAAATAATAGATAAATGAATAAAGGAAATGACCCAAGCCACTAAACAAGTAGAAATACGAAACCCTAATGAGTAGAGACAGTTAGAATGAGCTTATATTATTTGACGATGCCTTAGGACTCACACGAGAGATGGTGGGAGAAACAGGTGGAGGAATTGGTGTGCCAAGTTCTAGAAAAGTACAGATCTAGGAAATATGAGGGGACTGGGGCACCTGGGAGAGGATTAGGTCACATGTGGGTGCCGTAGTCCAAGTTTTAGGTGCCATGGTCTATGTAGAAAACCATATTTATAGGGTGCAAGGTCATGTGAATCCTTCACTGTCTGCATCACATCAATATTATTGAGTTACGTCGTATGTCATTGATATTCCTTAATGAAGGAGAGACATGTAAAACCCCAAGATAAGAATAAAACCCCTAAAATATAAAGATGTATATGTAGGGGTCGACTATCCTCAACAACCACAATGGTGGAGTTACTAATCGAGCAATCGCATTACATCTCGGACCTTATGTAGTTCTATGTGTGTCTCGTGCAATCATGCCCTAGATGATCTTGTGTTAGTTGAACTTTGTGAAAGTAATGAGAAATAAATACGTAGAAATATAATAAAATGGTGGATGGAATAGAATAAACATCCCTCCTAAATAGTGCGATGCGAGATGAACCAACCTTGTGCCTTGTGATGGAGCTAGATGGATGCAAATGGAGCCTTAGATGGATGAAACCTTAGGTAATGATAGTAGTTATTAGTGCTTGGTACCTCATTATGGTCTCATAACTTTATATTTATATGGTTATGTTGTTCTAATTTCATAATTAACCTGAAAGGCTGACCGCCAAAAATAGAGAAAGCTCAAATGGATATAAAGTGCCCAAAAGATGGAAGTAAAGTGGAAAAAGGATCAGGGTGCCCTAACTAGAACTAGGGTGCTTGTGGGTGCCCCAAGATTAGTCCTGGGCACCCCATTCAAGGTTAAATTGATGTAAAAGAACAAAATAGACTGGGCAAGTACGTGTTGAAGGTTGGAAGTGATGACATAAAGCAAAGTAAAATGGCCAAAGCACATGGGGTAATTATTATTTTATTCACTCAAAAACCATATGAATAGTAATATGAGATCTTGACTAATTTTCATGATTTTGTGTCTACAGGAAGGGCCTACTAATCATAGTGAAGTGTGGGGTTTCTTAGGGCATACTGGTTATGACAAGAAGTTTATTAAGGGATATGCAAAGTTTGTTGTTCCTTCAAAGGAACTTCTCAAAGATAAATGAAAGTTTTATTAGGGTGATGCACAACACCACACATTTGAAACATTAAAGGAGAATCTTACCAACACACCAATATTGCACTTCCCTTCATGGAACAAAACCTTTCATGTACATGTTCATGCCTCTGACATGGTTATTGGCGTAGTCTTGGTGCAACCATGAGAGAGTAATATGGATCATCTCATATGATTTACAAGTAGGACATTGACATTAGCAGAGTAGAATTATACAACCACAGAGTGCAAGACATTGTCTATTATCTATGCACTTCACAAATATAGACAATACTTATTAGCCACACTGTTCATTTTCTATACAGATCATATGACATTGAAGTACTTGGTCAACAAACCTATTTTGTAAGGATGGTTATGTCAAGTGGATACTCCTTTATCAAGAATTTGATTTTAAAGTTGTAGTAAAGCTAATAAAGAGTAATTTGGGACCTGATCACTTGTCAAGGATCAATTCTAGAGAGGACACATAAAGTGTTGAAGATACTATGCCTGATGCAAAGTTATTTTAATTGAACCACGTGCTAAAAACTTGGAGGACACAACAATATTTTTGCACACTCGGTTCACGCCATAAGGAACAAAGACCTTGGATAAGAAACAACTTACTATATGTGTTGTGCCATATCAGCTAATTGGAGGAGACCTATAGAAAATAGGTAGAGATAAGGTCTTATGTAGATGTGTTTAAGAGTATGAGCATAAAGCCATTATGGAAGAGGCTCATGGAGGAATATAAGGAGGCCATTATGCAGAGATGCCACTCGTGCGTAATATTCTTTTAATAGGTCTATGGTGGGAGACATTGTATAAATATACCAAGGATTTTGTCAAAACATGTGATCACTATCAAATAATTACAAATCTTGGAAATATATATGAAATGCCTTTGAGACCTATAACAAGTACGAAACCTTTTGAAAAATGGGAAATTGATTTTGTAGGGCCTATTGCACCACCTATGCGTATAAATGGATTGAGTTATATTATCACATTTATTGATTACTTGACACGGTAGGAAGAGATTACACCTACAAAAGATTACACGGTAGTGCCAATAATGAGGTTCCTTTAGGAAAATATTACCAACATGTATTAATTCCCATTGAGTCTAACAAGTGATAGAGGAAGTCATTTCCTAAATGAGAAAATAATAACCTTATGCAGCACAGTTTATTGTGGCACACCATAAGACTACTACTTATCACCCTTAGGAAAATGGCATTGCTAAAGAATTTAACAAGATTTAGGGACAACCATTAACAAAGATCTGTGATGTTGGAAGAAAAGGCTGGGATGATAAGGTATCAATTTTTTAGTTGGTATTTGACATAAAGGTTGTACTACATGTGGAATTTATATTACCATCCCTACGTATTATGCACACAGGTGGATTAGATGATGAAAAAGTTGTGGATGAGCACATTGACAAGATTATGCAATTGGATGAGTGGATCGTCATTGCATGTTGGAGATAAAAGATAGAAAAATTAATACAAAAGGCTTAACATGATAGGAAGATCAAGAAAAAGTATTTTTTAGTTGGTACGATGGTACTTTTGTATGACTCTTAGTTTGCATGCCACCTAGGGAAGTTGAAAGTCCATTGGTTAGGACCCTTTGTACTAACCAAGATATTTGACTCAGGAACAAATCAATTGCAAACATTGGATGACACCATGTTTTCCATTTACTTCAATGGGAGTAGGCTAAAGCCCTACTATAAATATTAATCCTCTATGTTTGTAATAAGGCAATATTTCCACTTAGATTAGATTTCCCTTTTATGATTTGTCTTTGTTTTACTTGTTTTCTTGTAATAAGCACATTCATGTGAAAGAGTTAATTACTAGTTCTTGAGTTGATACACATAGGATCACACATAATTTTAGTGTGGGGAAGAAACAAGTGTGATTGCACAAATAAGAAATCTTTGACATTTTCCTTAGAGTTGGTTCGAGAGGTGCGATACAAATTTTTTGAAATAAGGTTTCTCGATGTATACAAACAAGGCATGTGTGAAAGAAATAGAGAGTACTACAAGTATTGTAGGTGCTTAGGAATGATGGTGCTCGAAAGGAATTGCTCGATTGGAAATCTATTTTAGAAAAGGGATGCATAGTGTAACACAAGAGAGGTAGAAGAAGATAGACTACTTGGTATGTAGCATAGAGGAAGATAAGTTATGACACAGAGAAGTGCACACAAGGATGTATGTAGCTAGGGAAGTAGTGGTACAAAAAAGGTTACAAGTGCCACGTGGACAAGAAAGCAGGGAAAAGTGTGGGAAAAGAAAAAATCACATTTAATGATTTAAATTAGTGGTTGGTAAGGAGCAATAAACGTGATAAAAATTTAGAAATCTATAAAAGGAGCATGGGCGAGTTATTTACTACCTTACCTTGTGAAGAGTTTGAGCATTTGAAGAGCAACGAAGTATGAATTTGTGAAAAATTGTTAAGAGCCAAGGAGATTTGAAGCACACTAGATCAAGATAACACACCACCTATTTTAGAAGCTCCTTTAGTGGAAGTCGAGTGTGGAGAAGGTGTGAAGGTTTGAATTACAAAAGGTTGAGGCTTGAAGGTTTGAGTTTGTAAAGATATGGTTTGAAGGAAGAAAATTCACAGAACTTGAAGATTGAAGGCTAGGGCATGAAGTTGTGTGATGTAGACCATAAAACAAGATAAATTAAGCAAGGGTTTGAAAGAATTGGATGCATGTCAGTTGAGTAAGTTTTTAGCACCTAGGGCACAAGTTTCGTATAAATTTTAAAGTTTGAGGTTTGAAAAAGTTGTGAAGTAATTATGGCACCAAACAAAGCACCTACAGTGTCACCCAAGGGAAAAGGCAAGGGTAAGAACAAGAAGCCTATAGTGGGAAAATGCTCCGTAAGAATGGTTCTTAGAAATGCAATAGCCAAGTGAGGTGATTGTAGGGAAGCCATGGGAGTCACACTTAACTAAGTGTAAGATTAGTGGCTACATCCATCACCCGAATCCCACGAGGCTGAGATAAACAGAGATAAGTGTTGAAGAAAATGGACAAGAGGACTAAAGATTGTAAGTTATTCTATGATGACAAAGTGTAAAAGGATTTGGAGAGCATGAAAATTCTCCAGTTAAATAAATTTCCCTTCTTTGGAAAACCTAAGCACTTGTATTAATGGTTGAGGTTGCAGGTCCATGAGGAATATTTTTACTTTGTAGGAAGGAGCATGCAAATAACCATGTGGTCAATTGGGAGAGTTATAGGTTTGCACAATTTAGGCCTTGAGATAAAACCTAAATTGGAGGATGATATAGGATTAGAGGCCACTACCATTGCGTTTAATTGTTAAAGGGGAGGCTACACAATGGACATTATAAATATCACTGACCCAGGCATAAGATTCGTCACACACATTTTTAATTGAAAATTAGGTGTGTTAGAGTGGTGGACACAAGTGAATAAATAGATGATTCACATAGCACAGAAAATGGCACAAAATACTACATACAACATTTCACAGAGTTCATTGCTGAAGGAATTATTGAGGAGGTACATGTACAAGTAGTAAAAGGTAAAAATATAATTTTGGGTGCCATCCTTTTGCTAATTATCTTCTATGAGATAGGAGTGCCAGATGGGCCAAATGATAAAGTGTGGAAATAAGCGATGGAGACCAAGTATCCATCATAGAGGTTCATGGAGTATACATGTGATAGAGGTGTTAATAATTCATATAAACGTAGGGTATATATGTGGTACAGGAAGATACACAAATAATTTAAGCATGAATGGCACGTACAAGGAGATGCCCTCAATTTTAGATGGCAAGGATAAGTTTATAGTTTATTAACATTATTGTGAGGGGATATTTCATATGAAGTTTGGAGATAAGAATCCTTGGTGAAAACTCTCTTTTTCTTTCACCGCCAAGTACTTCCAAACATCGTTGAATATAATTTATGATGAGCAGAAGTTAAAGTTTGATGTAGATAGGGTAGATACTAATTGCCACACATTACACACTACACTCAACACATGTGGAGACAATGGAGTATGATAATATAGATATCAATTTTTAGACTCTGCTAATAGGAAACAACGTGACAAAATTATACATTTATTTGAGGCCTAGATTGAAGGATGGGAGATATATTGATGGAGCAGACCTTCCTCTCCTAAAACCACCTAAAGGAGAGAAGATGGTGGGTATTAAAAGAGAATGCGAGGATACCCCTCCTTGAAAGGAAGGAGAAGAAAAAGAAAATGATGAGGAGGAGGAGGAGACAAAAGAAGAAGATAACACTACGCTCAACCACATTCATAGGAAAAAGTTGAGAAGAGGGCACATAGGAAAAACCAAAGGTGTAGGGACTTTGAAGACAACAAGGAAGTCACCAAGGGTTACCCCAACCAAACCAAGTGCAAATAAGAAGACCCATAAAAAGAGAATAAGGCAAAGGCTGGTAACAATCAAGACAATGATGAGGAGAAGTCTAAGGAAGAGGTTGCACATAATGAAGACACCATGGTCATCCATAATTTGGATGAGGATGAAGAAGAGACTAAGGATGAGAATGTGCAACATGATGGAGAGATGTCCACCACTCATGAAAGAGAAGGCCCCATAAGAGAAGAGGAAGAGAAATAGAAGAGCGATGGTGATCCATCGGAGAAGGCATGAGATCCATAAAAAAAGATGGAAGTAGCGAACACCCGAGTGCGAAAAGTAGTTTCATATAGGAAAATGAATTGGTGGAAGGAAGAGAAAGGAGGAAGTCTTGTAGAACCCGAGATAAATTATATTGATGATAAATCAAAGGTGTTGTGCACAAGATTCTAGAACATAGTGTAGAATAAAGATATATATGGTCGGGAGGTAGTTGACCTAGAGGAGAAACCATGCATAAAATAAAAATCTTTCTTGGAACATGCATAATCACATGGAGGATCCCAAGTTCTAAATCAATAAAAATGAATATGCTAGGCACAAGATGAAGAAAGCACCAAGTACAGTCCTCATGACCATCAAGTCCACAGAGTTAACTGATGAGCAAGCTAGTAATTCTCTAAATAAGATGGTAACAGAAGTAGAACACAGAAATTTGGGCAAGGGGGCCACTATTAGAGTCTTTCTAAAAGATAATAAGGATAAGAAACATGAATTCAAACAACTGATAGAGGAGATAAAAAAGGTGGAGAAGCGTGTTGAGTATGATTTCAACTAGCCCATTCATATCGTAGATGTAAGTACAATAGCACACTTTGACCTAAAGGAAAAGTATAAGTATGAGTACCCTTCAACACTACACTACTTAGAGGATCTAGTAGGAATGCTATTACATGAGAAGGAGAATGTGCAAATTTCATCGAAAGAAGAGTTGGACATTGAGCGAGAGAAGAATGAGAAATAAATAGTGCACAAAATAGTTGAATATGAGGTGTTGAGCACTAGGATCAAGGATGTAATGAAAAGGGCATGATGTACGTTTGAAAATTATTAGGACCTTGATAACATCCTAAAGTTGCATACCATTTAGGAGGATAACAAGCTTAAGTAGGTGCATGAAGCTAAGAAGGGTGGTAAATATGGGTGAGAAGAGAGATATTATGAGATTGCATCGAAACCGGAGTTGCTTAAGGTGGTGAAAGAGACTTTTGAGAGAATACTAAAAGCGCTTGGCTCACCGGTGGCATGAAATATGGATGCGTTGGAAGGGATGGCATCGGGACTTACGGGTTTTACTAGGGAGTTGAAGGAAAATGGTGAGAACATGACCCCAGGACAACTACCAAACATTTCCAGGATGGTACCGGATGTATTTGTTAGAGAACTTACACTTGGGAAGAGCTAAAGAATATCTTGAATACAGAGTTCCCAAAACTACTCCAACCTCCCCAAGAGTACTTTGAGCCCACACTTTAGGATATTTTTATTCTTTGTTTCATTAGGCTTGTGCCCCACCATTTGTTAATATTCTATTATTTGATTCTTTTAGAAAAATTTCTTTGGGTAAGTATTGCTTTGATGACACACAATATCCCTAGTGTGGGGTAATGTCGGTCAAATAAAATTTATGAAGTATCGGTGGAGCACAAAGGCTTACACGTAAGAGTATGTGATCACGGGAGGATACAATAATGTGCAAGGGGAAGGAACAATAGTGAAATAGGGTAGTTCACTGGCTGCATGCATGCAAGAGATCAAGGACTTAGCACATTTTCTAAAAGGGTTAAAAATAGAAAATAAAAGATGGAGTTCCACTCAAGTAAAGATCCGGACATAGAAAAAAGTGATATGACTTGGCTTCTAAAAAGGTCTATAATTGGGAAAATCACATGCAGATTCGGATAAAGCACACACATGAAACAATATAATAATAAGGATCAAAGCATGTTATATATTTAGCTTAGTCTATTATTAACACAATGTAAATATCATATAAGCTATTTTTGTATGCACACCTATTATTAGGTGAGTGTATGAAGTGGTGAAGGGAAAGCCCCACCATTATATATAGGGAGTGCACCTTTTTTGTGAGAGAGATTTTAGTGTGTATGAATATTTAAAAGAGGTCGCAATTTATTGATGTTATGCGGTCTTAGGGTTTTGGAGTCCATATGAGAGTGTATTGGTCCCGTGTAATGATGTATTGAAATATGAAGTGTTTAGATTCTATGTTATGTATTTGATTATGGTTTGTAATGAATTATTATTTTTGGGTTGCTAAATTGATAACTTGAGTATGGGATTATGGGAATTTAGATCTTGTTAATCATACTTTATGTTGGTTGAGTTTCCTTATTATATGTGTTTTTGAACTTCCATGATTATGATGATTATCCATGCATGAATGAATGATTCAAATATGAATATGATGAACATGCATTGTAACATATTGATAAGAAAAGAAAAAGAGGTACCGGCAGCTACGTGTGCTTTGAGTGATCTTTCAAAATCTTCTCGGATGAGGTACCAACGTGCATAGCTCTGGTTCAAGTAAAACAAAGGCTACATGTTCATACATGGAAATCCACCTTGTATCAAAATATTTTGGAATATTTTTACTATCATCCTCCAATTGTAAATTTATGGAACTCTAGAAATCATTTTGGATTTTTGCACATATATGCATGCAAGTTGCATATAAGCTCTTCGATTTCGCAACACTTTCAAATGTGATAAATATTTTGTATGCAAGATTAATTATATGAGCCATCAAATGAATTAGAATCATACATGGGGAAGTATTAGTTTGTAGTTGAATGCAAAGACCATTTTTTCCCCGCATTATTGATGTACTATCTATTCAAACACACAAAAAATTAGTAGTGATAGTATAATCATTCATCCCAAATATATCCCTCAAACTTGAAATAACCAACTTGTAAATGTTCTCAACATTGTAATTTTCTATCATTTTATGGACTACTAATAAATGAGGTTTCCTTAAATGGTTCTAAAAAGTATAAACATGAATGTAAACCCATGATGTGCGGTCAAATGTTGTGACCTCATCAATCGATAATGAGATAAACAATGCATTATACTTTTTGTTTCAAATCCTCTTTCTCAATCTTCACTATAGATTTTTCCATTTCCAAAGCAATCGCTATCCGACCAATGTTATTGTGGAATATTAGGGAATCCATTACGTTGAAAAAAATTATAATCCGTAAAATCAAAAACAATTTTACCTTTTTTAGAATGTGGTAAATAGTTGAGAACTATATATTTTTGGCACATAGATTAGACTGAATAACTTTTCCTAATTGAGTTATAATTATTCCTCCTTTCTCAAAAATATTTTGTATATGTTTCTCTTCATTTTCATACTCTGTTACATATCTTACATGCATGTATTCTTTTGCATTTTTCCACTATGTGTTCATTTTATTTGACCACATTTTTACTTAAGTGATACATATATTTTACCATAATGTTTCTCAATTGTGTCCATCTTGAGTTGTATTTTTTGTTCATTTCCAAGTTTCTAGCTACAAATTGTACATTTATATTTTGTTGGAGTATTACTATTGTTTTCTAGCTCTACTGGTTCAATGAATATATATTTAGTTGCCTAATAAAACTTAAAAGACCTTCCAATTATCCATTTACTTCTCTTTCTTCACACATATTTTTGTGTTGTATTATCAATTGAAATAGGTGTTTGATCATGATGTGTAGAAATATCTTTTGTCAGTTGGATCTTATCACTAGGAATGCCATCTATTCTCCTTTTCCTTGTCTTCTGACAATAAACAATAGAATTTCCAACTGAAATTCATGTTTGATGGCAGGAAATGTCTTCTTCTTTTCGCATATCGTAATCATGAATTCCCTCTAAAAAGGCACTTAATAAGGATTTTCCTCAAGTGGAGGAATGCCATCATTAATAATATTCTGAGGTGGTGACAAGTTATTTTGATTAATTTTTTCATGTGGAATATAAAAATAGGTCTACCCTTTTTAGAATGTGGTAAATAGTTGAGCACCGTATATTTTTGGCACATAGATTATATTGAATAAATTTTCCTAATTAAACTGTAATTGCTCCTCCTTTCTCAAAAATATTATAAGACATTTCTATTCATTTTCATACTCATTTGCATATCTTAAATGATGTATTATTTTTCATTTTTCCATCTATGTGCTTGTTTTATTTGTCCATCTTTTTATTTAATCGATACATATATTTTACCACAATATTTCTCAATTGTTTCCAAATGAGTTGTATTTTGTGTTCCTTTCCAAGTTTCCAATTATCCATCTACTTCTCTTTATTCACACATATTTTTGTGTTGTATTATCAAATGAAATATATGTTTGATCATGATGTCTAGAAATATATTCTGTTAGTTGGATCTCATAATTGGGAATGTCATCTATTCTCCTTTTGCTTGTTAGAGAATTTAAAATAGGATTTCCAACTATAGTTGGTGTTTGATGAAAGGAATTGTTTTCTTTTTTGGTACATATCGTAATCATGAATTTTGTCCAATGAAGGCACATAATAAGGATTTTTCTCAAGTGGAAACATATCATCATCAATAATATTCTAAGGCGGTGACAAGTTATTGTGATTAATTCTTTCATGTGGAATATCACTATTAGTGGGTTCTGCATACAAAAGGGTTTTTGACATTTGTATTATTAAGTATATTATTGTAATTTTTAATTTGAGAATAAATAATAAGACTTAATTATTTAGTTAGTACATAGTACATGTATTTGGTGTGGATGTTGGTTGCATTAACATGAACCCTTTTTGTGGATGGATAAAATAAGATAAAAGATTCAATTTTTTTGATGATTGGCCCACCACCTTTTGATTATTAGCTAAGGCCATTAAATATTTATTTGATTTTGGGCTGAACCTAGGTGAGGTTGTTATCGACACCTAAAATACGGAAGAGTGACAAAAGTGTATGTATGTAGATGAGTATCTAAATTGTTTATCATCAATCTATAGTTTGGTCATGCATCTGGACTCCATGGCCATCCCTTTAGTAGTCATGTGTCTATGTTTGTTTTATAGTCATGCATTTGAGTCAAAACTGACAATAAAAATCACAACACTTTTGCATGCAGTGCATGCACGATTTAAGTGGCACATATATGACTATTATGTATGAGAGTGACTAATGGTCATATTTTTTATACATATATATTGGTGAATATGTTTGGTTTATGTTTTGAGAAAACTCCATCATACATGCATACGTATGAAGTTTATTTTAAACTCTAGGTAAGATGACCCACAAAATTAACTTACATCCTAATATTTTAGGTTAAATGGTTCTTTATATGACTCCAAATTTCCAAATACAAATTTCAATAATCTAAATATTTGTGAATCAACAAAAAATCTACCACAAAAAGTTTCCCTGCATGCAAATGACGATTTACTTCACATTTTCCATTATTTCTAAAACATCAAATTTAGCTTCACCTTTTAAAATATTTCACAGGATGAAAGTGGACACATGGCTCATCTTATCATTATTTGGAAAATATCATTAAACCCTCACAAAAAATCCCGAGAACCCGAATACCTAATCTCAAGGTAGGAAAAGAGACTAAGGAATTAGTTGAGAGTGGCATGTAATTGTACCATGTGGACCAATGATGGTGATCCATAAGTCTCGAGGATTGACCAAGGAAAGGTGAAATATACAAGGATCCCGAGAGATGCAAGAACCTAAGTAAGGTGAAAATCATTTAAGAGAGTGGAAATTCATGGCACTACATGGACCAATGATGGCGATCTACATGTCTTAGGGATTAATCAAGGCAAGGTGAAAGATCCAAAATATTGAGAGACCTTAGAACACAAATTATTGAGCGGTGAACACATGGATCCAACTTTTATTAAAGCTATGTCACCAAGTACTTTTTAAAAATTATCTCAAATCAAATAAAAAACAACACATGGAGGAGAATCACATGTTAAAATAAATAGTCAAAATGTTTAAATCAATTAAACATATCAATGGACTAAGTAAAAAGAGGCACCATAGAGACATGGTTTTTTATCATATATTTTGACTAGAATCACCATTTTGCATGAGACTTGAAACATTGGGTGCATAATTCAAAGGGATACACATAAATACCAATTAGAGGAAGAATGATGAAGAAAAATTTGATATTTTTAGGACATATTTTCTATGACAATTTACTTCATTGCTCTCAATTTAGTGATCTCGAATCATTTTTTATATAATTTTGATTGGTATTTTCATTCATGGAGATTCCTAAAGGTAGAATATTCCCTCTCAGACCTCACTATGACATAGAAAAGGGGATTTGGGATGAAATTCACTTACATAGATAATCTTGTGATAAGTTTTAAACATAATTCCATCTAGGATCCTTATCTCATGGGATAACCAAATTAGTCTCATGTGGATTGATTAACAAACATTTTCTCACCCATAGTGATGAATTATCATTTCTTCAACTATAAATTAGAATATGCTTCAATAGACTCTTTCAGAGATCTCAATGGTGATTCTTGGCAGTTTAGGAGATGGTTTTTCCCTTCTCTTTTAAAAATTGGGGAATCCAAAGATTATAAAGGTCATCTTAGGATCTATTTTCCTATAAGTACCTTAGTTTTAGTGTAAATATCATCTAAAAAACAATAATTCAATGCTAAAAGGAAATTTGGAGTTCTATATGTATGAATTTTCTTAGTGTTTTGAGTTGCGTCTTGATTAATTATAGTCATTCATAAGCATTTTCACCTTTATCTTTGGTTTAAATTGGTAGAGTGAGTAGATTGAGCCTAGCTAATATATCTTCATGGATTAGTATTTCTAAAAAACTTGGTTCCTTGAATGTTCCATTACAATCTTAGTTATCTAAGTGTTTATAAATAATGGCGATTAAATTTTTGCTATGCATATTTTGTTTCTAAAATCCCTTATCATATCTTCCTAGAATTTATATGGGAATGAGCTCATTTATTACTTAGTGGTTCTAGTTTTCTGAGATTTATATGTTGTAAGGTGCTTATTACATTTAGTGATTAAAAAGAATAAACCATTTCCCTTTTCTACCTTCTCTTCCTCTTGATTTTATTTTGATGAAGAACCATTCCATATAACCACTACAAATATAATTGGGTTAGTCTTAGTACTAATCAATTCACTTGAAGTTGAATATAATTAAACTGTAATTTTCCCAAACACACCAACCCTCAACAAGTTGATATCAAGAAAAATAACCTCCAATTGAATTTTATACCTTCCCTTTCCCCCTTTTGAGTTTATTTTTACGAAGAACCATTCCACTTTGCCACTATAAATATCATTGGGTTAGTCTTAGTACTAATCGATTCACTTGGAGATGATTATAATTAAATTATGGTTTTACCAAATAAACCAAACCTCAACAAGTTAACATCAAGCCAAATATACTCCAATTGAAGTTATAAGTCTTGATTATTTTGTACCAAGAAACACTTTTCTAACTAGGTTCTAAAACGCCTGAAGTTGATTCTTCTTTTCAAAATTGCTTTCTGAGTGTGTATAAAACTCCCCACAACAATTTTTCTAATGCTAGAAGGAGGAATGTAATTTTAGTCTCATTTGATGATAAATATGATTTTAATTGGTTTCATTTTGAAATTATTGATTAACTTGATGTGATTTGAAATTTTCAAGTTGTTTCTTGTGATGTATTTAAGTTCAAAACTATTATTTTTTATAGTGTGATGTTGTATATAGATTTTTGTTTATATGATCATTAATTTTAGTTATGATATACTATCTTAAGATGGATTTGCAAGCACATCACACAAGGTATATATTTGATTCTTAAAGCTTGTTATGATCCCTCTTACTACATAGGAAAACTAGGTCATATAGAGGATGAACAAAAGTATCCAAGTTTATTCCTAGTACCCCTACCTTTGTTCCTCCAATCACTTGCCTTCATCCTTATACAACACCCCAAATGGTTTAATTTTTTTAGGAGGAAATCCACTTGCTATCTCTAGAGGCATTCATGATATTCTCATAAATCCAAAAAGGTATTTACCCACTTATAGACATGATGACATAAGCATCACATAGGAAATTTTTATAGGTTTTAAATCAACTTTAAGGGTTATGAATGTAAGACATGAGGATGTGGTATGTAGGTTATTATTACTAACTTGTCAAGATACTACATATGATTGGTTTTTAAATCTAACCCATGAATCAATTATTAGTTGGTAAGGTTTTGAGGAGATATTTTTTCCTTGATTTGGATAAGTTTTTGATCTAAGTGTGTTGTATCAACAATTTTCATGTGTGAAAAGGGAGAACAACATGGATTTTTTTAGTGATGAATATTCGTAATATGGTGAATATTCCATTTTAGAAAAAAAATGAAAAGGTGAATTTTCTAAGGCGCAGTCATCGTGTAGACACCAAATTTGTGTCTTACGACCCCCTGTGCCCCGCATCTCATTTCGCAACCTAACCTCATCACCTAAACCTTACACAATTATTTATTAATTACCTTATAATTAATAAATCCACATCGCCATACCTGCCACCTCATTTCGCCACCTCATCATGACCTAGTCTTAACCCTAAATTAACCTAATTAAGACCTATAACTTGGTCCACATCCACACCCATGACTAATTACTCCTCATCCGCACCTAAAAACAACCTCATAATGACTTGACCAAGCCCGCAACTAATCCCTCGGGAGAAAAAAGAGGAAAAGCTGGCTATTTTACTAAAAATAGCCCGCTTTGACCTGACCGATACCGGTTCCTACTCGACCGCCGTCGGTTACGTAACCGCCATCGGTTCCCTGTAAATGACCACTCCCAACCAAAAATAAGGGTGGGATTTTTAGGGGATCCGAAGGAGAAATCATTGGAAGAATCCGAATTTACTTGGCGGAACAGAGACAAGTGAAAGAAAAGGAAGAAGAGTTTGCAGAGAAGATCATCAAGCCCAAAAACTGCAACTGAGTAACCAGAGCCTTGTGACACTCATCGGAGTATCAGGAGAGGAGATAGCTCATCTTGGGTTGTCAGATCATCCTACTTGAGCCCTGTCTTCGTCATCACAGTCCCAGAACCTGCATTTTCCATCAATAACTAGTAAGTAAGTCTTATACGTTCTTTTAATAACATTTCTTGAATTTCTGAACCACTGCCATCATAAGTCTATTCCTAGATCTACTACCCAGCAACACACTACATCTAACTGTCATTCCTCCACCCTTACATTACCCCCAAGAACACCCCCCGTATTCTCTGAGTCCTTCTCATCACCCCATTACCTAACCCCACTCATTTATCAGCCTTATAAAACAACACAACTACCTTACAACCAGCCTTCACCAAAAGCCCCTAAAACATTGCCCCTACCGATATCGGTTAGAGCCAACTGGTACCGGTTATAGTGACCGGCATCGGTCACCTTGATTCTAAACCAAGACCAGCCCTTTCTCTATTGTTCTAATAAGGTAAACAAATTGTAATTGGACAATAGCTTATTTGTTAGAATTTGTGTTAATTCATATTAGCAGGGGAGCTGACCACCTTCGAAAGGAAGTTTTATATTTCCTGGGCCCAAGGTAGTTCCCTCATTTATTGTCTAATCAAAATCTGGTGGTCTTGTATTCTTATTTGCAGTAGTCTTCCTGCAAAAAAGGAGTTCTTCGCAGTCGATCTGATCTTTCTCTACGGTACGCGCACACCCTCTCGACATTCAACAGGTATTCCTCCTAACCCTAACCTTATCTGTTTCTTAAAGGAATGAAAGGATAGAAGCAACTCTATCCCCAAAAGTTGAAACATTCCATGCGAAACATTTTGGCACGCCCGGTGGGACCCATTTCGGGTTTCTGTTTCTCTTGCTTGCTTTCATATAGGGAGCATACTTGTTGTTTTCTTCTTCTAAAGATATTCACAAGGTATTTTGTTATTTTGGTAAAAGAACTTGCTTTGCTTTTACATCTTTGCATTAGTGAAAGTCATCTCTTTTGCTTCATCGAATATCATTTTCGATTTGGGTTTAAAACACGTGCATTACATTCTTGCTTGCTGTTTTCAATTCTAGTGAACATAGACTAAATAATGTGTCGTACACATGGGGGTGATTTCCACGATTGACAGAAATTAATCTTACTTTCACTGCACAACACATACCGAATCACTTCATAATTAACACAATAGCTCAAAACATCCCCCCTTCTCCGCGGTATTCCTCCGCCCGATTGAGGTAACCTTATAAGCCAAAACGAACTTGACATTTCCCCTAGGTCTTTTGTTTAGGATTGACATCATTCTGCATCTAAAGGCATAAGCCCAAATTGATTAAAATTAACCCTAGGGTTAGTCTGTTAATTTGTTTGTGTATCTTGTTTGTTTTCAGTTCTATTTCTCTGTCATACACTGTTTCAGTTATCACTTCAGAACAATTTGATAGATGTACTAAACATTGTTAAAAACTCAAATCAGCAGCTTCTTATATTTTCTTATACCAGTCCTATTACACCGACATCGGTTAACTGACCGACGTCGGCTATAGTCTAACCGACATCGGTTAGCAGACCGATATCGCTATCGCTTTTTACGCTTCCTCGACAAACCAAGAACTTACCAATTTCAACATTCTCGAGGTCAAGTTTCGTCTCCTATAGATTGAAACCCTACTGTGTACTCTTGTCCATGGTTGTTATCACTCGAAAGCAAGCCGCCGCCATGGTTTCACATGCCTGCTCTGTGCCTTTGCCTGAATCACCCCCTTCACATTCTATAGGGAATCCTACGGATACCAGCGAGGTTCCTAAAATTCCTGTAGGAGATAAGGAATTTGCCAAATTTTTGGATGCTAATCCTAGCGCTGTACAATACTATTTGTCTCATGCCCCTGACCGTATGCCCGATGGTCAACTCCTTGTTGGCATGCCTATTAGTATAGCTACTCATTTAGCTCCTTCTCCACCTGATAACTCCGCTTTCCCTTCTGCATCCTTAGTCCCGTCTCCTAACTCAGCAGCTTCAGGGGTTCATACGGCACAGATTGGCTTTCCTTTGGTTAATCTTGGGCCCAACATGTCATTACCGCCGACTGCTCCTACCTCATCTCTCTTGCAGACTGTTCCGTTCATGACTTGCTCTCTGCCACCTATCCACATGAGCTTTCCTTCTCAAGCTCCGCCCACCTTTTCATTTCCACACACATATCCGGTAACCTCAACGTCTTATATAGGACATCCCTATTCGGTCACCTCAACACATTCATCCTCCATACCTTATCAACATTTAACCCCACCATTGTCTAGCGGTGGCCCTTGGCCCAATTTGCCTCCGTTTACCACAACCACACCATCATCTTATCCAACTACTGATTTAATTAAACAAATGATGGACAAAATGCAAAATCTGAGGCTTCTGCTTTCGTGAAGTCGTAGTGCTTGACATACGAGCAAGTTTGTCGGAGCCTATCCACCCTTCAGTCCCCCTTCATTCATTTCCTCCTTAATGGGAATTACCAAAATTTACCCATTTTAATAGTAAGGAGGACCCTCAACAACACTTGTGATCATTTAGACATGCATGCTATCTGATTGCTCACGACGATGCTTTACTACTCCGCACCTTTCCCATGTCCTTATCAGGACCCGCCTTGGAGTGGTATAGTGCTTTGACCCAGCACTCAATCTTCTCTTTTAACCAGCTAGCCCAATCTTTCTTGGATCATTTCTCCATTAACATTGCCAAGAAAGTATCTATCACCGACCTCTATGCCATCCGACAATTTGAAGACGAATCTATCGCAGATTTCATTGGACGATGGCGGGCCTTATCAACCAACTTACGTATGCCTTGCCTCAGGCCGAACTTATTGAACTCTTTACGCGGGCCTGCGCTAAGCACATCTCTCCTACCCTCCAAATTCAAACTTTCCGTACATTTGACGAGGCCTTTACTATGGCTCGAAAACTAGAGATTCGAGCCTTAGAGGAAGAGAAATTGCGGTTGCGCAACAAAAACCCCAGTTTCCAAACCCAAGATTCTACCAACAAACCTAACACCACCAATCCTCACCCATCGACTGCTTCAAAATCAAAAGGATCCGTGCACGCGGTGATGGTCAAATCCCAACCACCGTCTAATACCCCGCCAAAAACCACCTATAAGTATAAAGCAGAGCCCATCAACTACACTCCCTTGGGAGAAACATATGGTGTGATATTGGAAAAATTGCTTAAAGCAGGAGCTATTACCTTACCTCCTGTTAAACCTCATTCCGGGTTTGATTCCACTCGCGCCATACCTTCTTGGTACAAAGAAAATGACTTCTGTAACTTCCACCGTGTGAAGGGACACAGTCATGAAAACTGCAAGATGTTGAAAAATAGTGCGCAGAAATGGTTGATGCGGGGGATATAGCCCTCGATAATCCTAACGCCCCTGCTAACCGAAATTTGAAAATATTCAACAAACCATTCCCGAACCACTCTTCTAACAGTAACCTAAACCAAGATATCTTAGCCGAGGAGAGCGTTCACGAGATCCATGCAGTCTTCGACTCCCAGCCAAAAACCTCTATCGAACAAATTTTGAATCAAGCCTCTTCACTAACGCAGGAACCAGAACCCCCTTCATCACCATCAAGACAAGATGAAATCCTAGCCGTTCCTTTACCCATTAAGGAATTAACCGCCCAGAGTTCCCTTCTCACAAATGAGCCTTCTTACACCACATCCTTGCAAGACTGTGAGCGGATGTTATCTAATTTATCTATTTCCCAAACGTCTCCTTCTACCATTCTTGCTTTGTACAAGAGGAAGGCTCGCCAATTCTTTTGTCATCCTTAGACGAGAAACCTCTTGAACCGACATCACCACATTCTTTAAACATGACGGATCCTCTCAAACACGCCCTCCTACCTATTAGTTCTTCATCGCCTAAATATTTTCAGCGACCGGTTGACCTCTTAACGCCCATTGATACAGTGCCTCATCTACCCCCTATATCACACCCACAATGGACCGGAATCACAACCCACCTTTCTTCCATACAAAAGTTCCTATTCACACGTGAGGACTGTCTTTTCCCAGAAGATAGACGAGTCCTATGGGAACGTTTGAGTACGCCATATTCTACTCAAATGCAGATGACCGATACGGATGCCTCTACCATATACCCGAAGTGTTTACAGAAGCTTAAAATGCCTATGTCCTCATCTTCACCCCCCTCATTTCTACCAAATACCTCATCCACTTCTATTAACCTAACCAAATCTTCCCCATGCTTGGACCTCACCAATACCTGGGCCTAACACACCCACCTAAGCGGCTTGATTTATCTAAAAATAAAGCCATCCATCCCATTAGGAGACAGACTCAATCTCCTCAACCTATGCCTCTATCACAACTAAAACCCTCGTCGTCACACCTACCTTCCATATTGGGACCCCATCCCTCTACCTTGCATCAATATATCATACCTCCTGCATTTTCTTTAAAGCGACCTACGCCTTCTGCACCCATACAGAAATCCAAGGGTATAGCAACACCATCACCCCGCGTATCCTGTCCACCTACCAACCCTAAACAAATTCCATCATCAAAAGAATTGTTTGCTGCCACTCCTATTTCTCCGTGGTTGTTTTCTGATACCACATCATCTGTGGCCTCATCATCTAACCAGCTAAACATAGCTTCTGCGCCAAAGAAGCCACGTTTAGTTAAAACCCATTATCAAAACCCCTTGGCTAAACCACCAACCATACAAACCAACCATACCCCGTCATTACCACAAACTACCCAGTCAATAGCCTCATTTTCCTCTGACTTTGACCCACTCAAAGGGTCTTACGCCAAAATCCTTGCTATGTTGGTGGAGAATGCGACCATTTCCCTACCCCCACTTAGACCTTATGATCCATCTAAACCTCGACCTATAGGTTATGATGAGTCTAAAATCTGCACTTACCATCGCACACCCGGACATGACGTAGAGGGATGTAAAGTGTTGAAAGCCATACTTCGTCAGTCACCTCTCTCAGATAAAAAAGTTAAGAAAGACAACTTACGAAGAGAGAGACCTTTAGCTTCAATTCCCTCTCCTATACCACCTATCCCCACCTCACCAAGATCTATCATTATTACAGCCCCACCTCTCGAAGACCATGACCTATCCCTACCGTCTTCCTCCTCTCGTATTCACGAGATCAATATGATTAGTGTTGCTACTCGAGGGTAGAAAAATAATGAGAAAGCGAAAGAAAGCACACCTGCGTCCTCTCTTTCTCCGTCCACCATCCCGATCACACCACCACCTAAAGTGGTTATTCGAGGACCCGCTTACCCCGTCTCTAATGGAGTTTCCCACCGAACCATGATCAAACAACTTCACCAATCACCTGTAAAAATGACACTGTATGATCTCATTCAGACTTCTGAATCTCATCGACAGGCTCTCGTTGAAATCCTTCAAGGGATAGAGGTCTTACCTAACGAAACCTTTCTTGTTACCTCTATTCTAACACCCAATCACGTTGCTTCGCTCACCAAACAACCTATCTCCCCAACTACTTCTCTCTCGTCTTAGTAAGCCGCCGCCGCCGCCGGCCCGAAGACGAAATTATCGACTTTGGTGTCAAGATCCCGACTCGCTTTTTTCATCTCAGCTTATGTCCGAGACATTCGGGTACGTCGTGTTATGATTGACGGGGCGTTAGCCTAAACATCATCTCTTCAAAAGCCTTCCAACAAATGAATATCCCTTCTAGCATGTATGTGTGCCAACCCCATCATGTTGCAGTCATTCAATGATGCTATTACTTCTACCTTAGGCACCGTGATCCTTAACATTCATGTAGGACCACGTACTTTACCCGAACTCTTCTATGTCCTTGAGGGAGAGTTCCAATACAATATGCTGTTAGGCCACCCTTGGATCCAGGCTATGGGATGCATTCCCTCCACCTTACATAGGTGCATAAAATTTGAGTACGAGGGGAAGTCCTACACCGTAAAAGCTGATCCTCCCCCCTTCAAAACCTGCAATATGTTGTACCACCCTAATGATGTGCTTGTACCAGTCACGACACCCATTCATCCAACCCAACCATCCACTTCAACCGCACTTCAACCATCTACCTCAACCGCACCCACACCTTCAACCAATGAAACCACCGTCGCAAATACCACTTCCTTTCCCGCAAATAACATCCCAACCTCCGACCCCTTAGTAGATGTTTTTCAACGCCTTACGCTGGGGGAATACCACCTATATAATGTTAGTTCTTTCCATACCCCACAGGAGTACGGACAGTTACATGCGCATCCTACCTACGACCGTCGCGTGGGGGAGGTAATCCCCTACGGACCACCTCATTGCCGCACCAACCTAACGTATGGGGGTGTCGACACATCCTCTGTTACCCCTGAACCTCCTTTTGAGGTGGTTCCCTTCCAATCCGATTTTCAATACCTGACAAATCGTCGTTTCGCCCTCACCTTCTTGACTCGCTGTGCTTGGAAAGGCTTTGGTTTTGGTCTTTATGAACAAGGCCGACATACACTCATTCCCGTGACTACACGCAAACACAATGATCATAGTGGTCTCGGTTTTCCTGAAACACTTACACCGGAGAAACCTCATGTCAGTTGTATCCTAGAAGATGACGACGTCACCCCTACCAAACCATCATCACCCATTTTGCCATCGTCACCCACAGAGTCGATAGACCCTGAATCTATCCCTCCTAACTTTTTTTTTCATAAATGCTATCTTCCTAGGTCCTCTCACTTATCAACATGATAATGAGGACCCATCTTCTCTTCCCCTTCTGTATCCCGACATGATTGAAGAGGATTCACCTTCGATTAATGTTGTTGAGTGCCAGGATGACGACTCCATACTCACTTACCTTGGTGCAGATGACTCCTATATTCAACGTGCCTTACCGTCTGAAACTCAAACCATGTTGAACGAGTCAACTATAGAAATCAACATCCACACAGAGGAGGATCCTCACATTGTGAAGATCAGAAAATCCCTTAGTGCATCAGAACAAGTCACCTTTACTACCTTTCTCCGTACCCGCAACCAAGCTTTCGCTGTCCTACGCCGACATGCCAGAATTGATCCTGACATTGCTGTCCATAACATCACCCTAAATCCCGATTCCAAACCAGTCAAACAAAAACTGAGAAAAATGCATCCACGCATTGCCCTCTTGGTCAAAGAAGAGCTTCAACGACTTCTTTCTGTTTCCTTCATCTTGCCTATCGACTATCCTCAATGGATTTCTAACATCGCACTCTACTACTAAAGTGACGGGGACTTCGATATGCACGGATTTCCGAGACCTTAACCTCGCTTTCCCCAAGGATGACTTCCTCCCAAGTATTGATCAACTTGTTGATCTCACTGCGGGCCATGAAATGCTTTCTCTCATGGATGGCTTTTCGGATACAACCAAATTTTGGGTGCCCTGCCGATCAACATAAAATTGCCTTCATAACTCCTCGGGAACCTTCTCATCGTGTCATGCCGCTTTGGCCTTAAGAATGCTGGTGTGACCTATCAACGGGCTATGACTTACATTTTTCATGACATTATGCACACTATCCTCGAGGATTATGTCGATGATCTTCTTGGAAATCTAAACATCGCAGTGAACATCTCGATGTTTTAACCATTATTTTCGGTCGCCTGTTACAATATTCGGTCCGGCTTCAACCAAAGAAATGTGTCTTTGGTGTTCTTTTGGGAAAATTCTTGGCTTTATCGTCTCTTTGCATGGCATTGAGGTCGATCCATCTAAAGTCAAAGCTATCCTAGAAATGCCCCCACCCAAAAACCTCAAACAATTGCGTAGTTTGCAGGGTAAACTTCAATCTATCCGGCATTTCATTTCCCAACTCTCGGATCGATGTCAGCCTTTTCATCACCTTCTTAAAAAGGACATTACCTTTCAATGGAGTGAAGAGTGTCACCAAGCCTTTGAAGCTCTCAAAGCCTATCTCTTGCAACCACCCGTGCTTATCCCACCACAGGACGATCGCCCTTTCTACCTTTACCTTTCCGCCACCGACCACGCCGTAGGAGCCATGCTCGCACATCGTGACTCTGAGCATCGAGAACAAGCCGTTTATTATATAAGTTGAACTCTCGTGGATTACGAGACTAGGTATACACATGTAGAAAAACTGTGCCTAGCCCTATCATTCGTAGCCACCAAACTCCGACACTACCTCCTGAATCACAAAACTTTTGTCATCACCAACGCGACCCCATTCATTATATGTATGCCAAACCTCATCTAAACCAACGCATCACCCAATGGCTTATGCTCCTTGCTGACCTCGATCTTGAATTTATACACCAGAAGTCAATCAAAGGACAAACCATTGCCGATCAACTCGCGGAAGCCCCTGTACCAGGGGCGCAATTTACCAATTTTAATTTCCCTGACGAACTCATCGCCACTCTTTCACTCAGGGAAGAGTCATATCCAATGACCCTCTTCTTCGATGGATCCAAATGCCAGCGACGGAGGAGCCGACATTGTTCTCATTCCTCTTGATGCTGAGCCTATGCCTCTTTCATTCCGACTCGATTTCCCCTACACTAATAATACAGTGGAATACGAGGCCCTTGTTTTGGGTCTCCAGGTTGCATTACACTTAGGTGTCAAATCTATTAATATTTTTGGTGACTCTCAATTGGTAGTCAATCAAGTTATGGGCATCTACCAATGTAAAAATGAGGAACTTCAAAAGTACAAACATTACGTGGATTCACTTTTGACCTCATTTACTCGTTATTCTATCCAGACCATTCCCCGCTCCACTAACAAATTTGCGGATACTATGGCTTGCTTAGCCTCACAAATTCCTACCTCACCAACTGACTCTGACATATTCGTCTTGGTCCAAAAACTCTTTGCCCCATCCTACTCAGCCCTGGTTGTTTATATGATAAATAATGTGTCTGCTAATTTGCAGGATACCTGGTACCACCAATTTCACGACTACCTTACAACCTCCGTTCTCCCACCTGACCTTACTAGTACTGGAAAACACACTTTTCTTAAACGTGTTTCTCGTTATGTTGTCATGGGGGGACTCCTTTATAAACGTGGCTTTGATGGCATCCTCCTTCGATGTCTAACCGGTGCGGAGGTCACCTATACCATCCAACAAATCCACGATGGTATTTGTGGCGGACATTTTAGTGGCCTTGCCATGGCTAAACGAATCCTTCGCCTAGGTTATTATTGGCCTACTCTTAATAACAACTGCTACGAATATGTTAAGCATTGTGTTATGTGTCAACAACATGCCAACCTTCAACATACTCCTAGCCATCCGCTACAGGTCGCACGAGATCTTTGGCCTTTCTCACAATGGGGTTTAGACCTTATTGGTGAGATTCACCCGCCCTCTTCGCAACGTCACCGTTGGATAATCACAGCAACCAAATATTACACAAAATGGGTGGAGGCCATTCCACTCATTTCAATCAAAAAAGAAAAAATCGTCGAATTTGTTAACCATCACATTATCTGTCGTTTGGTATTCCTCATCGCCTAATAACAGATAATGGTAAATCTTTCAAAAATAAGTTGTTACAAGACCTTTGTGACAACTTTGGTATCAAACTTAGTTTCTCATCACCTTACTATCCACAGGCCAATGGTCAAGCTGAATCTTCTAATAAAACCCTAACCAAAATCCTCATGAAAGTTGTCAATGAGTCCGGAAGAAATTGGCATGATCACATCCCCTTTTCCCTTTGGGCTTATCATACTAGCATTCGTACCTCCACTAATGCCACACCTTTTTCTTTGGTATATGGTACCGAGGCTATCTTGCCTCTCGAAATACAAATACCTTCCCTCCAAATATCTCTTCAGGATATTCTCACCAACGATGATTTCTGCCAAGAGCGGTTAGCCCAATTGGAGCTTCTCGACGAGCATCGTCTTACAGCTCTTGATCACCTTCAAATCTACCAAAAACGCATCAAGCGTGCTTATGATAAGTGACTTCATGAGCGTACCTTTAAGGTTGGTGATCTTGTCCTCAAAGAGAATCAACATGTAACCAAACTAGAAAAGAGCAAACGTGGAAAATTTGCTCCTAATTGGATTGGGCCTTACATTATCACTCACACTTATGGATCAGGCACTTATCATTTAGCTTTGCTTAATGGTAAACCTGAGCCTGAGCCCCTTAATGCCTTGCATCTTCGACCATTCTACTATTGAAATTAGTGTTATATCACTTCTTATCTACCTTACGCTCGTCCCTTGAGCTCATTTACCACCGCATACACTTTGTTTCTTACATCTCAAAATCAAATCAGGCTCATATATTTGATTATCACCTCCCCTTAAAAGATGCCTTCCCCTTTTTAGTCTAGTCCATGACTTCAAAGTATCAAAATGACACATTCTTAATTAAACACTTATGGGATTTTCTTGAGTCAAACTTCCTACAAAACTAGATGCTTTATGCCCAACGGACATCTAGACCTCTAAATTATACAATAGACTACTCCCTTAAGGACAACTATATGCCAAACTATTACTACTATTATATATAGATCGCTTCCCCCCAAGGACAACTATAAATAAACACCGCATTCGCTATTATAAATAGATCGCTCCTCAAGGACAAATTATACACAGCCAATCCTTTATCAGAAGCTTCTCACATTGATCCGCTTCGTGAAGACCTCAAGAACAACAAAATATATATCCCATGTAGACTTCCCGCATCGATCAGTCTATGTCCAAAAACATAAAAAGCAGTATTCCAAAAAAGCACTTTTGAGTCATGGACTTGTCTATTTAGGTTTTGGTCCTCTTTCGCGAATCAGAATAATCACCTTGTAACACACTCTCAACACCCTCGCCCATATCTACCACCTCACCTCACCATCTGTCAAAGCAACAAAACTCAAGGGACGTGACGTAATACCCGATATGTTGTGATTATACAACTCTTTTCACCTATCGACTTCTCGTCTATGCAAGGTACCTAGAGGTTCAAGCTCATTCTACGTTAATATGTGGTTTGTTTGGCTCTTCTCAACTATGAGACACTTTCACCTCTTTTGCTCGACTCTAGGATTGTGTGTTGACTTTAATCAGGACACGATTCCCTACTACTCGGGTATGCTAACTTCCGCTTCACCTATACCTACACCAACAACATTACCCTACCAACACCAACAACATTACCCTACCAACATCAAATTTTTACCAACCAACAAATTGCCTAACCACAACCAAATTGCCTGAATTCACCTCTCCCTGGTTCTAAGGGAGAACTACATCGGTCTGAGGCCCTTCCTTGCTTTGTGCAATGGGCTATGTAGGCAGCACTTAGGAGACACGGGGTCTCCCAAGGTTAGCTCGACCATCCCCTACCATACCCTATCAGGTGTTGTAAATATAAATATTTTTTGTGTATTTCTATTTGCCAACATTCATCTTTATCCTTTTTCAAACAAAACAAAAACAACATTAAAAAAACAACCATTCTTATTATTCTCATCACTCAAAACCACATACATCTTTAGTTTTATTTTATATGTTAAACAAATACATCTTCTCTATCATCGACTCGCAGGTCGGGCATCCTTATTTATTCTTATATTCCTATGAAATTCACTTAGATCCTCGCACCTCCTCCCAATCGTGGTGATCGTGATCATCGATGCCCCTCGCCTGGCCTCTCCATCCTCAAAGGTGCCACCGCCATTGGTTCCTCCCACCGATCCGCCAACATCTCCTCGTAACATACGAATACGCCCTCTCGCGTGGAGAAATCTTGCCTCCGCCTCCACTCGTGAATCGTGAAACCTCTAACAATCCCATTGTCTCATTCACCTCGTGTTTGAAGTCGGTGAGCCAAATCCTATAGATGATCTCTCTCCGCTGTAATCACAGCTATGTCTCTGGGCTCACGTGCACCTCGCAGCTCTCGCTACCCACCATACTCTATAGGCCTCTCGCTGCTCTCCCGCATCCATTACCCTACGATCGGGCAAGCTATCTCTTCTCGGCCCTTCTGGAGGTGTAGGCCGGGAGGTGAGAATGCTGCCTCGATCAATCCTCATGTATGGTCTATATGTCATAGGTATATCCTAAACGAACCCAAATTGTCACCGCACGTGATCTAGAGGAATCCTCTCGTACTCACCCGGCCTGTGCCCTGCGATCCACCTCAATCGCTCTACACCCCTCAACTCCTCAGCTATGTTCTCTGTCACCATATAGTTCCCGTAAGGCCTCCAACAAATATCCGCAATCGTCACCATCTCCCATACCTGTCTATAATACTCGATGTCATCTATCATGGCCTCGGGATCTCGCTTGTTGTTCGCGTCTGACCCATCGTCTGAATCCCAACCTTTGCACTCCTGCCTCTCCCGACTCAATGGGTCGGCCTATTGGACGCACACAAACAATATGCTCATAGGCCCAACAATGTAATAAGTACGAACAATCTAGTGTCGTCCTGTGTTTTCACTTGCAGGCCCATAAACCCTTATATAACTCGCGCCAGATATGCGGGTGCCCATGCGAAAGTCACGCTCATTTCTATCATTTCCCAAATAACACTCATCAATGCTTTGGGAAATCTTCCACCTTCCGCCCTCGGTAATGCATAATACCCCACCGCTATCATTAATAACACGGCCAACCTTGTCTCCTCAGGGTGTGTTGCATACATTGTACCATACGTAAATGTTAAACCTCGCTGTGTCAAATCTCGTGCAACTGAACCAAATACTGCTTGTTATCGCTGCCCGCCCCACGCTAGGCAACGCCTGATACACTATTTTTCCTATCATTGGGAGTCTCAAAATACGGAACACATCTTCCAAAGTCACTATCATCTCCCCTGTTGGTAGATAGAAGGTATTCTTTTCTAGATTCCATCTCTCAATCAACGCCTACAACATAGCATGGTTACGTGTGATTCTTGAATAATAGCGATTCCACTTAACCCCAAACGATTTATCAATGCCCATTCAGCTGGTGTTACATCCGCTCGGATTCGTGACAACAACGCTGGTACCGTATCATTCATCCTTAACCCTGCTTCCGCCTGCATACATCAAAACGACACATAATTATTCAATAAAACAAATCTCCACGGGTTTTTTCTCAAAATTCTAGAAACTCCTACAGTAACCGATATCGGTTATAGATAACCGGTACCGGTTTGCTAACCGATACCGGTTATCTCTAAACGATACCGGTCACTGTCAAAAATGTACCTACCCTGCTTAAAACATACACCTACGATAATTATTTTGCCCGTTTACTCCTATTTATACCTAAAAACATACGTGACCACCCTATTTACCTACCCCATAGCACTCACCCCATCCCCAACCCTTGCCTATCACCTTTTCTTTCTCCTCTTTACCCACTTACACTTCTCTCATCCTATTCACAAAACATGCAAGAATCAAATTACAACCAAACAGTTTACCTCTCGGGATGCAATAGCACTTGGGCGGAACATGTCTTCCCCTCGTCCTCGCCGCTCGTGATGCTTCTCCTCGTTCAGCCATGTTCACCACCCTCTTCAAATATAACTTGTCTTTCTACCTTCTGAATCTCAGCCCACACTCACTTCACCTGTCTCTTTCCTCCTTATCACTCAAATTCTTTCATGCAATTACCTGTATCAGTCGTTAAACAGCGTCGCATTCGCATATTTAACTTGTTACATGCATCTAAAAATAAGAATGCTAAAAATAAGAACTTAAGTTGCCAACCAAGCAATTCTATTTTTAGGAAAATAATTCTGAATAACCGATATCGGTTACATAACCGCTATCGGTCATCTAACTACCGACATCGGTTACATAACCGATATCGGTCATGTGTCCCCTTTTTGCTTAAACCTAAGCCGTTTCTTCGTTTTTGCAAATTTTTGTGGCGCCCGTCCCTTTTTCCTGCATAAACAACACCATTATCTATAATTTTTCATCAAATCCATATCTCATCACAATTTCATCAATATCATCTATCTATATTACAAAAACAAACAAGCCATCAACAAACGATATCAAAAACCATCAATCTATACACCATTTTGATCCAACTCAGCAGCTACATACATTCAATTTCACAAACCAGCGACAAAACACATACAACATTTCATAACACAACATGTCAATTAAACTCATCATCTATATATACATACATCCCATCAACAAAAGACATCAACACCATCAATATATAAACCATGTGGATCAAACTCATCATACATTAAATATCACAAACCATCGACAAAACACTTAAAACATTTTAAACACAGCATGTGGGTCAAAATCATCATATCTATATATCAAAAGTTTCAAATATACAATGTGCCCTGCATAGGGGCCTCTGTGATCTCATAATAATACAAAGTCGGCACACGCAGCCGCAATAATCACAATAATCTCGACTCGCTCACAGCCGCCGGTATCTCCTATCAAAAATATACTCGCTCAGCAGATCGGTATCACCTTACAACCTATCGCTCACTGTAAGCCAAGATATACAATAAATGAATAAATGAATGAATACATCATATGTAGGCACGCAGGCCTCTATAAACATAACCGGTTCGTAGACCGGTGCCCATATCCACTGTACAAACACAAACTATCTCCTCTCGCAGGATCCTCGCCTCCCCACCGCCTCCGCCTGTCTCCCCTCGTTGGTCCCTGTGCTGCCTCTCGCCTCCTCCTTGTAACGGACCCACCGGCCGGGCCGCACCCCCTGGATCTCTACTACGCGATGTCTCAGCTCTGTGTGCCGCATATGGCTGATAGTCACCCCTGTACCATCAAGAACATCTTGATAATACCGGGCCTCCGCTCTCGCCTCCATATAGCGGGCCCGTGCCACCATCGCTGCTGGGGCTGGTCCCGACTCCTAATAATAGTGCCCCCGCGCCGGTGCTCGTGGCTATGCGGCGGGTGCATGCTGGTGCTGCCAGTGGTGGTGGCTCGTGTGGGGGGACTGGTGGGTCTCACTCGTGCTCGCTCGGCTAGCTGACCCTATAAGACACCTATCTGTGCCTGTGCAGCAGTAAGTTACCCCTCGTAATAACCGTATTCTGCCCTCGAGCTGGTCCTCTTTGCTCTAACAGCCGCTAAGTTTTGGCCGTGGCGGGCTGTGTGCTTCTCTCGCGGCTCTCTCCCCGCCCACCATACCAAAATGCTCCTGCGTGTAGCCGCACGCATCGTCTACAAGATTATCATCTGCTGGTCTCTCGGCTACCCAATCTGGGTCCATAGGGTATGATGCAGTAGTGGAGCCTTTCTACATCATCCCTCCGGACGAGGGAAGGGAGGTGGCTCATCCTGTCATAGCCCTAACTATCATCGTACTTCTCTCTGTGGGTATCCGCCATACTCTCCCCGACCTCCGCCCCGCTATCCGTAATGTATACTGGATCCACCGCAACCGTGATCGGGCTCCTCCGTAAGGCCTCCATATAATATTCAAGGCAGTCACGCCCTCTAATACATGCCGGTAATACGCTACATCCCGTCCGGCGAGAACTGCTCGTGGCTGGCCCACGACCCCAACCACCTCTGAAAGCCATATCTATAAATCACCTGTGGCCCTCGTCGGGGCAAACTTATCGTCGAATGCATATGATATGCTCATATGCCCAGCAGTGTAACAAAAACGTAGAGCAAATCCTCGAATCACCTCATCCAAATGGTAGCCCCACGCCTCTGATAATCCGCACTAGGTATACTGGTGCCCAAGCATAACATGTATGCTCCTCAACCATCTCGTGTAATACCCCATTAGCACCCATGGAAAGCGGCCTCCTCTCGAGTCCGGGAGGGCGAAGCATGTAATGCCGATCATCACAACACGGCAAGCCGTGTCTCATGTCGGTGGGCACGATACATATCGCCATAGGTGATGCTCATGCGCTGATAAGTCAATAGCGCGCCGCATCCCCAATACTGTAGGATGCTGTCCATAGCTGCCTCTCTCGCATCCACCGAAGACTGCCTCTCCATCGATCGGTAATCTAAGGATGCGATACACATCCTCCAATGTAATGGTCATCTCTCCACGGAGATGGAACACATTGGTCGCCGGATCCCATCTCTCGATGAGGGCGTGACCATAAGACCGTGATCCTCTCTATCACCCTATAACGCGATGGACTCGCCGAGTCCCACTCGCGCATGATGGCCCACAGCGCTGCAGGACACACGTGTGGCCACATCCGTCTCAACAACGGGGGCATCCTATCCCGCATCGTCAGCTGCTGACGTGCCTGCAAAACCAACTCACTTCATTAGACCTACCCTTTCAAACAACAACTCCTTTAACCTTCTATACCCCCTTTTACCCACCCGACCACACAACCACCCCATTTTTCCCCCCAACCTACTAATCACCCTTCCTCTCCACCTCTACCCCTTCCCTCTTCAACCCCAACAATAAACACAAAACCCCAACCATTAATACCAACACTACCAAAAACAACCCAAACACTACCAACACACCCAAACAACAACCCAAACACTACCAAAACACCTACACAACAACCCAAACACTACCAACACACCCAAACAACAACCCAAACACTACCAAAACACCCACACAGCAACCCCAACAACGACCACACATTCAAAACAACAACCAAACCCAACCAACCAAATAAATAATCCTAGCTACGGACCGGTACCGGTCACCCATGACCGCCACCGGTCCCCTCTCCACCGACGCCGCCGACGACGACAACCAACACCGGTCACCCACGAACCCACCTCGCCCCCCCAAACTTCTTGGTGATGCGATGCCGGCCGCTTAGTGACCGCATCGGCATCAAAATTGCCGCCAAACCTCCGCGCTTCCAAATCCATTTTTCCCTATTTATCCCTATTTACCCACCCAAACACCCTAAAAATCTACCCACCCTGCCGCCTTGCCCTATTTAACTCATCTATCCTCTTCATTTTTCAAATAACTTCAATTTATTCATTATTTTACCAAAACATGGATTCCTACCCAAACCCCCAAAAATAGCTTAACAACATCAAATTCACACAATGAGAGGTTTCGAACCTACCGGTACGACGACACGTCGTCGTGGTGGGATGGGTGGTGGTGGTCCAGCTGGTCCAGCACCTCCAGCTCCTCCTGGCTGTGCCATGGCTCTAACTCTCCTCTGCTGGGTCCTCCACCAATCAAATGCTGCCTCCTCCTCGCTAGGGCCTACCAATCACTCACTTCTCCACTCAAATAGTGCCACCTCAGCCGACAAACTCAACAATCTCGCCACAACACCTCAGACAACTAAAATTGGTTTTTAAATTGACAATATGACAATGACAGGCCGTATTTTTCTTTTTATAGGTTTTTCGACCTATAACCGATATCGGTTCTATTATGCCCTAAAGAACCGGTATCGGTCACCTAACCGATATCGGTCATAGATAATCGATATCGGTTTTATCCCACCTCTTCCCCAATTTCTGACCTTATTTACTAATCGCCCTTTCTCACAACATCACCTATATCCACCTTGGCTGAAAACCCTTTGTTAACTTCATTGGCCCGACCCAAGGCCGCACCCAACCATTTGGCCCGACCCAAGGCCGCACCCAACCATTTGGGCCAACCACCATTTGGCCCGACCCAAGGCCGCAACCAACCATTTGGCCCGACCCAAGGCCGCACCCAACCATTTGGCCCGACCCAAGGCCACAACCATCCATTTGGCCCGACCCAAGGCCGCAACCATCCATTTGGCCCGACCCAAGGCCGCACCCAACCATTTGGCCCGACCCAAGGCCATAACCAACCATTTGGCCCGACCCAAGGCCGCAACCAACCATTTGGCCCGACCCAAGGCCACACCCAACCATTTGGCCCGACCCAAGGCCGCACCAATTAAATACCTCACCCAACATCAACACAATACAATTTTATCCACCCATCATGTAGCTTTTTGTTCAATCGAGCTCACCTGTTCGTGTTTTAGCATGATTAGGGTCCTTGACTTGATCACTCGACCAACTTTGCCTAGACCAAGACCGTGACGTTTATCTCAACCAAACCAACCATTTGTACCGCCGAACATGCCTAAAAGTTCATGTACCTTACCCATTATATCCCCTGGAGCTACTTCCTATGCCTTGGATACCAAGATTATATCACCCTTGTTTGGATAAACTATCGACCTTTGCCTATGAATTGCTTGTTTTCTCTTCAAATCATGTACCCTGGTCGCACTACTACATTTCAACGTGCGTCTGCTTCCTTGGACCTACCCCACCATCTTACCATCATCTCCACACCATTTCCCTTTATCAACCCTATCCCTGATTTCACGCTACCTCAATCTGTGATAGATTTGAGGGGGATTACCTATACCCTTAATAGGGGTAACCACTTCTTATTATTGTCCGTGCAACTTTAACAAAGACAAGCTACACGACAACAAGGGGCTAATGTAGACACCAAATTTGTGTCTTACGACCCCCTGTGCCCCGCATCTCATTTCATAACCTAACCTCATCACCTAAACCTTACACAATTATTTATTAATTACCTTATAATTAATAAATCCACATCGCCATACCTGCCACCTCATTTCGCCACCTCATCATGACCTAGTCTTAACCCTAAATTAACCTAATTAAGACCTATAACTTGGTCCACATCCACACCCATGACTAATTACTCCTCATCCGCACCTAAAAACAACCTCATAATGACTTGACCAAGCCCGCAACTAATCCCTCGGGAGAAAAAAGAGGAAAAGCTGGCTATTTTACTAAAAATAGCCCGCTTTGACCTGACCGATACCGGTTCCTACTCGACCGCCGCCGCTATTACGTGAACCGCCATCGGTTCCTCAGTAAATGACCACTCCCAACCAAAAATAAGGGGGATTTTTAGGGATCCAAGGAGAAATCATTGAAGAATCCGAATTTACTTGGCCGAATGCAGAGACAAGTGAAAGAAAAGGAAGAAGAGTTTGCAGAGAAGATCATCAAGCCCAAAAATTGCAACTGAGTAACTAGAGCCTTGTGACACTCATCGGAGTATCAGGAGAGGAGATAGCTCATCTTGGGTTGTCAGATCATCCTACTTGAGCCCTGTCTTCGTCATCACAGTCCCAGAACCTGCATTTTCCATCAATAACTAGTAAGTCTTATACGTTCTTTTAATAACATTTCTTGAATTTCTGAACCACTGCCATCATAAGTCTATTCCTAGATCTACTACCCAGCAACACACTACATCTAACTGTCATTCCTCCACCCTTACATTACCCCCAAGAACACCCCCCGTATTCTCTGAGTCCTTCTCATCACCCCATTACCTAACCCCACTCATTTATCAGCCTTATAAAACAACACAACTACCTTACAACCAACCTTCACCAAAAGCCCCTAAAACATTGCCCCTACCGATATCGGTTAGAGCCAACCAGTACCGGTTATAGTGACCGGCATCGGTCACCTTGATTCTAAACCAAGACCAGCCCTTTCTCTATTGTTCTAATAAGGTAAACAAATTGTAATTGACAATAGCTTATTTGTTAGAATTTGTGTTAATTCATATTAGCAGGGGAGCTGACCACCTTCGAAAGGAAGTTTTATATTTCCTGGGCCCAAGGCAGCTCCTCATTTATTGTCTAATCAAAATCTGTGGTCTTGTATTCTTATTTACAGTAGTCCTTCCTGCACAAAAAGGAGTTCTTCGCAATGATTTGATCTTTCTCTACGGTACGCGCACACCCTCTCGACATTCAACAGGTATTCCTCCTAACCCTAACCTTATCTATTTCTTAAAGGAATGAAAGGATAGAAGCAACTCTATCCCCAAAAGTTGAAACATTCCGTGTGAAACAAAAGTCCAAGACAAAAAGTATAATTTTTAGATAAAAGTGTTCAAGTGATGTGTGAAAAGAAGACTCACACGTGTGACAATAATAACCTTCGATGCACGATTAGAAATCTCTACCGATGTGCAACAATAAATCTCTGTTGATGCATGATAAGAAATCTCTGTTGACGTGCGGCAAGAAATCTTTGTTGACGTGTGAAAAGAACTCTTTATTGAAACGCGCGTCAAGAACTCTCTATTGATCCATGAAAATAAATCTTTGATGATGTGTGAAAAGAACTCTTTGCTGACGTGTGAAAATAACTCTCTACTGACGCATGACAAGAACTCTGTACTGACGTGTGACAAGAATTCTCTACTAATGCATGACAGGTGTTTTGGTTGATGCATGACAATGTGTTTTGGTTGACGTGCAACAAGGTGTTTTGGTTGATGTGTAACAAGTTTTTGTTGCTGACACGCAATAGGGAAATGTTGTTGACACACGACAAGGTGTGTTTGTTGATGGATGAAAAAGAGCTTATCTGATTGGAATTTATCATGCTCAGAACAATGGAAGCTGCTAGTGCTCATAACACCCAAAAAGTTACAAAAACTCAAAAGTATTTGTTCAAGTATTGTGGAAACTCTGCTGGTTTAGATACCGCAACCACCAACACCCATAGAGATCCCACTAAAATCAATCAGAATGTAGACCGTATGGAAGGTGTTATTGAAGTGGACATGCATTCTCGCCAAGATTAACCAAATGACACCTATAATGATACCATGATAGGGCTTGAAGATATTCTAGTTGAGATGAAGAGATTGAAGATATTCTCGTTGATGTATAACCAGAGTGCAAAATGAAACACACAATTCAAATGCAAATAGTGGTTCACAAAAAGGAAACTTGATGATTTTGATATTCCTAAAAGCTCGCATGTAAAAGTAAAACAATGAAAACGAACAAGAATATGTGGATACTTGGGATGACATAAAATTTTGACTGGGATGTAACATTTCCATTTATAGAACCTGTACAACCAACTAATTCTAAATAAATTTCATTGGAATGTACATGTACAATATGTATGTGGAAATTGGGAAGGCAACAAAAAATGCAACTGAAGTTGGACACAATTGAAAAACACTATGGAAAACAATATTTCACTGTAACAAGGGAAGATGGCCAAAA